>JBBJLR010000002.1:11456192-11468865 GCA_037577145.1 Brachypetersius gabonensis | reverse complement strand
ACCCACCAATCAAAACACAGGCCATTAATATTACCCCACCCTAGAACACACCCACCAATCAAAACACAGGCCATTAACATTATCCCACCCTAGAACACAACCATCAATCAAAACACAGGCCATTAACATTATCCCACCCTAGAACACACCCACCAATCAAAACACAGGCCATTAATATTACCCCACCCTAGAACACACCCACCAATCAAAACACAGGTCCAGTTCTAATGTCAGTTAAGAAGTCTATATGAGAATGATGAGTTTAAGCTCTGAAACTGAAACAGCAGAAAGTCTTTAATAGTATACATATTGTCTCACAGAGGGTGGAGTATCTCAGAAATTCCCCAGGTCTCGTTGTTTTGGTTTCTCTTAATCTACCCAGATCAGTATATCTCATGTCACGGAGCATTAATAATCATTGTCCCACACATCCATTAACTAAAACCTCGTACCACTAAACCCGGCAGTCCTGAGACCTGAACAAACAGCCCTGCAGCTTTTTCCTGCCCGTTTGGACACGAAATCCCATCACAAGAGAGCTCAGTTACACAATGGGGCTTTCTGTTCTGTGCTTTATTTCAGAGTGATATTAAATCTTCAGGCTCACTTCATTGTTCCTGTAAAACTGTGAATAAGAAATGAGACTAAGGCAACAACAATAATCATTTCATAATTTGTGATGTCATAAATGTTATCATTTTTAAGTGTGTGTGTTTTTTTTGGAGGATTAGAGGTCATGGACTAAATGTGAAACTGGACAGAAAAAAAAAAATCAGCCGTAAGCTGAAACACGCACCTCGTACTGCTGCATAAGCTGGACCATGGAGTCACCTACAAACAGCACGTCCGGTTCCGCATCTTTACACTCCTGCACGAAGCGGTTATGCTGTTAACACACACACACACCCCAAACAGACATTCATACACACACAGATCGCACAAATAACGTCTTTAAACTGCGTAGTCAAGTTTCTATTGTTAGGGGTTTCAGAAAACACTGAGGGGATCATTATTATTAGTGATAATCTGTTTGAAATGAACACACATGCAAAACTTAAAATAAACATACACATACACACTTAAAATAAACAGACAAATACAGCCTTAATACACATAAACAAACACATATACACACACACATATACATATACATATTCACACATATACATATACACACACACATATATATATATATATATATATATTATATTTTATATATATATGTTATATATATAATATGAAACCATTGTGTCCTCAGTACTGGAGACACAGAATAGTGACTTTCTGATACATTTGAAATGACTGAAACTCATGTCCACTTATGTTTTGAGGCAGTTGCTAAATCTTGTTTCATGCTTTACTTGGCACAGTTTGTGAACCATTGTAGTGAATTGAAAACTGTTTTTTACTGCAGTCCCTATTTAAGCTGGTTATATTAGTAATAAAGAATCCTGCTGGGATGAATGGAGTAATCAGTTTTCTTAAAAACCTATGCAAAATTGTGTAAATGAACAGTAACAAACCATGCACAACCTTTCAAGGATTTCAAGATACTTATTAGAAAGCGTCTATGTCCTACAGCTTTCTTGTATTTGATTTTATTACCCTGAGACTTTTAATGTTTTATATTTTCCGAATGTTTACTAAAAACATTTATTTTAAGGTTGTTCATGTTCCTGTTGACCTACTGATAATACAGTATATAACAGGCAAAAAAACACGTGTGTCCTTAGAGTACAGTAGGAGAACTTAAGCTATTCATTATCATCATGCAAACTGCTATTTCATCAAGAAGATGCATGTTTTCATTGAGTAACCAAATTTTGTAAAGTAATAGTGGCAGCCCAGTACTGTGCATTCTAAATGAGAACAGCGGCAAAGACTGAAGGCTTTTTTTTAATGGGATAGATTCAGTTAAAACACAAAGTGAGCCGGGTGTTAAGCATGATGTGGCTACTGTGGGCGTGGCTTTGCTGTAGGTAGAGCTGGAGGAGCTCTGGGTTTTGGGCTGATGCTTGGACCCTCATTCAAGCTACAGCCAGAGATGTGCTGCGAGGATTATCGCACCAAAGTGTCGGTGGAAAATTGGATTTTTAGCAAAGAGCCATTAAAGCGTGAAAAAAGAGAAAATGTTAAGTTTTGCAGCTGCTCATGAATTTTTAGGTATTAAAAGACATGGGTCGGGGGGCTCTGTACATTCACAGCTAATCCCTCCAATTTGGTGCTTGCCTGATAAGAGAGAGAGAGAGAGAGAGTGTGTGTATGCGTGCGTGTGTATGCGTGCGTGTGTATGCGTGCGTGTGTGCGTGCGTGTGTGTGTGTGCGCGTGTGTGTGTGTGTATGAATGTGTATAGTGCAGAACCATATGATTAATGTGTATTTGGATGGCTGCTGGGTCTGTTTGCATGAAGCTCCACCTATGCCAGAAGAGCAGATATGTTTATGCAGGACATGTGCTCAGCTTTTTCAGAAGTTTAGATTTTTGTCTTTTTTTTAGTGAATATGTGCATATTGGCTGCCTGTGTGGCTCTGTGTGAGTACATGTGCCAGTTTGCTGTAGAGTGTGCACATTGGCTTTTTAAAATCCTCTCATGGTGTGAAATGGCAGGCAGTGGCTGTGGCGGTCACACCTGATGCACCTGTACGTAATCCAATCTAAGCACTGTGGGAGCCTGCAGCTTAGCTTTCCTCGACAGCTTCCGACAGACATCTTATTCTCCATCCCAGCACAGCTCCTGTATCCGGCACGACCAATCCTTTCCCATCCACTCACAGGTGTTCTAAACGAACAGTAAGCCTGTAAAGAGTTTAAATATATACTCTGTATGTCCGAACGTTTCTGAAAGCTTCTAATTAGTCAATTTAGCTACTTTAAGATGCACCTTTTTCTGACACAGTTTATACAATCTCCATAGAAAAACATTAGCAGTAGAAAGAGATGCTCTGTCAAATTCAACATCAAAGTAAACTTTGTCATCTCCACTATATACATGCACACAGTGAGATGAGACAGTGTGGCTTCGGATATTACAGAGTACAAAAAGAGACACAGAGCTTACATATAAATAAACTATAAATATAAACTCTAACAGAAAAATTGTGCAATTTAGTACAAAGGGTATTTTTAACATCCGAAAATAGTGCAAATGTTGCATCAGTCCGGCTCTGTGGCAGCAAGGCACAATCATTAGTTTGTGGCTGAATGCAGTCAAATACGTTTTTATTCTCAGATTTGTGCTGGAGAACAATAACTGTCAAAGATGTGCTCCTCTGGTTTAGAGCAGTGTTTGCCAACCCTGGCCCTGAAGGCACACTGCCTTGCACATTTGAGTGATTTTACTGTTTCCACCACACCTGATCCAACTAATCAACTCATTAGAAAACACTCGCTGAGCTGAAGTATTGCATTGAGAGAGGGAATGCACTGAAATGTGTAAGACAAGATGCCTCCAGGACCAGGGTTGAGAAACACTGGTTAAAGAACAATAAACTATAAACTCTCATTTTGCTTTCCTTCCAGTGAGCAAGCTACGAGTGCACAAGTCAAACCAGAGCCTGCAGTTTTTGGAGAATAATCGCATGAGGATCAACTGTTCCATCACCTCTCAGACCAGTCCTGAGTCCCAGCATGCTGTGCTGTGGTATGCCCGCAAGGGAGAGGCAGATGAGCCTGATGAGCTGCTGCTGAAGATCGAGCGGACAGGGGCGTTTGAGTATGGGGCGTACGCCGATGAGGAGTGTCTACGCAGTCGTGTGCAGTCTGAGCGCCTCTCGCCCCGTCTTTACGGCCTCACCCTGCACCGCTCTGAGAGCAGTGACTCCGGGATATATTACTGCCTGGTGGAGGAGTGGCTCATGGACCCGGATGGGGAGTGGTACCGATTGGCCAGAGACTCATCCGGCTTCACAAGCGTAGAAGTGAGGCAACCAGGTAAGAGCTGGTTGGTTGAAGTTGTGTACTATAACTAAATTATGTTTACTTTTACTAGTAGGTGGTTCTACATGGTCATTTATAAGACATTTACTGGCCATACAGGATGTATAGATCTATGAAGTTACGACAGACATTCCAGATTGCAGCAAAGCCTAGATGTCCGCTTGCTGTCTACTAGATAAGATAAGATAGATCGATTGATGAATGAGCACTTTCTGTTTGCATCTGTCCAACATTTAGCTCAGCACTTAAGGCAGGCTCATGGAGGTGTTTGTCATTCACAGTCAGTAGTAGGTATGTGTTCCATTCCCATGGGCTTGCATGGCCATCTGGCTCCCTTGGCACAGAGAAGATTAGAGCGAGAGGCCTGAAAACATTCCCCCCAGAGACTGGCATGGAGCTCAGCCACACTGTGTCTGCTTGCTCAGTGCTCAGGCTGAATCATTCATCACGGTGTGTGTGTGTGTGAGAGAGAGAAAGAGAGAGAGAGAGAGAGAGAGTCCTCAAAGCCGTACATACATCAGCTGTCACAGGGAAACTCCCTATATGAGGCCGAAACCCCAGGGATACTCTTGTGCTCTCGTCCAGCCCAGGGGAAGACAATGCAGAGCAGCCATTAAGCTGTAAATGGCAGGTAGTGAGTAGCACACCCCAGCTGCTCCAGCACAAACCCCAAACAAACACAAGGATCCCCGCAGCAAGCAACCACATAAACCTCTGAGAACACGTTGTCAGTTTGCAGTTATCATCCAAATGAGTTTGTTTTTGTGTATGAAAAAAAATTAGTTCATGAAAACTCCACCTTGTGGATAGTGGACTAGTTCCTAAGCCTACACATTTCGTCTTCCATACGTTATTCCCCAAATCTTGAATTATTAAGCAGGCAGAATAGAATTTTTGTTGTTTATGTGGCATGAAAGTATTTATTTGACATGTGTAACATTGGCAGTCTCACCAAAGTAGCTCCTGCAAACCAGAATGGTTTTTTAGTGACTGTGGCAGTAGCACACTGCACCAGTTTGTAATTTAGGTTGATTTTAGCAATTTGTAACTTAGTGACATTTGGATGTGCAGGAATATTAGCTTACTCAAAGTATGTTGGTAGCAATATTTATATGGCTCAATAACAAGATGACCTTGTGATATTTGGAGGGAAAGTGTACTTTGCTTTTGCGTGGACACACACACACCCTTACAGATCTGTTTGTGTGACCCCAGGGCTTGTGCATGTGCAGGGCGCAGGTGACCATTTGAATGGGTCTTCTCTGTGCTGCCTCTTTGCCAGCTGGGCCACATGGAGTCATTATGCCTCGCCCCTGAGGCTAAATGACACCTGCCCCATCCCACATTTTCCCCACTTCACTTGACGCCCCTAGTTGCCACCCCAAAACACGTACACTCTCACCAGCATTTCACAGTTACATTACTACCCTACACAAAGGTGATCACCTCACTGCTGTTCTGGAGCAATGGCCTCTTGGACAGCTTCTCCCTGAGGTCATTTAGCATGCAACTCAAACAGTGCTCGGCATCTGCTGCACTGAAACGTAGCAAGGGCAGAGAGAGGACATTTTCGGAACACTGTCAGGAATCTAGGGGAGGTTTGTTTGGTTTTGTTAATAAGAGCATAAAATAATATGCATATACATACACGTATACCTGTATTTGTACATGAGTGCACAAGATGCTCTTAGGTAAAGTGTTTTCCTATTAGCTAAACCCTTTCTATATTCCACACATTACTGGGTGGCGGAAACATTTTTAATGTGGGGGGGACACAAGGCACAAGGACACAAAGATTTGATACAGTCATTTTAATAGTTATAGCAGGAGCTTTTATAGTTATAACATTTTAATAGAACTTTATAAATGTGGTGTCTGTCCTCTGTACAGTTTAGTTTGTTACAGAAAAACAAATAGTAACTGTAGTTGTGGTAAAAATAGTAAAAAAAAAAAAAAAGGCACACTATTGTATGCAGTCTAGTATGTGCCCTCAGCCTCATCCTTTTCACAGTATTTACAGTTTTGTTTTGGCTTTTATTTATCTGTGTTCTTTCATTATAATACCCATTGTGAATTATACAGCTGCAAAAAGATATTTGACCTCCTAGCAGTAATGATGACTGCTTGCTTTCCATCTGCATTTGCAAACAAAAAGATTTCAAAAACTATTCCTACCTTAAAATATTATACAAAGGGAGTTTTCCATTCCTCATTCAAATATCATTCTAGAGACTACTAGAGGTTATGATTAATGTAATAAATTGACTTGAGTGTCCCTTTAAAATGAATGATATCTGCTGTAAAGCAGTGGCTTGTTTGCCCCCTGCATGTTTTGTTGAACCCTCTGTAATTCTCCTTCGGTTGTCCCATGAACTCCCACCCTGCTGGTGTTCTTACACGCTAACTAAACTAATTGCCGATTAGTTTGGGGGCACCAGCTCAGCATGGTACTTTTGAGTCCTTCATTTGATTTTCTGCAGCACAAAGACATTTAGGGCGATAGCTGAAGCATTCACTATCTAGCCCCTATTTCAGCACACTACTACCAGAGACGCCTCTGCCCTCTGGGGAATTTAGTTATTATCCAGCATCACATCACAGAGCTCACATTTCCCTCATATTATATCTAAATATGTGCTGAAATCTCTAACCTAATTTCCCTTGGGACTGAGGGGAGGTTCTCATTAAACTGCTTGGGTGCACGGCATCCTGGGATAGCATCCAGAAATAAGTCTTTAAAAACAGATGTAGATGAAAAGTTCACCATCCCTTATCTGCTGTCTCTCAAGTGAAAATGCTCCGCATTTTCAGGAGGAGAAAAACTGAGGGGGTCTGTTAGCCTGGAAAAAGAATCTTGGTTACCTTATTTTTAGCCTGATCACAGCTTAGATGCTGTGAGAGAAACCTGTGAGTTCTCATGCAACTTCTCCATCTGTTTAGTACAATGTTAGCATGTTTTTACGAATGTGTGACCCTCACTTGTCAGTTAAGAATAATTTAAACTTTTTGGTTCTGTTCAAACTATTCCATTTTTCATGAGCATCACCTAAAATAATTAAACCTTTCAGGTTTCAAAGACAGACTACTTGTCCTGTGAGTGCGGTCTTTCACTCTGCAGCTTTTTAAGTTCCTCTCCCTCTGTCTCTGTCTTTTCATGTTAGCGGTCAGATTGCAAGTGGAGGAGTTGGAGTCTAACATCACAGTACCTGAGTCCGGATCAATCCGCTTGGGATGCAGTATACCGTCCCAGTCCTCTAAAGACTCTCGCTTCTCCGTGTCATGGTACGTGTCCCGCTCTGAGAGTGAAGAGGAAAGAGACCAGGAGTGTGTGTTCTCCATCGGCCATGATGCAGTGTTCGGTAACGGAAACTGCAGTCCTATAGAGGAACCAGGCCCAAATTCACGGCTGCAGTTTGAGCACATCGCCTCGGATGTGTACAGCTTGACTATCCAGAGAGCAAAACCTGGCGACGCGGGCAGATACTACTGCCATGTAGAGGAGTGGCTGCTGAACCCACGTAGTACTTGGTACCACCTGGCCACCAACAGCTCTGGAGTCACCATTGTTAATGTCCTGGAGCAAGGTATGCCTAGACCTTACAGATATTAGTAGAATTTGTGAACCCTTACATTTAGGAACTAGTGGGACCTCCTTTATTGGCTATAACCTGAATCAAATTCTCAAAGCATCTTCACAATGCTTTCTGTAGTGTTACAGAGTGACTTACTAAATAAAACATCCAGGACCAAAGAAAACTGCTAAAGCCCAAACCATATTACTACTTCATCCATGCTTCTTGAAGTTTGATGTCAGTATTTCTCCATAAATTTAGTCAATAAACAGAAGAGATACCTGCTGATTTCTGTGGTTCTTTATTTGTTCAGTTAGGGTAGGGGTCTCAAAGTCCAGTCCTGGAGGGCCGTGGTCCAGCATGTTTTGGTGATTTCCCTGTTCACAAATACCTGGTTCACCTTGACAGTTTATTGCCAGGTTTAGTGAATGTGTTTGAGTAGGAGAGCCATCAAGCTCTGCTGGACACCAGCCCTCAAGGACACCCCTGAGTTAGGGAGAGTAGCCTGTCTATAGGTTTATATATATGTCTACAAATCTTTATGTAATAGTCTTAGGAGTTCCACAAAGTTTTCTTCTGAACTGTGCTAAAAACCACTTGTCACCAATTTTATTCATTTGAATCATACTCTGTTGTGAAGAACAGGTAACCAGAATTGCACAACACAGGTCAAACCTACGCCTGACTGTACGGGAATAATTACCCACTTTACAAGAGGGGCTCCAATTATCCTCTTTTGAAGAGGTCATTATTCTAGAGGCTTGCATACTATTTCAATTGAAGAGCTTAATTGTTTAAATAATTTGTTCAGGAAATATATGCCTAGATAAATTATACGGCTGGTTTGTCAAATAAGACAGCTTTTATTTATTATAATGGCTTTAATGATGATCGCATTTAAGAAGTAATTTATGGTAAAATCCAGGTAATTCCAAAGGGTTTACACTTTCTTTGTTCACAAACTTTGTCTTGGGTATGTTTCTTCAAGCTTTTGAAGTATTAACCATTGTTGCTTTGCTGATTGATTTATGTATCTTCTCTCATTCTCCTCACAGTTGCCACTCTGCAGTCAGTGGTATGTTCCAACAACTCGCTCTTCTATTTTGTGTTCTTCTACCCCTTCCCCATCTTCGGCATTCTACTCATTGCTGTTCTGCTGGTGCGCTACAAAAGCCGCAGCTCCAACAAGAATCAAGAGGGCAAGAATGGTGCCCCTTTGCTGTGGATCAAAGAGCCCCATCTGAGTTACTCTCCCACCTGCCTGGACCCCCCAGCTCTCAGCCTCCACCCTGGCTCTGTGGAGTAAGGATGACTTAACAGCACCCTTCCTCTCACCCATCTACTCTCTCTCTCACTATTTTACTTGCACTTTCTCTCTTGTTCCTTGACAAAGCCTCCAGAAAGCATTATGGGCTCCTGACTTGGCCTTGTCAATCCATCCATATGGCTGACTTAACCCTTCCTCAGCTTGGTGTTGCCATGGCTACAGTGACTGCCAGTGGAAAAGCCAAGATATTTGGTTTGGTTGTTTGTTTAGAGGATTTTTGTGTTACTGCTGTTTTCACATCCCAGTTTCTGGACATTGCTCGTGATCTGACATTGCCCTCTCCCGAGCAGAAGTGCCTGTGGGTCTCGGTGCATTCATTTATTTGACACACATGGTCTACGCCGCCCTCGCTGCCCTTGTGGCCTACACTTCTGGATGAAGAAAACTATTATTTGGTTTTGTTTGTTCTTTTGAATGTGTGGTTTGAACATATTTTTTCTCCAGTTTATGAAGTCTGGTGTATACTGCTTAAGTATTATTTTATTTTTATTTTTTGTTTTTTTTCTTCATCCCTTTTTATTTTTACCAGTGCTTCTTTGTTTCAGAAGACTGGCTGGTTAACCCACTGGCCTGTGAAAGTCTCGAGAGGAAATAATGCACAACCACAGCAGTGTGAGCCCTCCAGGTAAAATCTTGGAAAAAGGGCAGTGGTTATGCATTCCTGATTGGGAGTGTGCCACAGAACTGATCTAAGACCTGTCTCTGTTCAGACTGATAAAACGGAGACAAGGGATAGTCCTTGACTCCCACTGAGTCTAGGATTGCTGCATCAGACTCATCTTCACTGCCAAAGACCCACTAACACTTGGCCAAACTCTCATGCTGATTCTCAGCCACTGAGGACAAATGAGCTTGCCCATGTGTAGAAACTAGTGACTTGATAAGGGTCCATTACATTCCTGCGTAGAAGCCTTCAGACATCAGGAAGGTGGACAAAACGCAACAAGACGGTTTAATTCCTGCTCTGACCTGCAATTGTATCATTGGTGATCAGGTGCTCCTGCTAGCAGATATGTTTTTGCTTTGTTTAACATTGTGCATTTATTATTATTGTTGTTATGATGATGTTTATTATTATTATTATTATTATTATTATTATTATTATTATTATTATTATTATTATCATTATTCCTGTTAGACTTCCCTTGAACTAGGGTAAAGTGTGAATTGACTCCCTCAAGACACCTCCTTACTTCAGCGTGCTAACCCATGAGGCGTCCAAGTGTGTGTACACTAAGCACGGTCGCATTGCCTCCTACTGTGAATATTTCACCCATGTCACCCCCACCTTTGTAGTGCTAGGCTATGTGGAAATTGAGACTTGATTAAGAGGGATTTTCTGAGTCAGGGCCTAGCATGGGCCTTTAAAACGATGGTAACTTTACCCTCTTCCCCTCCATATTTTCAGCCTGCCTGTTTTTAGTAAAACAGAGACTTCCCGAAGCCGACTGAAAAGACACTTCTGATACAAAGGACAATCTTGGTGCCAAGACCTTTTTTACTGTTATTTGTGCTTTGCAAAAGTAGTCCAGTAGGACAACAAAGCCTACTGGCTTAGGGATACCGTGTAAATATGACTGCCCAGCTCCTGCTAGGGAATTGCAGAATATGTAAACTAATTTTTTTTTTTTTTTTTTTTTTTAAATTTCAGTTCTTAATGCTAATGTTTAAATGATACACTAAATATAAACCAGAAATCAGCCCTGTAACCTTGAGGGAATATATTTTGTAACAGGGCCAATTACCCTTATTATTATTTACAGCTATTTACACCATAAAACCTGGTGTATTTATTTCATCTGAAGCCGTTAAGGGAAATTTCATCACAAACATAGTCTTCTGCTGGGTCCTGTGTTCAATTTGAGGTGATTTTGATGCTTAAGTATAGTGTGTAATTACACAGGAGAATAAATGCATCTCCCTTGTCTCTTTAGGCTGTGTGAGGTTACACTTTTAACTTAGCTTGAAGCAATGGAAGTAGTGAGACAGTCACTCATACATGAACATACTGAAATGGCTTTAAGTTTGGGTTTGTTCATTCATTCTAGATGCAAAATGGCAATAATTGAATGCTGAAAGCCTGTGGGAGGTGTATTCTTTACTTCGCTGGAGGTCATGTACAATATATTACACTCAGCAAAGAAGTGTTTTAATACAAAAATGGTACCCCTTTCACATAGGCCATAAATATCCTTTGGTGTGCTAAAGTGAGAATATGATGTTGATAATAAGGCTAGTAGGACCAATACTAATTTGTCAAAAAGGTATTAGATTTAAACTGGATTGGTTGAACAAAGATACAATCTATCAGTCTAGCATTCATTTTGAATCTTGCAGCATAGCAACCATGTTGAGTGGTAGTATAAAAGGGACCTTGTTTATTTTTATTTATTTATTCTTTTTCCCCCTCTCTTTTTTATGTTGAAGTGTACTGAGCCAGATCGTTTAATCAGTTCTAAAAGCTTTGCCCATAGAGTGTCACACTGCATGCATTGTGGTAAGAGCTACATACAGTTTCAAAAGAAAGGGTGTTCAGTCTCCATACACGCTTGTGTATGTTCTCTAGAATGAAGTGCTATGTTTGATCTGCTCAAAGATTCGAGCCTGACGTCAGGTATTCACAGGCAATTGCCACAGCCTTCTATATCTGGTACTGGAAGCACCACTGTATCATCATTGTAAATGCACACAAAAAGGCAGAGTCACAATATCGATTCCACTTGAAATGTGTGGTCGTCCTTGTTTATTTATTGGGATGTACAGTAAAACATTTAGTTAGATTGTGTGAACTTCATAAATTTGCATAGATAGGCAGACTTCGCGTGGACCTTCAACAGTAAAACCACTGATTCTCCTCTGTGTGCGCTGACAGAAGGTATAATGGGAGGTGATAATGTGACTGATGCAGGCTGGGTGTGTAGTTTTAGCAATGATCTACACAGAGCTGCCTGCTCTCACTATTTCTCTTCTAAATTGTGTCAAACTGTACAGTGCATGATGAAGGAGGGGGGCTTTTTGATGTTTTGAACTCTTGAGCGTTGTGTTTTGTGACATCATATCAGGCTGCTGCCACCCTCTCCATCTCCTGCATGTTGTGGGTTATTTAAACGTTTAGTCCTGAAGGCCCTTCTGACACCACACTGAGCCACATCCCCCTTCAGCTGTAACACACATGAAACTTGGTCACAATTTCCATACTTGCCAAAAAAAAAAAAAACAATTTTTTTTTTTGTTCGAAGTCACAGTATGCATATGTTCTGTAGGCTGTATTTCAAATACACTACTATATCCTTAAAAACAGTTACAGGGACAGTTACTATTACGTGCAGGTAGCATTAATCTCTCACTAATTTGTAATATGTTCCTATCCCTTCACAAGTGTGACTTTTTTTTTTTTACAGTGATTTCGCCCAGGGCTGTTCTTTTTGAGGAGATGAAGGGTGTGGCTCTGCTGAGTGATGTGACAGTGCTGCCGCTGTTGGAGCTGTACAGAATTACTCTAAACTCTGACTAGTGTTTTTGTAGTTCAGCGTACTCAGCTGACCCATAACATCCTCGCAGTGTTGTAGATGTATTCTGAGGGCTGCATGTCTTGGCTGTGTACTGACTCCAGAATAGTTGTGGATTTAAAATAAATAAATAAAACATTGTGGTGAAATGTGTTCAGTTCAGCCAGTGATGCTTTTTCAAGTGATGTGTTTTTATGTTTTTTTATTTTTTGAATGATTGAAATGGTGCACTGAAAAATAAGGCCATAGCTTTTTTAATGCTTTTCTGTGTTTTGTTGTAAAATATTTTCTTTTGGTTGTTTATGTCTCTCATATGTGTGTATATATA
>JBBJLR010000002.1:11432735-11456138 GCA_037577145.1 Brachypetersius gabonensis | reverse complement strand
ACACACACATATACATATATACACACACACACACACACATCTATATATATATATATATATATATATATATATATCCACTTTTATTGCTCTGTAGCAATCGTTATTATAAAAAAAAAAGGCACTTTGCTATTCTGTGAGTTTATTGCAATAAAAACATATTCAGTGCACTGTGTTTTCAGATGTGTTAATGAAACTTCATTGTAGTCAATGGTTGTGGAAAAAATGTTTCAGTTTGATTTTACAATGATATGAAAGAAATCTACCCTTTTGTTGAAATGGAATTCTGTACAAAAAACACAGCTATTGGTACCCTTTGAAAAAGATCCAGCTGATTCTATTTGACCTTTTTAAGCGCTCCTGAAAAGGTGATACATGACTTTGTTTTATTAGTGTATAAATTGGCAATGATGCCGGCAAAACACCTTTTATCATCCGTCAACACGGTAAGGATGCGAGAATAACCAAGATGTTGTTGACCTTCATGAAGTCTAGGTGGTGGCCTTTTCTGTCAAAAGGATAAGACTGCGCCATGGTTAAATCTCCCAGCAGAACAATGAGCCAAATTAAGTGACCATAGACCACAGAATGCTTATTTATAGAAAGCTTTTTTAGTGTTACTGGAGAATTGGAAAAGCTGCAGAAATGGTCTCAGATCTGTTTAAATGACGTACCTAAAGTGGTCCATGGTTAGCAACCAGTGAACCAGCAGCAGGGTTGTGGGTCTCAAAGCTCACACATGTGCATGTGGGGCATATGGTCTGATCTCAAAGAAGAGCTACAGTAGCACAAACTTAATGCTGGCTATTGTAGAATGTTAGCAGAACACGGTGAAAAGAAATCTACCCATCACAGCTTGCTACATATGGGGCTGCATAGCAACAGACAATTCAGAGTGCCTGCCCTGATCTCTGTCCACCACTGAAAGTGCCTACAATGAGCACGTGGGCAACACAACTGGACTATGAAACAATGGAAGAAAGTCACATGGTCCAATGGATCACATTTACTTACCTGGTGTGGCCCTTGGATGCACCATGGGAAGGCAAACCAGCAGAGGCAGTGTGATGTCCTGGGCAATGTTCTGCTGGTAAACCTTGGGTTTTGCATTTATGTGGATTTTAGTGGATCATGCGGAGACCAAGTACTCCCCTTTTTGTCTAATGGCGCTGACCTCCTTCAGCAGAACAATATACCCTGCCACACTGCAAAATGTGTTTGAGAATGGTTGGAGGAACATTACCAAAAGTTCAAGATGTTGAGTTTGCTTCCAAAATCCACAGATCTCAGTCCAATCAAGCATCTGTGAGATGTGTTGGACAAACTACCGAGAGCCTTGGAGGCACAACTACACAACTTATTGGATTTAAAGGATCTTCTGCCCTTGTCCTGGAGCCAGTTTGACAGATCAGAGCTTTTCTGGCAGTATAAGCCAGGACCTACATACCTAATATTAGGCATGTAGTTTTAATGTTATTGCTGTTTAGTGTTTATCTCAGTAAATGTACCATGGGGTATGCTATGCACGCTGTTAGTATTTCTGTATAACGTCATGCCCACACTACAAATAGTAGAATATGCTGCAAATGCATAAAACTGCTAAATAATAGATCTGTAGGTGAGTATTATTATCTTAATGTGCAGATCACGCACTCACCCTCCAGTCACATAAACACCTTAAAAAAATCAAAATGTTTGTCAAGTTAGCTGATTAAAGAGGAGAATAGGGTGTGACATACTCATTTCGATCTGTGCGATGGTCTGTGGGCTCAGGTGGGGGAAAGGAACAGGGTAAAATAGGTGGAGCAAATAGGTGGCTGAATGCTGCCAAAAGCTGCTCGCTGGGCTTACATATCAAGCCAGCTTTCATTAACTTCCAATGCAGGGGTGGTGAGAGGCTCATCCTGTGTTTTTCTTTTACCTCCTGCTGTGGTGAAAGAAGTCTGGGGAAGGATTTTAACGTGAGAGTTTTTTCAATATATTGCTGGCGTTTGGTAATGTGCTGGGTGGGTAGTGTTCCCTTGAATATTTTGAAATGCATTTTTATTTGCATCTTTATATATGTGTAGGCGTTTATTATGCACTTTTCTTTATCAGTTAACAAGTCTATGAATAAGCTCTTTCATTTGGCACATGAATGTCGTGTCTGGATGGTAATTAAGATGTCTGCCTGTGATTGTGTGTATTTGTGTGTGTGTGGTGGGGGGCTAATGAAAGCATGTGGTCTGCAGAAGCATAGCGTGGCTGTCAGGAACAATAGATGATTCTGTCAGCAGTGGCTGTCATGTCTGCTAACTGAGCACAGCATGACCACCAGGGGCCAGGACCGAATCACATAACACAAATCATAACTCATTCCGTCTCTGCCCGCCAAAACTCTATTCCACTCATAAAAATTCATATTTCCTTCCAGTCACCAATGATGTATGTGTGATTGTATATCGTTTCTCAACCTGGCAGGAGAAATCCTCTCTGAACCATTGAATATCCTCTCCAAACAACTCATCATGTTGCATAATGGAGCTATGCCTTGGGCCTATTTTGCTTTTGCAGGATGTTTTGAGCCAACAATACATCTTAATTGGTCACCAGAAATTGTTTTCACAGGAGTTGAAATAGACAGGAACTGTCAAGACACTGGTGTAAATCATTACCTGATGGGATTGGCATTGATTGGCAATGGCATATTTTTCACTAAGCATTGGAGGAATAATAATGAATATGACTATTTTTTGTCTGGGTATCCTATTAAGACTTGATCAAGTACTTGTAGTTTTTTTTTACTACTTGCTGTACCTTTGTATGTGTGGAAGTAAAGGCACTGTGAGCAAACCCAGTTTGTTGTGTCAGTGTAAACATTAAAGGTCTACTGATTGACATCAGACCAGTGGGCAGTTTGTCCTCTTATCAAAAATCAAAAACTTATTACAGAGTCTTCAGCTACATGAGAGTTTCACTTGATAACAGGTAAGGGTGATGCTGGTTGGATCTTAAAGATACTATTTAACAATATGATTTTTTTTCTCTGCCCATTGGCTCACAAGGAAACAGTGAAATACTCTCAAAAAAATTTAAGGCATTACTTAGTAGCCACATAGAAAAATAACTCTCCAAGTTAGGGATGCCCAGTGTTATCTGCAAAGGTTTAATTTGGCTGCAGGTTTTCGTTTCATTTAAGCAGGAGCAGGAGTCAGTTGTGGTGAAACAATTGTAAGCAGATGCTCCTGAATATAGTCTTAAGATTGGATAAGACTGGACCTCTGCAAATAACTATTGGACTACTGGAGTGAGGATCCCCATTGGTGGGTCCTGGGCATTTAAGTCACACCTGAAGGGGTTAATCAACGGCTTCAGGTGTGATGGAAGTAAACTCTCCATGGACTGTGTTTCCTTGATACATTACAATAACAAAAAAAAGAATACTGCATCATTAAAATGTTCGTCAGGAAACTAAATGTGACTCTTGTGATATCACAATAAAAAACCCGCCATTTTTGAGGGTGGTTGTGAATGACTACGGTGTAAAAGTTACTTTTCTTTTTCTAATACGTTTAGGTAGTAGTGAAAGTTGTACCATCTGACCATAAATGTGTAAACATTTTAAATACATGTAACTGAGTAAAAAGTGCTACAGTAGTTACTACCCACTTTAGATCGTAGAACTGTCTCAGGCCACTAAGTGCTTTTTCAGTTGTTATGTGAATGCTCTTGGTTGAGCAAGATGAAAACACTTCATGCTTATCAATAATGAACAAACACTAAAACACAACCGCATATTTAAAAATGCACAGAAATGTTGTATTCTTTATAATGTAGCAGTAAAAATGACTTCTTTCACAGAGGTAGATGTGTAGGATAGTGCCATAACTTACTGGGTGTATAACTTTTGTAACTACAGGCACAGTTAGGCATTTGATTTAAATACCAGGGGTTTTTTTTACTGAACATGGCACCTTCAGTTGCCCTGTTTGGCAAGCAAAACTGTAAGAACCCATGATAAAGCAACTGCATGTTTTTTTCCTGCAATTATAATTTCAAGCTGTGTTGTATCATAACTACACAACCTGCTCTCAGGGCAGGTTCTGAGAGATACACTGTCTATAGGTTTTTGTACCAACCAAACCAAACATTCTTCCTAGCAGAAATGTTTCTGCATGTTTTTTTAAAAAGCCCTCCAGATGCTGTGGACTTGATTACGCCTGGCCTGCTGTGTAAGCTTTAGTCCTTAGTAAGATTTGGACGTATATATTTTCCACTGATACAGCTTTCACTGTTCAATCACTTTCCTTTTATATTACTTTTTTCCCCACCGCAACCTCAGGGGTTCATGAGCAACAGCAGCTACCAGTTCTCCCTGCAAATTACTTTGCTATAATAAAACACTGGTAATACTTTAGAGCAATGCTCATAAGGCTTCATGACCCCTACACGAGCCAACAAAAGTTTTTTATTCTAAAAACTTCTCTTCAGAAACTGATGTGATAACTGATGCTTGTTGGAACTGATGTCATGTGACAGGCATAATTGGGAATCGTGTAGCCGTACTAATACCACCCTTCAGTAAAGTGTAACCCGAGCATTCTACCAACTACTGTTTTAGTAGAAGAGCATACAATAGCATGTCTGTCTGGTCTGGCAAAATGCTCCTTCCATTGCGAAATCTTGTAGTGTAGGTATATATTTTTTGTAGCTCTGAATTCACTTATATTTGTCTGGAACTGTCGAGTGCAGTTATAAAATTCAAGTGCCAGAAGATCTGATCTACCTCATCTTGACAAGCTTCTAAAATAAGACAATGTGTGATGAAGCAGCTGTATAATTTTCACCTCAGGAGTCAAATAAAAGCTTTACTGCAAGGTTCACTTCATTTGTTTCACTCTGCCTAAGCATATGGGCAGCTAGCCATGAACATTCTTATCATCTGTTAGTCACACACTAACTTAAACGGGATTCTACCTCTCTTCACATCATCTAGAGGCCCCTTTTATGAGTTTACTCCCACAACATGCCTGAACTAACCCGGCCCTTTGCGAAATTACATCTGTGGATCAGGAATTTGTTTGGTACTGCCAGGTCTCTTCTGTTTCATAGGTGTAGTTGAACAAGGCGAATCCTTTAAAGTTGTGGTCTCCAAACCCTCTTTGTGGAGATCTCCCTTTCCACAGGTTTGACCTTCAACCGAAACCTAACACACTTCATTCAGCTAAATAAGGGCCCAGCTAGATTGTACGCAGGGGCATTAATGGGCTGGAGTTTAATTTTGCAGGAAACTAGAGCACAAAGAGCTCTGTGTGATCACTGCCTTAAAAACGGGAGATGAAAGTCTACATGGCAGGATACTTCCCTCTGGAACAAGAGGTCATGGGTTCAAATCCTACCTCCAGCAAACCACCCCTGGATCCTTAACCCCAAGTTGCTCCAGGGAGACTGCCCCCTGTAGTTAGGGAATGGAAGTGGCTTTGGAGAAACGTTGTAAATGTAATAGGACTGGTATGATGATTTGACCTTGAAAAAGTGTAAATCCTTGAAATTATTAAAATATGTTCAAATGGATCGAATCTTGCTGTTGGTCTATGAATGAGTACTGGCAGTTCAGCTGAAACTGACACTTATACATCACTTTATCCAGAATGTTTTGTGGGCAGCTGTAAGTTGAAGGAGAAACTCCTTTTAAACCTGAGCCTTAAATCCCTCTGCTGTGCAACTACCACAAAAAGCATTCTTTTAACATTTATGCTGTCTGCATGAAGCACACAGCAACATTAGGCACAGAGTGAAATCTTACATCCTCTGAGTTAAAGTCCAGTTATTGCCATTTGCTAGTGTTTGTGGATGGTCTACCTCCTGTACAGTGGAGTGTCAAAACTGCAGTGTATTCCAGCAACTGTAGATACAGAATGGTCATACAGGCCCAGGTTCTGTGGTCTATTTCTGATATCATAGACAGGTGATAGTAAACTTTATCATAGCCAGCTGGTAACAGATTAATGTGACATTTGTTAGTCAATAAAGGTCATACAACTCCAAGAACTTTTCCACTGGATTCCATATTTGGATTGGCAAATATTCACCATTTGCAGGTCACTTGTGTCACCATCTGAATTACAAAGTGGTACAGAGGCGTTTCATTCATTTTGTGTTCTACTCCTTTGGGAATTTTCTTATCTTGTCTACTTCCCTTGATTTCGGCTGATCTGTAAGCCATAGCTTTGCTAAATATATTAAGAGAAGTGAGCAGCATGTGGATCCACATCCGGATCAAGTAAAGTCAAGGAAAGCAGATAAGAAAGGAAGCTTTATTTGAAATGTCCCAGTTTAGCTCTGTTGGTCTAGAAGTGTTTTCCCTATCCTTTCTTCCCTCATCTTATCCTTGGGGCAGCTATGAAGTTTAAAAAGTTTCTTTATTATTCTCACATTAATGCCTTTTCCTATGTTGAGTGCATTCCTCAATTGTAACTATGTAACGTCACTCATCCAATGGGCATTGCTGGTTCAAAACAATGGTGACTTCCATCTGTCAAGTAAAGGGATGGATTGTGGAGTAAATAAGTCAATTATTATTTGTATTTTTACCACCATATTTGAGTCGTTTAAGATGCTCCACTCTGAGAACTACAGGACTTGAGCCAGGGTGCCTTTTAAAGAACTCTTTATGTCGAGAAAATTAGTTCGGCACCAGAGCTACTCCTTCACTGCATCAGCTCAGTGCAGCAGGCTCCCAGAATGCAGTCATTTCACCCACAGTTAAATGTTGTAATGTTACTTCAAGCATATATGGGGTTTTGGCTTAATTTTATGCAGTTAGCTTGATCAGATGTAACCTCTGTGCATAAATAAATGCTGTCACAACACTGCACTAATTAGCTGTGTTAGCTCACTCTGTCCCTTTCTCTCTCTCACACTCCCTCTTCCCAACCCCATCACCCCATTCTCCCCCTTCTTGTGTATTTTTTCACTTTCTGTTGCTAAGTAATTATGAATGATAATGTAATGTGGTTTTAATGTACTCTAGGTGCTTTGCAGGCTAAAACTTGTGCAAAGAGCTGCTGGGTGTCCAATGCAGAACAACAATGACTGAAAAATCTGGCGACCGGAAGTAAATTATTGATGCTGTGTTTGTAATAATCAGATACTATTACAAGAAGATTAAAACCTAAACTCATACATTCAGCCTTAATTATAACCCAGCATGTTCAGCCTTATCATGAAGCTCTGCTTTCCTCTGTGGGAGAAAGATGTCTAAAAGAATATTTTAGTAATGGCAGCTGCTGTGCACTCTCAGCTGGATTAATCTGGACAGTTGGGGTTGTCAGTTTGAAATGTCTTCCAACGAGAGTCATACAAGGTTTAGGATAATATAACTTTGGGAGAATATCCCCAGGACTTTGCTTTGAGCCTAGGTATGCAGTGTCAGTCCATACAATTGTATTACAATGTCCCCTCTCTAAACTCTTCCCCAAATCCAGCCAGCACTTCTGAGTGAGTATTTTAGGCATACAGTAGTGTCTTCAGTAGACATTATGTTTATTCCTATTCCTGTGAAAATCTTACGTAATACAGCTTAATCTCTCATACTGTTTTGCTTCTGCCCTGTTTTTTTTAAAGCACTTTGGGTTTTCTGGTGGTAAATAGCTTTGTTTAAGTGCACTGCAAATAAGTAACTGCCTAATGTGGATAATCATGCCTGTATTGCATGCTAGGTTTGTGATTTAACTAGAATATACGTTAGTCACATGGGTTACAGTTATACAAGCAAATGACAGTTTCTGTTTGTTGGAGGTTTTTTTAGCAATATTTCAGAAGTCTGACTTCCCTTTCCAGCTATCTTTACTGTCATCTCCCTAGCAATAACACAAACACCTACGGATGTTAGTAATTACACGCCTGCAGATGGATAGAGACAGATGAAGATGTAAGTAAATAAAGTTTTAACAACGTAAATGCACTTTTATACTTTTCACATCCACTTTTTATTTCAGTTCTTCTCATTTCCATCCTCTCTACCTCTTTTCTCGTTGTTGTAGGTACTGGTCCATTCCATCGTCCATTTCTGTTCTAACCTGCCCTCCACTACGTACACCTTTATTCATAAACTGCTAGAATCTCACAATAAAAATAAGTCTAAATCTGTACAATGACAGGTCTCATTGATATTCATAAGGTAAGCTCAAGCTTGTTAAACTGAACATCAATTCAGAACAAACAAATCAATTTTTGACAAAACACACTCTTGAGGGCTCAGCAGAGACATAAGATGCAAATCCTTCCCATACTCGCAAGGAGATGACCTTTCAATTTGTTTTCTTGTATCAGATTTGTAAGAGAAAAAAAGTCTGCTTTATCTCTCCAGCCTGTTTTCCTGCCTTTCTGCGCTCTGGGACCAGGCAAAGAGAAGGGCACAGTACAAACACACAAACACACACACCAGAATTTTTTCAGCCTCTAATGAGAAAAGGCCCACACAAAGAGAAAAAAGTGCTAGGCTAACAGAAACACATGCTTAATCCCACTAAAGGATGACAGCAATGCTTTTGCTGACCATGGTAATGAGCCTGGTGTCAAAATGTTGTCTGTTTTAGAAGGGAAGCATTATTTAGGGAAATACATGATAGGGAAACAAGTGTAGTGAGAGGCGATACATATAATCAAACGAAGCGTGCAAATAACTGCTGGTAGAGTCAAGACTTCAGACATGGCAAAAAACAAATACACTGACAGTTTGAAATGGTCTGTTCCATATCCTTCTTCCTTAACTAGTATGTGATACGCTGCTTTAGAGCTGAAACTCACTCGCCTGCAGTCCATTCTCCTCTTCAGCCCTCCCGCTGTGAGCCGTTACACCTCAGGAGAAACCCTGATTGAGAGATGTGATGCGGGAGCGAAAAAGGGGGGAATGTGCTGTAAATCAATGGCACTATTTTAATAATCTGATCATGATTTAGGTAACTGTCTATCTCAGCACAAAAGCGAAATTAAATTATTGATGGACACACGTTACCTCATATACCATCAGGCCTCAGATGGCATTGCCAATAATGTGACAGCAGGGGGTTCTTTCTGACCTACTTGAACTTAGTCTGCAGTGTACAGGCTTCAGAGGCCTGACAGAGGCAAAATGTGTGTCTGATCAGAAACGTCAAATAAATTCAGATTTAGTGTTGAAATTCATTCTAACAGAACTGCTCTTAGGGTTATTGCGATCTCAGACCCTGAGCACTGGTCCCTGATGTGTACTCCTCTCATCAGGCCTCAGAAAAGCAGCTGTGTAAGCGTAACTGACCCACCAGGGTGCTGTGGTGCTGTGTTGTGTCTTTTTCTTCTTCCTCCTGAGAGCTCAGTGTCAGAGCATTCTGGGATTATTCTGCCTTTATTCCAGTTTCTCCTCTGTTTCATCACCATCGCTTCTGGCCTATCTGTCCACTCTTTAGTTTACTAGGAGTTGGAGTATTGTAAAATAAAACAATAACTCGAGAAAGTGTATGTTTTAGTGTTATACAGAAATGTTATGGGATACATTTCTTAAAGATGAAATGGATAGCAACAGGCGAAACTGTCTGTCACATCACACCTGCTCTGTGCTATAACATCCCCTCACCATTGCTGAATTTGCAGCTTCTTGTCACATTTGGGAGACTCATTAAATATCTTGCCTCTGTGTCTTGTAATTATTGTTAATGCCACCAATCCAGATGTTTGCACACAAAGCAAAGAATTTACTCACATTTTCTAGCACAAAGAGGCCCGTGCAGAGACCTTTAGAGGGGCAGGCACTTAAATAAATATGGGAGGTGAAGAATGAGGGCAGTGATTGACAAAAGATGTGTGGGGTCGGAGGTGGGGAGTTGTCTTTCTCAAAACCTCAACAGAGGAAGGTTGTAGATATTGACAGAGGGTTGTAGGTGTTGACAGATTTTTTAGGCTGGGGCAACTGGCTTCACCAAAAAGGGTAGTATGTACACAGCTCCTCCTTTTGCACACACCTGAGCTCAAACTAAAATATAGGACTAAGTACTATAATACATTAATTCCTTTTGCTTTTAGTCAGGGGCAATTGGTGCAGTTGGGCCTATAGTGACCAGGCCCTCTAAAGACTTTATTGAACCCCTCCTATAGACATTGACACAATTGCACATGCATGACTTTCAGAGAGATTCCATTTCTTAGCAACAAACCTCCATGGCAACCATCTGCACACTTCCGTCTTCACAACCTACAACATGACATATTTATTATTTGCATGATTCCTTTCAAAAAATGTATTAAAATACGTATTTTATCCAAACGTGTGTTGCACAGCAAAATATCTCAGGAGTCTATCGAACTCTCTCACAGCCGGAGGGGGCAGCTGGGGTCTAGTGAACAGGGAGTGGCAATCAGAAGGTGGTGGGTTCAAATCCCAGCTGCCAGTGGCACCACTAAGGACCATGGGAGCAAGGTACCATTCCCACAAACTGCTCCCTGATGACCCTCATTGGTGGCAGCCAACTGCTTCACTTGGTTAATGGGTTAAGTACAGAGAAAGAATTTTACACTGTGTGCTGTGAATATAAGGGGAGAGTTTAGCAAAAGAAGAAGACAAAGGTGGTGTGTTTGAATCCCAGGACTGCTAGTGGCACCACTGAGGTCCCTGTGAGCAAGGTAGCATCCCCACACACTGCTCCCTAGGTGCTGCATCGCTGGCTGCCCCCTGCTTTACTTGGTGAATGAGTTAAATACAGTGACCAATTTCATGCTGTTCTCACTGTGTCCTGTGGTGTGTTTACGAATGAGAAATGGTCATTTTTAACATGGCAAATGCTCTGTCCAACAGCTTAAATATGATCTTTTGTGATCCAAATGGGTGGTCTAATGGAAACGTTAACATTAACATTAGATGCTGTGAGCGGAATGCAAAGACTTCAAAGCATCAGCATGCAGCAACAACCAAATGATATCTTTTTGCATGTGGACCATAAGATCCTAGCTGCACCCACTGGGCTTATTCATCAGGGCTTACATTTTTAGGGCAGGCACTGCATCAGGAGATGTAAGGTTTAGATGAAGGAGACTGGGATTTTGTCCCCTGGTAGGAGAAAGCATGGGTCAGTGGCCAGGAGCTCCAGTATGAGGGAAGTCTGCCACCTGCTGGTTATGATGCCATCCTGCAGTTCTTACCCCATTGGCTACACATAGAGCAGACGTCATCAAGAGCGCGACAGCTTGAATGGATTCTGATTCATATCCCAAAAATAAACTAGGTGGCTACGTGTCTAACGAAACAAAAGACAATTTACAGTTTTCCTTCGCAAAATGCAACGAATTCTTTGTGAAAGACACGGTAAGAGACACTAAAATACATCTTTGACAGTTTAGCCTTTTAAACTGCAATGAATAATTTCTCATTTTTCTACTTTCTTCTCTCGATTAGATGAACCATTTCCTGCTGTTCGCTGTATCTTTCTCTCTCACACCAACTTCTTGCATGTCCTGCCTCACCACACCCATAAACCTTCTTCTAGACCTTCCTCATCTCTTTCCTGCAGCTCCATTCTCAGCATTCTCTCCTCAGCAAAGGGCCAAACCAACGCAAACTCCTCTCTCTGACTTTTCCTCCAAAAGGTCCAACTTGAGCTGTCCCTCCAATAAAGTAATTCCTGATCTTGTCCTTCTTCGTCACTCCCGGAGCAAACCTTAATTTTTAGCTCTGGCAGTAGTTTCCTGTCTTTTCGTCAGCGGCACTATTTCTAAATCATAAAACCAGACACTACCGTTTTCTACACTTTCCCATTCACGCTTGATGGTATTTGCCTGTCACAAATCACTCCTGTTACTTTTCTCCGCCCATTCCACCCTGTCTGCACTATCCTTTTCTACTCTCATACTTTACCTGGTGGCCTAGCTGTTAGGGATTTGCCCTTGCGTTACCATCATCCGTTGCCCCAGGATGCAGGTTATCATTGCCATCTCTGCTCCCTGCATCCTAACCTTTCCCCTGTCCTCCCCCTCATTCACACCCAGGTATTCTGTCTTAGTCAGACTGACCTTCATTCCTCATTCCAAATCCGACAGTCTGACACAGAGGGTCATTAGCTGGAGAAAGTGAGGTTCATAGTGGCCCTGGTCATCAGCTGTCTCTGTAGGGATAGTTTTCCTCTGGTTCTGAACTTGCTTGGATGAGCTTTAAGGGTAAATTCCCCTTATGTACCTAGCTAACCTGGGTACATGCCTTTGTTCAGGCAATATTTGCTTTTTGAAGACTGGAGTGAAGGAAGGACCGAATAAAGGAAAGAGTTTCTACGTTTGCACTGTACAAGATGAGAGGCCGTGCAGCTTTGTGGTGCCTGCTGAGTGAGTGAACTTCTGTAAATTATGGACTTTGTACATTTTCAGCACAATTCATTCCTCATTTAATACATTGCAGCAGCTATGTTAAAATCTTCTACACAGCATACAACATTAGTTTAGCTCGTTGGTTCTGTGGTGGGTTTTGGGTGGGGTGGTGGAGAAACTGCTGATTTGATGTTACTTCCACTCTCAGAGTTCCAGCCTCACACTGTCTTCGCCATGAAGATGCACTGGTTGAACTTCAAGCCTTAATTCACAATGAAGCACAGAATAATCACAGGTACTATGTTTTAAGGTTGTATTCTTATTAGGCTGGATCTGCTGATGCAGGTGAGGTTCCCATATAATTTTATAGCTTAATTTCTCACAACATCAGGTTGTTGTATCGCTGTGTGACCGGAAAGAAAGAGGGACAGAAGTGGTGTGGGAGTATTCCATGGTCTGAGGTAACACTTTTTTACTTTGCTCAGTGATGCTTTTTAGAATAAACAATAAACTATTATTACCTCAGTAAGGTTTTATAAGTAATATACTCTACATTTGTTATAGGTAGTTTATTTTATTAGAAAGTGACAGTGCCGTATAAGAGCTGTCAGCATTTTTATCACTGATTAGTCTGTGGAGATGTGTATTCATTTGTATAAATGTCATTTACAGAAGGACACTGAGAGGAGTCCCTTGTCAGACAAGAAGAATCAGCCTTCCGGTGTACCTCCTGTTAGGAACCCTTTCAAAGCCCCTACCAAAGTAGAACAAACCTCAGAGTGGAAAAAACTTCAAGAGAGCGAGGCGGAGATGACAAAGTCGGGTCAACATATAGCCAATGAGTGCAAAAAGACCAAAGAGGATGAAATGCACAGAATCAAAACAGAGAAAGAAGTGAATGGCAAAAGCAGCTCTCAGGTTGCAGCACTATTGAATGGGGAGACTGTCAGTTCTGCACAGCCAGAGTCCTGGAAAAATAAGAAACTTCCTCCTGGAATGAAGATAAAGAAGCGAACGTCTAATGAGGAGAGGAAGTGCAGTAGCAGCAGTGAAGTGGCTGTTTGCGGAAGAGGGAGTTCAGAGAACACTAAGAGCTCTAATACTAGCAGTAAGTGTGAGAGTCAGGTACAAACTGAGAAGCAGACTAAACCTAATACCCCTAGAGCCTGTGACGGAGACAAAAGGGATGAAAGAGCAGCCACAGAGGCAGTTCTGTCAGAAGTCTCACAACAAAACATTTCCCAAAAAGCTGAGAGGTATAGTGTGAAACCTACTGCCACAGACAGTGTGAAGGGAAATATGACCTCTAGCAAGATGGTTACATCAAATAGAGATTCTCAGCCAGACACTACTTCTGAAAAGAGTCTACAAAGTGGCAAACTGGGGAGCCCAAACTCTACTTTAGAAGAGGATTCAGCTTCATCAAAGATAGTTCGAAACAGTGACCAAGACACAGAGTTGATTCAGAAGAAGACTCAAAAGGGCAAGAGCACAATAAACTCTCCATTTGGAGACTGGAGTGATGAAGATGATGATGTTCAGCTGGTGTCAGTGCAGCCAGGCCCTGGACAGACCTCCAAAGCTCCAATTGCACCAGTGCAGAAAACCCTTACCTCCTACCCAGGCTTCCAGCCTGCCTCAAAAATCAAGGGTGAAGAAGAAGACCCCAGGGCTCTCCACAGCCAGCTTACATCCCAGCTTAAACAGAAGAAGGTATTGTTTCAGTTTGTGTCACACGAACTAATAACTGTTCATTTGCTGTAGCAGCTTTTAATGCAGTGTTTTCCCTTTTAAAGCAGGCTGTTTATACTAAGACTTGCCCTTCAGTTGATGTACCCTTCCTTTCTCTCTCTCTCTCTCCTTGTACCCTTGGTCTAGGCAACTCTCTCAGCAGTGAAATTGGCTGCTCTTCCAGATAAAGGAGAGAGACTTAAGAGCCAAGTGAAGCATCTTGAAGAGGCTCTCGAGGCTTTGAGTCTGACCAGTGTTGGTCTTACTGGTGAAATACTGCTTTTGCGCTTAGCAATCATCTTATTGATTTTTTTTTTTATTGTTTTAGGTATTTGAGTGTCATTGGATAATCTCTTTGTAGAGTCTCAAGATGCAGACAGTGAAACGCAGCAGAAACCTGTATCCAGTCTGTCTAACCCTTTTAACCGCCCAGGAGGCACCATTCATTTGGCAGAAGCACCAGTGCCTTTCCAGCAAAAAGCTTCTGCTAGTTCATTAGATCTGCATCTCAGTCAGGGTTACACACAGATGTATGGAGGTAATTTTTCCTTTTTTTTTTGGCAAGTTGTCTTTCACGGTACAGATAAACTGATATTTGATCTTATTGTGTCTAAAATGCTTTGTCAAGCGGTCTTTTACTTTTTTTTCTCCCAAGTAAATCCTCAAAACCAGGCTTTCTATGGAGGCAGAATGACCGAGAACAGACTGCTTGCTGTTCGCAATGCCACCACTGAGGCGATTGACCACCTCCACAACTCGCTGGAGTCCTGTCCGACTGTAGAGACAGAGGCAGAGGACCCTAAAGGAATTAAGGCAGGATTCTCTGCATAAGTGCTGAGACCATTGTCCTTTTTATTTCCATAAGACAAATAGGAGGTTTAGTTCCTGCTTTGTCGCTTAGAACGGTATTAAGGTGATCTTAACCTCTTTCAGGTCCAGTTATTGCCTCATCAGCGAAAAGCCTTGGCCTGGCTGCTATGGAGAGAGACCCAAAAGCCCTGTGGTGGTATCCTGGGTAATATATGATTTCTCTTCTAAAAAAACACTAAGAATGCTGGTGTCCAACAGTTTGATATGATAAATGAAATTGAAAGGTCAAAGGCCGGAGATAGAATTTAAGGTTAAGCTTCTCGCATCAAAGACACAGTGGCAGAATGAGCCCATGGTGTAATCAAAGTTTGTTTTTGACTGCATTGTTCATTCTATTTCCTTCTGTTTCAGCGGATGACATGGGCTTGGGAAAGACGCTCACCATGATCGCTCTCATTCTGACCCAGAAGAAGAAGAAGAAGGATGTAAAGGACTCGGAGCTAGAGGGATGGATTTCCAAAAGTGGTAAACGCTCTTGCACATTGTTTCTGTCGGTAGCGTACTTCACAGATTGAAGTGGTATCTTCTGCCTTTCCTGTAATGAGTTTAAGAATTAAATGGTGAATGCTGTGTTTATGCTTGTATTTGGTAAAATGTTTGTTTTTGTTAGATTCAACTGTGGTGGCATCTCAAGGAACTCTGATTATCTGTCCTGCCTCTCTGGTGCATCACTGGAAGAAAGAAATAGAAAGACACGTAAAGAACAGTCGACTGAGTGTGTATCTCTATCATGGGCCCAACCGACAGAGGAGCGCGAATGTGTAAGACACAACAAGCACTATTGCAGACATCATATAACACTTTCATAGTAATAGGAACCTTATAGCTGTTTAGAGGATGCTTTCTTATTTCATCGTCTTAGAGGTTTTTTTTCTTTCTCTCTCCACTAGACTGGCTGAACATGATGTGGTGATCACCACATACAGCCTGGTCTCTAAAGAGATACCTGTTCAGAAAGAGGATGCAGAACATCCCAGTAAGGACTCTGAGCCTACGGTATGAAATTCTCTGCCAAAACTCATTGTAAGCATAAAGAAGCGTGAAGGGTCAGAATTCTTCTAGATGTTTGCTTGCTCTTTCCAAGAGCATTTATCTAACATCCAGTAAAGTGGCGCTGTGCTGTTTTATAAAACGAATTCAATTCAGATTCAATGGCAGCTCTCAAAGTTTTTTTTGGGCAGCATTTGTTTTTAAACAATAAATGTGTAACCTGAATCTGCTGTAGATGTGTCCATATAAAGTACATGGTAAAGATCTGCTTGCAAACTAGAATACGTGCAGTGGTTAAATCGGCTATAACTTGCTTATTATTCACCTGATTTTGATCTCAGAAAGTTGTGTAAAAATTTCCACTTTAAATTTACACAACACTGCATTTCTAAAACACCTTGGTAACAAACAGCTTGGCTATACAGGAACTGTCAAATTGAGGAAATGAATGAAGAAATATTTGGTACGTTTAGGTTTATTTGATGCTTACAAGTAGTGGATCTAGAATTTTTAAATCTTAAGATGTTCATTAACATTAATGTTAAAGTAACTGTCACACAAAAAATCAGTTTTTAATTCACATATATACCAGATGTAATAACAAGTAGACACCTGTGAATCGCTGTGCTTTACCAGTCATATCTATACCACAAACAAATGTATCAGTTGTTATAAAATTGTCTCTCATTCTAAGTAATATATTCTTTAAATAGTATCATTTTAAATGCTATTTTTCATAAACTGTTTCACTGTAATGGAACAGTTGCGCACTTTTACAGGACACACTAAAACAATGGTCTGTGGTGGCACTCAAGTGGTCTCACGCCGTCAAAGTAAATAGTCGAGTAGAGTTTTGAAACGTGCCAGACATTCTTGTCAAAGCAGCTCTTTACATTTCTGCTTAGGCATCAGAGACGGCTCCTCTCCTGCGTGTTGCCTGGGCTCGTGTGGTTCTGGATGAGGCTCACAACATTAAGAATCCTAAGGTCCAGACCTCCATGGCTGTGTGCAAGCTGCGGGCCAGAGCACGATGGGCTGTAACTGGAACCCCCATTCAGAACAACCTGTTGGACATGTACTCACTGCTGAAGTATGGCACTAGATGATCTGCTGATGTTCTAGCTTCAAGGCTCAGTCACACTACACATTTGTGGTTTGCGTGGCTTTGCAAAATGGGCGTGGCCGAGGCTGAATTGAAAGATTGGCCACTATTAACTCGCTCATCATAAACAGCTATAACACAAAAGTGATCTTGATTACATAATGTAAATATGTATTCACCATAACACAGTAGTATGCATTGGTGTGTAGCTGAATTAAGTGACTGGCGTCTGGGTACAAATGCGGTTGGCCATAACTGCATGCTTGCCAAAAGGGCATCTGGTAGTCTAGTGGTTAGGGCATTCGCCCTGTGATCAGGATGTCATGGGTTTGATTCCCAAGACCGCTAGGCACCTCTGAGGTACCCTGAGCAAGGCACTGCTGTGGGGGGGCTGAGTTCCTGGCTGCCCACTGCTTCACTTGGTGAATGGGTTAAATGCAGTGGAAGAATTTCATGCTGTTCACAATGTGTGCTGTGGTGTGTTCACGTATGACAGAATAGTCACTTTCAAAATATCTAACACAAACAGTAAAACCTCAAAAGTAAGGATGGTAATATAGTATCCAACCTGCTTGTGTATTCAGCAGTTTCTGTTTTATGTGTTTGTAGTAAATGGGGGAGAAATGATAAAAGGTTTGTGCTTCTGCACCATTTTACTTGCCATTATTTCCATTTTGGATTTTGAGTATGTGCTGAATGTAAATCTGTCTCTTCAGAGGGGACACAACCAAAGGAGCAGCACGACTGGTCAAGAAAGCAAATTTTAATGTCACAGTTCACTTAAGTTTTTTTTGTGCAAACTTTATTCACCCCAGAGGCCTGTTATGTTAATTCATTCACCTCTGCAAATCCAATTTAAATTAATTACTCTCACAAAATTTACATAATTTAACATGCACTAATGTGACTTTAGAGCTTAAGGACAGTCATCACTGCTTTCATGTGCTTGTTTCATTTAATCTTGTGGTGTTCATAAACGCAACTGTTGCTTTGACCTTAGATGAAAAATGTCAATGAAGAAACATCTCTGCTCATTGTGTTTGTAGGTTTTTGAGGTGCTCTCCCTTCGATGAATATAAGCTATGGAAGGCTCAGGTAGACAACGGCTCGAAGAGAGGAGGAGAGAGACTCAACATCCTCACCAGGACCCTGCTGCTCCGCAGGACCAAAGACCAGCTGGACTCTACAGGGAAGCCCCTGGTACGAACACACAGACCCCAAATATACATACATGTTCGCTAAACCTCAAGCAGAAATGAACACATTATATGCCGTTCTGTGCTAGGTGTCTCTACCTGACCGAACTTGTGAAGTTCACAAGGTGAAACTTTCAGAAGAAGAGCAGTCTGTTTATGATGTCATATTTGCACAATCCAGGTACAGAATAGTATTTGTGAAGGTCATATCCTAAGAAGGTCATGGACTGTATTGAGTGTAGCATTGAGATTTCTTCTTCTCCAGGTCCACCCTCCAGTCCTACTTGAAAAGGCATGAGGGGGGAGACACTAAGCAAGGACATGCTGGCAACCCTTTTGAGAAAGGTAAGGGTCTGTGCTGTTTTGGAAATGTGCTGCACTCAAAGACATAGTGTCAGTAATGATAAATAATTATTACTGATGAACTTTTCTAAACTGAGCTCAAGATTCAAGATGGGTTTTTTCACATCCACAGTTATACACGCACAATGTGCAATGAAATGTAAGCCTGAATTACTCCCGAATTCCATAGCTGGAAATCAGAGAATAGAATAACGAATAGAATTATTTGACCACTATACACAGTTGTATGCAATATGAATTTAACTGTACATACAAACTATGTACTTCAAGTATCAATATTTACAGTGGAGAAAAAATAGAATACATGCAAATTGTCTTCATGCAAAGGATGGATGGTCATGTGATTTGTAGTAAAATGGTGCATAAGGCATTAAGGTATGGGTATTTCTGTTGAGTGAATGTGAAGCATGTCCTGGTTGAGGGGTTTTATGACCTGAGAATGAAAGCTTCCCTTGAGTCGGTCAGTCCTGGCCATAAGGCTTTGGAACCATATGCCAGAGTTTAGCAGGCAGAACATACAGTTGCTGGGATAGGAAGAGTTTGTAATGATCCAGATTGCTTTGATGTAGATGTTCTGCACGGAGGGCAGAGAATTTGCTGCAGGGCTTTGCAGTCTTGGCCAGAGCCAAGTAACACATTATTAAAATGCATGGTAAATGGATAAATACACTTTTTGGTCTTTTCTATTTAAATATGAAAATAAATGGTGATGTAATTTTGTTTTAAAACAAAAAACAAGCCAAGCACCTAAGATGTTTTTGTGCAAGCCTGATAGTTCACATAACTTTGGATTTTACTGCAACAACCAACTTAAGACAGACAAAACTCAGACTTGAATAAATATACCACTTTTGGGTAGGTAAACTTTAATTAAGCCCAGTGTATTCCTGACCAATTCTAAAATTGTGTCTCTGATTGTCAGAATTTGAGCCTAATCTGCCTTAAAATCATGCTGTGAACCCACGCAACATGATTTTATTGCCACCCACTGTTTGTTCTGTGCCTGCACATTTCAAAAATGCATATTTAAATCTAAACCACAATTTAAAACCCAGAAGTTTATATGTTTTGTTTTAGTTTCAGATCATTTACATGAATCTTATGATCCCAAACTGCCAACTGTTATTCATTATTAGGTACTATAGGTTACAATTAAGCAGAGTTTTCTGACAACAAGGGACACAACCATTTGTTACAGAGAGCTTTAAAGGCCTATCACCAGGGCTGTTACTGTTTCTTGGTATTTTTCATCAGTTAGGAAGAAAATGTGTCCCACTGGTATTTGAACCTTTTAAAAATCTTTGTATTTTAGTTGCACGCGAGTTTGGAATGTCGCAGCCAGAGACCGTATCTTCCTCTCAGCAATCTCAGGGTTCCAGCACCATCCACATTCTGTCCCTGCTGTTACGCCTCAGACAGTGCTGCTGCCACCTGTCTCTGCTCAAGAAGGTAACTTTCTCAGACACACTTTGCTCTCAAGATTTGTATCAGCATGTGCATTTTGTGTTGGGAATGTGTGTGTGTGTGTGTGTTTCAGACACTAGATCAATCAGAGCTGCAGGGTGATGGAATAGCTCTGTCTCTGGAGGAGCAGCTGTGTGCACTGTCTTTGTCAGAGACTTCAGACTCTGATACCAAATCCACAGTCTCCCTTAACGGCAGCCGCTTCCATTCGGAGCTGTTTGAGGAAACCCGTGAGAGCACAAAGGTGAACAAGTCTCTGCACCTACTTCTTTTATTAAAAACTGTTGCATGATTACTATAGATAGATTAAGATATTTGTTTATAAATGGTTGGAGTTGTTCTGTAGTTTGTAATAAGATATCACATAGAAAAGAATAGCTTGTATTTGATAAAAGAAATCAATTAATTGAAATGTGTTCTTTTTGCACTTCATGCTTCAGACTTACAGAATTGACTGTTATAGTTACTTACAGTCTCCTGTGAGTTGTTAACTTCACATATCTGTTGTTTCTTTTTGTTTAGATTTCTGCCATTCTGACTGAGTTGAGGGAGATCCTTAAGAAAAAACAGAAAAGGTACTTTTTAATAATATAAACACTGTCTGGAAATCAGTTGTGTGCACTTTTAAATGTTTAGCATAATGCCCTCCGAAGAGATTCATTTTCTTGACTGACTGTGGTGTCTGTTGCTAGTGTGATTGTGTCTCAGTGGACTAGCATGCTGCGCATTGTAGCTGCACATTTGAAGAAGATGGACGTGCACTTTGCAGTTATAGATGGTACAGTCAACCCTAAGCGGCGCATGGACCTGGTGGAAGAATTCAACATAAACCCTAAAGGACCACAGGTTTGTTTCTTCACACCTGAAGAATGAATCCAGCTTTCTGCATTACATGGACCAAAATATAAGGACACCCCCTTTTAATTTTAAAATGTGCCCATTTTGAGTTTGAGCCATGCAACAACCACAGCTTGCAAAAAAGTGTTCTTTGTCACTATTAACACTCCCTACTGAGTTTCAGACTCCATGTGGAAGCACTATTAACATATTCATTTGAATCTTCATAGACTGACTCTTTGAACAGCTGCTCACAAGTGAAGGATGTACAACACCAAATGGTGTAAAGCACACCACCAAAGGACTTTGGATCAGTGAAATGTATTCTGGAGTGATCATCAGACTTGCATTAGTTAAATAGAAAAATCTCTGTGTGGTGGGTGCCTGGAGAATGCATAATACCAGAATGCCAAACTAGTTGAGGAGGAATACTTATGGTGAAAGTTGCGGAAGACCCTTTCTCTGTCAGCATGGAAGAAAAAATAGAGTTTTGTGTGAAAGACTCCTCTGAACAGGGGCTGTTGCAGCCGCCTGAGGGAGACAAACTGCATATTAATGTTTCTGGTTTTTGGATGTTCAGATGACTGTCCCTGTGCTTTTGACTATGTAGTGTATCTTATTTTTGTGGGACATTCTTAACTGCAACTCTGAAAGTAACTATAAGCAGTGAATATCATTTGATCTGGGTACTTTTTTGTTGAGCATATCTGTCTGAATTGCAGGTCATGCTAGTGTCCTTATGTGCTGGAGGAGTAGGCCTTAACCTGACTGGTGGGAACCATCTGTTCCTCATGGACATGCACTGGTAAACCCTTTTACACTTAATTTAGTTTAAAAAGGGGTTGTCAATAAATGCAACATACATTTCAATAGCACATCATTTATGATGTTGTTGGCTAGATCACCAATACTTTGAATACATTTAGGAGGAAATTGAGCATACCTTTTTCTCTCACAATCACTGAAATTATAATAGCTGCACAGCACTAGTTTTTAATAAATAAATAGGTAGCTATATTTAAAAAGCCATGTATTTGTCTAAACTTGAACTGGATTAACAGGAACCCTGCACTGGAGGACCAGGCCTGTGATAGAATCTACAGAGTGGGTCAGCGCCTGGATGTTACCATTCACAGGTGGGGGTTAAATGTAAAGACTTGTCGCACTGAAAATTAGTTACAAACAAAATCAGTAAATGCTTCAAGTTTGACTGTTTTATATTATGGTACATTATTATTGTGACCCAGAAATGATCTGAAGAACTTCTTGCCTTTGCATCAGGCAGCATTTTAGAGGTTTTATGAGGATTGTCTTTTGTGACAATTGTTTATTTATGTGGACACCTTCCACAAAACCTAATTCATAGGTTGGCTGTAGCAACAGCAGCCATTACTAGATGAACTAGTATTTGCTAATTTAGTGGATTATATTTAATGCATGACAATGTTATGCAGACACTTTGAAAAACCCTTACTGCATTTTAGTCAAAGAGCTGCTCTTGTTTATAAGCTCCTGAAGGTTAACAGGATAATCCCATTCTATTAAGATTTTGTCTTATGGTAGTTTTATTATTAAGTTAATTTTAAAGGATAGAAATTATACCTTAATGTCTGTTCCAAAATTAAAATGTCTGCATGTTGGCTGGAACTGCATGTGATTAAACCCAGGATAGGGGATAAAACGTTGTTTTTATTTTTTTTGATAGGCTGCTATTAAAGGTTCCATATTTTATCGTATATTGTATTCATGTAATCACCATAATATTTACATACATTTTGTAAACCACATTAAGAACTTTAATTAAAAAAGTAAACACTGGCAAATGAATACACATTAACATGCACATAAAATCCTTACCCATCAATTAATATAAATACAATAAACCATGTTCCAAGAGCAACCGCATATAGTGCAAAAACGCGATGTTGTGATGTGCTAAAAATTAAAAAAATGACTAAATATATTTAAATTTATTTTAATCTTGGCTTAATTCATTACCCTTAAAGGAAAGGTAAAGGTTAATCCATATTTTTACTGTACAGTGTACACTGAACTCCTGCTGTACTGTCATTTTCTTTTGTATAAGCAAGTAAATATAGTTATAAATTAATTTAATAAAGGGCAGCAGCCTATCATCAGCAAGGAGAAATACATAGTGTTCTGTCAAGCAAATGCCTCCCACTTTCCTAAGACAAGTTCTCTCTGGACAATACCCAAAAATGTAGTTATTTTCTATTTGGAAGTGAAGCTGAATTTACATAATTATTTATGTTACAAAATTAGCAAATAATGTTTTTCGAAATAATTTAACACTTAAATGCATTAAAAATTATATATTGCCACTAAAAAGGGGGTGATGTCCGGACCTCGTCGGTCACGCCCCCTTGTCCAACTAACAACCCAGCACGAGGACAAGGGAGCTTGTCCGCGCATTTAAAGGCGCACAACGCTTTTTTACCCATCCTCCATACAGTCCCTGACAAAAGTCTTGTCGCTTATCTATTTTGTAGAAACACCTGCTATTAACCTGACTTTTAATTAATC
>JBBJLR010000002.1:11406526-11432635 GCA_037577145.1 Brachypetersius gabonensis | reverse complement strand
GCAAACCATATTTCATAACCTAGAACTGCTTTTCTGATGGACCGCTTTTAAAGATACAAACATTAACCATACATTTGCTCTCTAACATTGTTGTCTTAAACGCTATAGGAGCATTAAATAGTTAATAAAGAAACTCTATTCTGATACTCGCGTTAGCATTAGCCATGCTTATGCAAACGATTAACTAAGTAAATGGCAATGTTTATTTCAATCCGACATTCAAATTAATATTAGGTATATTTTTTATAACTAAAGCTCTAAATATAAAATAAAATGAAAACTGACCTGCTGGAATTCTTTCATTAAACCTGGGTGACGGTCTTTGAGGTGTTTTATAAGGTTCGATCTATTTCCTCCTTTTGACATAAAACTTCGATGACGCCGCTTACAAATGGGTTTCTGGTGATCAGTGGTGTTGCCCTTGTCATCAGTCGCAAAAACAAAATACTTCCACACGCAGCTCTTTCCTCCTTTCTTTTCAACAAGCGGATTCAGAGCCGCCTCATCAGCAGCACCGCCGGTCGCCATGTCTCTGTGCTTTTACGAAGAAGACGCAACTGTACAATACGCACCTATCGGGTAGCGCAGCAAGAACCGGGTTGACCGGGTGCTCGGTACCACCGGTACTTCAGAAAACCTGGTACCGTAACATTTTAATTTTTTAGTACCATCTTGGTACTGAAGTACCGGGTCTTTTGACAACACTACCTCAGACATTTCTGCTCATTTTGGTTTTGTGAGTGACAAAAGAAACTACTCAAACACCTGCAAGTCACTAAACCAGTTTACAGCTCGCAAATGAGTGAAGGAGGATCCAGAAGAAAAAACAGTTGCTTTATGGGTCCAGGATGGTGCCTAGGTGGCCAGTCACATCCACTGGTTAGGTCACTGCCCAGTTCCTACAAGGTCCAGAGACTTGTGCACAAATAATGTGGAAAAATCTTCAGGCTCTGTAGTATTTTACATTGACTAAGCTGAGTCAGGATTCTCAATTTCATACTCCTGAATTGTTTATACAAGTTCTTATAATTGAGTGAAACAGTTCATGATTAATTAGTTTGCTTTATAGTGTATTAAAACAAATTATTGCCTATTCTTGAATTCAGATATATTTACACACACTTAATGTTTCTTTCAGAACTTTCCTGAATGTCATTCCAGTTTGGTCTGTAGTGTATGTACCCAATGTTAGTTGTGCATTAACGTGACCTTGCTATGAGTTAGATGAGTCTAAAAGGTAGATGGGTCTATAGATCTACTTGACAGAAATAGTTGTTGGCTTCTGCTTAGGGACAAGGTTTCTACGGTCTGTACGGTCTGTAGTTCTATATGGTTTGTGTCTGTCCTTCCCCAAGAAATAATGTGCCTTATGACACTGGAATAGTAGAGACAGGTAAGACTTCTAAGTGACATTTCAGGTTACTACAGTAGCCCTTTTGCAGCAGTCATGTGTCTTTGAAATGGCAGAGAAAGCTGTCTAAGTGTGGATTATGTAAGCACATCTGTTTCATGCTATGTAGAGATGCAGAGTGACATTTTCTCTCCAGTCTGAGGGGAGAGAAAGCAGTGTGATGGCACAGAGCGGTGCTTGGGGAAATGAGCTTGACATGTTGACCAGGGCTGCACGATATTAGGAAAACAGGCGATATGCGATAATGTTGTTGAATGTTGTGATGGCGATATCATATGGGATAAGTAAGTAAAAACTTAGCCTTTATAGTGTTAATGTTTTTCTGCTTTGGATTTGCTGGTAACATAGACTCAATGATAACTATTCTATGCACAAAAAAAATAAAATGCAATATTTCCAGTCCAACATGTTGTTTTTTTTCTTTTTAAAGAATTTACTTAAACAAAATGTAAAAAATATTTTTTGTAAAAAAAAAAAAAAATACTTTATATTGTAGCACGTTTTAGCCAGAAAATGGCTAAATGGCTTGGGAAACATATTTTAGTGTTTGACTATAAATATTATTTACTGTAATTTTTAATATCCTCCTTCATTCTCTTTGTTTATTTCCTTTCAGGGAATTAAAGTTTTAATGAAGTGGTTGTTAGGCATCATTACTTTCTCCCTGTTGTTAGATTGATGAACCTGTGTTTTAGTGTATTACTGTGATGTAACAGTGTACTGTACCTGCAGATGTTACAGCACACCTGCTTGTTACCTTTTGTGTCCTACAGTGTAGTGGAGACGACCGTGGTGGATAACAGTGATGGTTCGTATGCTGTCTCTTACACTCCCATGGAGCCTGGATCCTACTCTGTGTGGGTGTGTGTGAAAGCGCAGCACGTCAAGGTGACAGTGTGGTTTTATAAAAGCATCTAACTGAGTTTTTTTTCCTACAAGTCTTACAGCTCTCAAAGAAGAGAAGGCTGTAGAATTGATGTCACTGGGTTCTCTTTGCCGCAGGGCTCACCTTTTGTTTTGACAGTGAAGAGAAAGTTCCGTAACCATCGGGGGATTTTCCACTGCTGCTCCTTCTGCTCCAGTGGTGGCGCTAAAGAGGCACGTTGTGGCTGCACGGGATCCATGCCAGGTACAATGTAATCATTTTCAGGGTCATGATTTCAGATCATGATTTAAGTCAGTCATTAGTGATTGTTTTATCACTGTTTTAACATTATCATGAAATATAAAACTAATCACATCAACTAGAGCTGGAAATTAGGGTGAAATAATCAGATATAGGCAAAGACTTTCAAGTAAACTGGTCTTCCCCATTAATAGGGAAGATAATTGATACTGATACTATTTACATAGAATTTTTTCCTCTGTTACTGTTCCTCACATGTAGATAATCATATTTTTAAAACATGAATATATCACCCAGCCATAAGACAAGCATGGTACCAAAACAGGCATTCACAAAAAGAAAAAAAAAAACTTTTATTTGTGGAATATTTGATAAGTGTGTTGCTGTTAAGTTTGTTTCACTATTTTCAATACATACAAAGTCATGGCTCTCATCTAGATATGCTCAGTTACACATATAAACATGCACTTGTGGCTGAGCGAGTATGATCTGCTGTTTGGTATTCATGTTGTGCTGCTGTTTGTGTTCTCAGGAGGGTTTCAGGGCTGTGGACATGGCCATAAGGGTCACCCAGGGAAGCCACACTGGTCATGCTGTGGAAATGTAGTGGAGGGGTCTGAGTGTGTGCGCAGCCTTGGGCCAGAGTCTCCCCGTGGACATGTTCGAACTGTGGAGCTCTGAGAGACCACCTACACCTGGAGAAGACTGAAGGAATTTTCTCATAGCATCACTATTGGAACAAAACCTCTCCAAAAATCGTCTGTTAAACATTCATCATGAAAACATTTTTATTTTAAGCCATTTTGGACCATTTTTATTGATCCACTCATCATATTTTAAAAATTAGATTGAAAAGACAAATGTAGATAATGGGTCTTCCTCAGACAGCAAGGCCATGTACCAGATATACTGTACAAACAAACATGCCTCTGTTTCAGGGCTGGTAAATCCGTCATCAGCCGCACCTCCCAACTCCAAGAGTGGTCCCAGGGATGACAACCTGGTGGGCTGGTCTCGACTCAAAATGCCCGGGTCGGTATATGTGTATATATGTATATATGTGTATGTAATTTTTTATTTTTTTTTGTCCCAATCTAGCCCTACTCTGTGATTCTTATCTCACCAGAAGACTGACTGTATCACTTTATTATGCCTTGTTTCCAAACTGATAAATTCCACTTGTTGCTTATCCGTGTGAAGCTGGGTTATACACTAAAGCCAACTATTTCAGAATAATCTTACGTCGCAGGAGACAGATATGACTGTGTTATATACAAATATGTATTAAACATTGTTTAATATTCCAAAAACAATTTATTGTAACTCTAGCAAGATTTATACTGATATATAAAAGGTTATGTAAATATTTAACACAGCAGCATTTTAAAACTAGTTTTCTAAAATATAAAATCTAGTAGGAATAATTATAAACATGTATAAATATGGTATGAATAATTTTCTTATTTTAATCTCAACTACACTAAACAAAAATATAAATGCAACACTTTTGTTTTTGCTCAAATTTCTATGAGCTAAACTCAAAGAAACATTTTCTACATACACAAAAGACCCATTACTCTCAAATATTGTTCACAAATCTGTTTAAATCTGTGTTAGTGAGCACTTCTCCTTTGCTGAGGTAATCCATCCCACCTCACAGGTGTGGCATATCAAGGTGCTGGTTAGACGGCATGAATATTGCACAGGTGTGCCTTAGACTGCCCACAATAAAAGGCCACTCTGAAACGTGAAGTTGCCACAATGCCACAGATGTCTCAACTTTTGAGGGAGTGTGCAATTGGCATGCTGACTGCAGAAATGTCTACCAGAGCTGTTGCCCGTGATGTGAATGTTCGTTTCTCTACTATAATCAGTCTCCAAAGGCGCTTCAGAGACCTCCACATCCAGCATGTTCACCTCCATGATCGTCTGAGACCAGCCACCCAGAGAGCTGCAGCAACTATTGGTTTGAATAACCAAAGAATTTCTGCACAAACTGTCAGAAACTATCTCAGGGAAGGTCATCTGCATGCTTATCGGGGTCTGGACCTGACTGCAGTTCATCATCGCAATCGACTTGAGTGGGCAAATGCTCACATTTGATGGCGTTCTATTCGCGGATGAGTCCCGGATTTTGCTGTTCAGGGCGGATGGCAGACGTGTGGTGTCGTGTGGATGCATTTAGGTCATTTTGCTTATAAAGGGGGTAGCATCCCCCCTCACATAGCCTACTGTATGAGTAGATACTTTTCCAGCAAATTACTAAGCTAATACTTGGTATACTTTAATATTGTGTGTGCATGTGACTGCTCTACCAAAGACCTCCAATTCCAGGGAGATTCCTGTGAAATATATCTCGTTTGTCTATTAAACAAATAAATGAGCCTGTCAGTCAGAAGCTGACTAAATTATTATTGTACTCTTTTATCTGCTGCCAGAATCACAGCTGTGGTTCGGGCCACCTTATGTGTCCATTCTGTGGAAAGACAGCCTCTGTCCCAAGAACAAATAAAGATAACCACCTTCCCTCCATTGGAAAGATCAAGCTTAAATATCTTAAGAATGAATAAAGATGACCTACTTCCCTCTAATTCTAATGACTATACGTGTGAGGCTAATTTTAACCTGGTGAATGAAAAACTCATTTATATATATAATATACATAATGCGCATGCATGCACATACACAAAGTGTATAAATCAACAGTATATATAAAGTGCAGCTGCGTTCTTGTAGAGTAAAGCAGTGCGACAGTTGAGCTGTTTAGGAGGGAGATGGCGAGGGGAAAGAAACTTCCTGTGTCGGGTGGTCCTGGTCTGGAGGCTCTATATCCTCTGCCAGAGGGCAGCAGGGCGGAAACGGTCCACGGTGTGAGGGGTCTGTGATAACTTTCCCTGCCCGTTTCCTGGTTCTTGAGAGGTACAGGTCTTGGATGGAGGGCGGGGGCACCAATGATCTTTTCTGCTTCCCGTACCAACTCCATTAAAGTCTGCATTTGAATGCAGTGTCATTAGTCCCTGTTGGTGTAATGACCTGGCGTCCCAATACTTTTGTATGTGTGTATATGTAAATATACACTAGATGGCAGTACTACACTATACCACACTGCTTAAACAACATCCGCTCTCGAGGATCTAAAGGGACTTGCAGTGTGTCCTAATTTAAATTAATGTCAGACAAGTCTCATATGTCTTGACCAAGCTTTTTCAGTAGATTTCTTTCCAATTATTTACCTTAAAAATATAGCTGATATACATTCTACCTTCTTTCTTGATCAGTTTTATATAAGTAGAGTGACGCGCCACTCTTGCTGTGTTATAAGTGTAAGTGTATTAGTTTCATATAATCAGTACATTTTATTTTCAGCACTTCAGTCATCAGTTTTGTGGATTGATATTTTAAGCACATATTATGTATTTATCTGCTGTTTATTTCTTTCCTGATGTTTTGTACCTTAGTATAGGCAGCATGATTTTTTTTTGCCAAACACCGTTCATCGCACCTGTCTTACTAATTCTCCATCAGTTTGATGCAAGGTGAGAAGTTGCTTTCATCTGTCAGTCATCCATCACTCTTCAGTGACAGTGGCACATTGTTGCAATTAAACCTGTCAGCTCACGCTGCTTCATTACCTCTTTACTCTTTGTCTGTTTTATATGTGTTATAATGGAATAAGCACTTTTAATATAACCTGTTTTAATGTGGCTCTTTACATCTAAATGAGCTTTTGGGCTAACATAGTCAAATTTTTTATTATTTCTAGTTTTGTTTATTAACGTGCACTGTTCTTGGTAGTTTAATTAGTAAATTAAAATAAACAGCGATGTTCCAATAGATGATTCCCTTTCATTTTTATCATCAGGGCTTCTGAATTATTTATCCAGATTAGTTTATATCACCAGTGTGTCAATAATTTATTTGCCAAGAGAAATGTGGTTTCCAGGACAACTTGCATAACACAGTGTCAGATACCCTTTGGGCTGCTTAGATCTGTTTGAAGTAGAGCGTGAGCTGCTCATTTGATCAGAGTGTCAGTGTCACATCTAGGCTTAAGTTGTAAGTAAAAACTACAGCTATATAGGTGTAGGTATAGACCTCTTTGTAAGGAAAAATGTGCGAAATGTCAGAAATTACTCGTGGCCTCTGACAAAGTTTCTTGTGTTCTGTTAAATACACTACAGAAAAGATTTGTGGACACCAGCTCATCCACTTATTCGTATAAGACTGAGGGATTTAACAAGGCTTTTGTCTCTCTTTTGCTGCGGTAATGAGACACACTGTTCCGGGAAAACTTTCCACTATGTGTTGGAATGTTGCTGTAAGAATTTGAATGAATTCAACCAAATTAACATTAGTGAAGTCAGGAACCAGCAACGGAGAATTTGCTCTTCATCACAAGCACCACTTAAGCTCAATGCGTAGCTCTGGCCATGGTGATGTGTGGCTGCTCCAGATTGTCCCATTAAATTAAAAAAGTTATTCTATGCATAACACAGACAGTGTGTGTGTGGCTCGCATCAGGAAAAAACTCAAACTAATTGTCCCGAATTCACAATTTTAAAGAAGTGTTTGGATACTTTTGGACATTTTGCCATCGTCAGTACCTGTGAGAGATAACAGTGACGCCCAGCCACAGTTCTGGAGGCTTTGCTTACCAATTTTAGTGATTTGCCTGCTCTTACACACCCACCTCAACCTGGGAAAGGCTAATCAGTTGATCAGGTGCAATAGGTTTGTGGGGACCACTGTACAGGACAAGGGGTCTCCAGAGCCAGGAGGTGTGATACGTTGTCAGTCAGCTTTCAAGTAAGAAAATCAAGAAAAATACGTGGCTGTTGTTTAAATTGCGTCATTCTTTGGATGCAGATTTAAACATATGGGTGATTTATCTACTTTGCCTGCTTTCTGGCTCAAAATGAATGGCTGCATAAATAGCTGGAGCTTACTGGACCATTCATGCTTCAATTAATTTTTCATTCAGTGTACTGACTTGGAGCAGCTCTTGAACTCCAAAAAGAGGGGTGGATATTAAACTGCTAAACGTAATAGCCTTTGGATATGCTGATAATAAAAGCAAGGTAAATGCCCCATGGGATCAATGATTTGGTGCTAGGGTTCTGCAATAATAATATTCAAAACATTGCACCACCTTGGATGCCATTTGCTGTTGGCTGAGCTGAGCCACTATAACACCCACAAGTCCCATTCGTCATTTTTATTACTTTACTAAGAACAGCTAGCAGGTATTTTATTTTAAAACCATTTGGTAAGTCATCTAGATTGTCTTGCCAGTGGTGCCCCTGAGAGAACCCGTGCTGGATCTTTTCCCGTGAACATCATCAGTCGTTGTTCTGGATGCCTCCCCAGCTCCAGTTCTTCTCTGAGGCTCAGGAGGCCCTGTTTATGTCCCACACCTACCCGTCATGCCACATTCCTGCACTCATCATCTTTCTTCTCGGCAATGATGAGCAGAGCCCTGTGCTGCTCCATTAACTGAATTGTCCGCTCCGGTGTCGCCCCCATCCATCGTTATTGCTTATTGACAGGCATCTCTCTGTGCTGAAGTCTGTCTCTTTGACCTTGACTGAGTTAGCACATCTGAAAGGCGACATGGTATCAGTTTGAGTTTGAGCTATTATAATTAATCTAAAAGACTTTCTCAGTCATTAAAGACTGTATGAGGTTCACACTTACAGCACAGAGGACTTTTTGGATCTCTTTCCTTTCCAATGACCCTTTTTACCTCCCTCCCTTTCTTGAGAGTGACTCTCAAATGATGTGTTTTCCAACAGGGATCTGTGCAACACTTGCGACACATTCTCAGCCTGCCTCAGAGCTGCCACTAATTCACCCTCTGAGGGTGAGTGAGATCAATCAGAGAAAAGGGGGCTGCTGTGGAGTAGACTGGCCTACTGGCAGCTCAAGGCCCCAATTGCAAAGTGAATGAAATGAATAGCTTCACACCTCAGCAGTATGTGAGCACATTTTTTGACAGGCGCACTATAAATCCTGTGCAGAGAATCTGATAAATTGTTGGTGCACAACTTCTAGTTTGTCATCTATTGCTTAGAGAGTCTGATCTTTAATTTGACTTATTTTTGTGCCTGCAGGCTATTATATTTTGAATTTAGTAAGTAAAATCCACAAAAGGGGCCTGGTGTTTAGGGAATAGTTCAGCTTTTGAAAGCTACAGTTGGTGTAGATCTGATACTGATGGACAGTTTGTTCTAGCAATGAGCAGCATAGAGACTACAGTAAACGATTAGAATTAATAATCAAATGTCTTTACCCTGTTTAACAAACCTGTTTAACAAAATTGTGAGACGCTCCCTTGCTGGACCAGTTTTTACCAGCTTCCGAAAACTACAGTTTGTGCATATCTGAAATTGATGGGCAGGTTGTTCCAGCAGTGAGCAGCTGAATTAAATAATTAGATAATTTATTGACTAAATTAAATAATTAGAATTGTTAAAATAATATGTAACAAACTCAGATGGTAATTGTGAGACGGTCCCTTAATTTACCAGGTTCAGCAGCTTTTTAAAGCTAAAGTTGGTGCAGATCTGATAGGCAGTTTGTTCTAGCAAAGAACAGATTATTGACTAACGTTAACTATTAAAACCATTAAAGTAAAAAATAAGAAAAAAATCTAACAGACAGAGGACGGGTGGAAATACTGAGACACTCCCTTGCTTTCCCAGCTTTTAGCCGCATTTTAAGGCTACAGTTGCTGCTGATATGATAGGCAGATGTTGGTGCGGATCTGATACTTGTGTTCCATCAGCAGGCAGGCAGTATAGTGACTAAAGTAAATAATTAGGATTAATAACAATATCTAACAGACTGAGGACGGATGGTATTTGAGAGACGCTCCCTTGCCGCCCCGGAGCCGGTGGAGGGGATGTTGGAGGACTGAGAGGGGAGGAGTGCTGACTGGTTGCAGTGACAACATCCTGCACAGAGGAGGCTGGCGGTGCCCATGGCTACTGAAAAAACGGCTTCAGGATCTCCTCGATTCAACAGGAGGACTTAAAGATAGAGAGCTGCTTTAAAAGGCCTTCTCTTGCCCTGTTTCCGTCCAGCGGCGGTTTAACCCGAGGAGATGGGGCGGGAGGAGATGATCGGTCTGCTCCACGGTGTTAGCTAGCTCAGATGCCTTCACGGAAAAAACGGTGCATTCTCGCTGCAGCTCGGTGGATTTTCAGCCATTAGCGAGTTTTTCTCCGTGTGTTTGGGCTGTGTTAAGCGTCCTGCAGCTGTTAGAAATCTGTACCTACTCTAATAAACACACAGGCTAGTCGGAGGAGCTGGAAATCCTGCAGGCGCGACAGGCCCGTTTCACACAGAGCTGTTAAAACGGTTAGACGCTTATAACGCTCCTCTTGATGTTCATAACGGTCCTGAAACTTAAACATCCAACCTTCAGGTCTTAGAAGAGCCGCTTTCAGTGTGAGAGCAGGTTAAACACACTGCTGTTGCTGTTTATGAACCACAACCTCGTTTTAACTGAATGGCATTGGATATTATTTATATATTACGTGAATTTTTCTGCTAGAAACTCAGTGTCTTGGTCATTTTGATGAAATGTCCTTATGGTGAGGAAACGCACTTTATATTCCAAAGCTTCGCTAGCTAGTGGTAACTAGCTGTCCAGCTAATGCATCAGAGTTTGGAGAAGATCTGGATCTCCACCGAGGACTATGGACGGGAAGGGTTTCAGCTTGTCAAGGTATGTGGACTCACGTTGCTGCTGAGAAAAATAAAGATAAAGGTTCCTAAATTATAACTAACAGATCTGCAGATTTAGACGTATAGACCACTTAACTGCTGTGTCTGATGTCTGGCTAAAACCTAAAGATCTCAACATGAAAAACGCGTGTTAAGTTGATTACAGTGTTCGAAGAAGTGTCTGGATGCTTTTGGACATTTTGCCATTGTCAGCGCTTGTGAGAGATAACCGTGACTCCCAGCCACTGTCTTGGGGGCTGCACTTAGCTATTTAAGTGATTTCCCTGCTCTTACACACCCTGCTCAACCCGGAGATGACTTGTTAATTAGTTGATCCTGTGCATCAGGTGTGTTAAGGACAATCGTGCAGGACAAGGGGTCTCCGGAGCCAGTACTGGGAACTACTGCTCTGTAACATCAATAAAGACTTATACTTGGTTCTCGAATCCTATATGAGCTCTAATATGTGATCCTTGGTCAATCATCTTTCAAGTGAAGAAAAAAATTACATATTTCTTTGGATGCAGGTTTAAACATATGGGCCATTTATCTTGTTTGTCTGCTTTCTGGCTCAAAGCTAATGACTTCACAAATAATGAGAGCCTACTAGACCATTCATATTTCAATTAATTTTTCATTCAGTGTACTGACTTGGAGCACCTCTTGAACTCCAAGAAGAGGGATGCATATTAAACAACTAAACGTAATATTCTTTGAATATGTTGGTTTAAAAAAGCAAGGTAACTGGGATCAATGATTTGGAGCTAGGGTTCTGTAATAATAGTAATAATAATATTCAAAACATTGCACCACATTGGATGCCATTTACTTTTGGCTGGGCTGAGCCACTATAACACCCACATATATGTGGACACACTGGCTCACACATGTTGCTGTTGAGAAAGAAAAAGGTTTGTAAAGGATAGTTAACAAAACTGCCCATCAATATAAGCTCCATTTTTATGTATGGGCACTTTCAGTTTGCTTTTTTTTAATGTATCTTCTATGTCTTTTATGTGTTCTATTTTATTCTGTTTTGTTTTACTCTTTATTATATTGCTACAATGCACAATGAAGGTTTAACCACTGCTGATTGCTAATTGAGCTTTCAGGTAGAAATTTAAAAATAACCATATATCAGTGTAGAACTAAATATTTCCAAATAGTAATAACGTTGACATTATTACATTTAAAGCTCTGTGGCTTGCATGTTATTCTGTGTACCTGAGCAGCGGCGCAAACTGCCTCTGTCCATACTTTATACATGAAAGTCTCAGTAGTATCCCAGTTTCTCATTGTGAGTTTATATGTACTTTTTGGAGGTTTATATGGTTTAAACTCGTAATCTGTTCGGTTGGCTGTTTGATTGCTTTAACTGAAGGAACAGAAATTGCCATGGAAACTGAAGTTGCCTGTACAGACTCCCTCATGTCTGTCATTTCACTGTATCCGGCACAGCAGAAATGACATCATCTCTCTTTTCAGAGCAAAATGAGGCAGATTTTCTGATGGACAAGACTCCCCTTGTGCCTGGGAACTAAACACAGCTTGACAGTGGGACCCACTTTCGCTGCAATGAGATAAGAGAGGCCTACATGAGACAACTCTGACGTTTGTCCCTCCATATTCCGTTGAAATCTCAAAATATGACCACGCCGGCTCTTCTGCCACTCTCGGGACGCAGGATACCCACTCTGTCTCCAGGTGCCTCATCGTTCCCTCACCACAGAGCGACCCTGCGGCTCTCTGAGAAGTTTATCCTCCTGCTCATCCTGAGTGCCTTCATCACCCTTTGCTTTGGAGCATTTTTCTTTCTCCCAGACAGTTCCAAGCACAAGCGATTTGACTTGGGGTTGGAGGACGTTTTGATACCGCACATTGAGCCGGGGAAGGAAGGGAAACATAGCGGAGCGCAGGTCATACATGGGCAAGGAGGACACGATGAGCATCGGCACAGGTGAGACCACTTCCTAAAGATCTGCATGCTAAAGTGCACTTGTAAGATTACACTTTACTTTGCAGGTGTTCCTAATGGATCTGGTAACATTTGAGATCATTTGATCCAGACAATAGTGATCCATTCTCAGTGGAATGGTAGGCTGGCATGAGTGTATCAGGCCCAGCAGCGATGGATATTTTTTTAATGCTAGGATGGATGTGTTGCACTGAACAAGAATAACCAGCCAACAGTGGCTCTGTAGAAACTTGCTATTAATGAAGGGAGGTGTACTCAAATATTGCTTTAATAAAACTACTGTTCCTGTCAGTACACCATCAAGTTCAAGCTACAGGGTCAGGATAATGAAGAGCACAGTGAATATAATGTATTCATTATTGGTAGAAAATATTTCTGGCTTAAACTAGACATGTAACCTGCATATTGCAGTGGTGATGTTTATAAGATAAAGTGTATTGAATTCTGAATTGTTTGTTTGGACAAGTTATGGTTTAGGTATTGGATCAGAACAAGACTGGACTGATTGATGTGATAAATTGCACTCGTTCACAATCAGATGTTCAATTGTTCTGTAGTCTGTTGTAATAGTAATGTGGTCTATTATACCCTTTGTGAAGGTGATCACTGATCTAATCCTAATGGATCTCATGCTTTGCAACAAATCGTAGCCCTGGATGTTTAATATGAAAACTTCTCTTCTGCTTCTGCAAGCAAATTGTGTGGATTCAAACTATGTGTACTGCAAATCTACAGTTTTGCTATCCTGAAACTAACTAGCCACTAACCCTGTAGCAGGCAAATTGTTTTCTTATTTCTAATGGCTGCATGTCAGTGATGGAGTAAAGAATTGACCCTTAACAGGGTGTGGTGTGTTTTTATGATGCTAAATAGTCAACTGGTCCATGTGTCACTGCATTTCTTAACAGTCTGCACACATCCTGATCTTTCCAGGAAGAGAGTGGAGGAGGTAGTCACTTCACTGCCTTTTTAGTGCTTCTCCTCTCAGTGGTTGATTATGAAGGTATCATAATCTGTATGAGACTGTAGTGTCCTGTGAATTATCATGTTATGCTACAGATAAGCTCATGAATTGGCATGAGTATGTAAGTCGTTTCTGTAGACCAAGTCAATGGGAGTGTATGAACCATGCATGTATTGGTAGTGAAGTCTCTCAGAGGTAGTGAAGACCAGAGACAGATACTGGTCCGGCTTTTCCCTGCCCTTTTTTCTGAAATGGATTTGATGATAAAAACTGTGTTTTTTAAAGCATTCTAATGTGATTTGGAGGTCTGCGAAAAGCAGTTTCTTCAGCAGGTCCCACATGATCTTGAGAATAATTTTGCATCACTGTGGGCTTGTGCCGGTGGGTATTATGCTAGACAGGGTGGACTTTACCATTAATGAGATGATTATTGAAGCGGACCGGCGGTCAGCATAATGCATACATAATCCCCCAAAAAAAAACAACCCAAAACTTTTAAAAACGTCTGTCAGTCCGTTGGGACAAAAAAAGAGTAGTATTTTGCAATGACAATATGCGTATTGTGTAGTGACAAGGACCAAGCTGGCTGCGACATGCCCAGCTCCATGGTCAGCTTCCTACCTCTGCGGTGCTTAACCACTGTTACAGTCCTCAGTGCTGATTAAATGCTCTGTGTCTGCCGCCAGAATCTCTGACTGTGAAACTGCCTGCTGAAGTAGTGGAGCAGAGTGAGCAGTCAGTCTAGGTTGGCTGTGAGTGTATTGTGTTTCTTTTTAACACTGTTTTCTGTGTTCTATAGGAACACAATACAGGGAGGTGTGTATCAAGATGTTCACATTTTCTGAGGCTTGTCATCACAACAGTGGAAATGGAGAAATGACACACTGTGTGTTGTCACTGTATTGAGAGAACAGCAGGGAGCTCTGCAGGGAACAACGGGATGTTTAACAGTACTGGGGGATGGGTTTTAGTCTCACTCAGAGTACCACAGTGTAGCTGGCAGCTCCCGCCAAAAGGCATCTGTGCCAACTGCTTCAGTCTGGACTAGCTCTGGTGTAGAGCTAAGATAACATGCAAAACTGGTTTCAGTCAAAGACTTTATTCCTTCCTCAGCAGGACTTTTGAATGAGTTCTAAATATGCAGTTGGTACACATTTTTGCACAACATTTACATGCATGCCCTGCTTATGGAAACTTTCAAACGCTGACTCAGTTTAGGCTCAGAAGCAGAGGGTTAGTGAGAATACACCAATCAAACACAACATTAAAGCCACTGACCGGTGAAGTGAATAACATTGATTGGCTTGTGATAATGGTGCCTGTAAACAGGTGAGATTTAGTGGGCAGCAAGTAATTGATGTGTTGGAAGCAGGAAAAATGGAGAAAGTGTAAGGATCTGAGAGGCTGATGGCTAGATGAGTCAGGGCATCTTCGAATGTCTTGTGGGTTCTTCCTGGTATGCTGTTCTTGGTACAAATCTATTCTGATTGCTATTATAGTATATTCTGAATAGACGTGTAGCTTGGGAATCATTTCAGCAGGTCTTAGTATGCAAGTCAGAAATTGCAACATGGCACTGGTATTCACTTTTGCCAGTACTGATACTGTATTTAAGTGCTAGTATCAGTATCCGTGCAACACTAGATGCCAAACCAAGGTGCCTAAAGAAAAGTGGCCCCTTTTAGTCATGCATGAACACACCACAGCACACAGTGTCAACAATGTGAAATTCTTTCTCTACACCAACAGAGCGCCTGGGGAGCAGTGTGTGGGGACGGTCCCTTGCTCAAATGTGTCTCAGTGGTGCTACTGGCAGTCCTGGGATTCGAACCCACATGCTGTTGGGGAATCGAACCCGGGTCTCTCGTGTGATGTGCTGTCACCACTATACTAACAAGTACAGCTAACTGTTAGAGTTTACGCTTATTTGCATTTTTATGACGCTGCTGAGGGTCACATATAGTTTAACTGCTGTCGGATTGTGCGTTTTATATGTTGGGAGTTATAGTCTTCTACACGTGGTTACAAATTGCACAGCACTAATTATTATATAATTAAAAGACCATTTGATCTTCCCTGAATGGGTTTTTTTTACTTTTAAGACATAAGCCATTTTCTCGAGCTGAACCATCTCTTGCAAGATATCTTGCCATTAAGTTTGTGTCTTAAAGTGTCCTATCCAAGTTTTTATCTTCCTTCAGCACAGTCTGTGAAATATTAGACAGGTATAACATGGCACACGTCTTGGGATGTATATCCATGCACTTTAGCGAGAGCTGAATTCAAATGATTCTTTTCATTAGTTCTGAAATGCCACATTCTCTCCTGTGTAGTTGTTGCAAAGAACTTTCGTCCTTTTTTTTTTTTAATTGAATGTGTAAATATGAAAAATCGAGTTATTTTTTCTATTTGAATTCTCCCCACTTTGGGTTTTTAGAGAAGTTGTACCAGTGTGTTGTGCCTGTGGTACTATTGTTCTGCTGAGATTGCAGCATTCAGTTCCTTATTCATCATTTTAGATTTCTCACACACATTCTGTTATATTACAGAATGATCGATAGTGAAAACAGTGATGAAGATTTGAAGTGATGGTGGTACACAGGTGGGGGGGCAGGATGAACATTACATGCTTTTATCAAAAGTTTCATTACTTCTTCCACCTCTGATGAGTTTTCTGTTTGCACTGTTTTCGCAGATTTCTCCTCCAGATCTTGTGATTTCGTTTATTGACGGTTTGAATGTCGATTCACTTCTTTATCTGCCTCACTTGTCCAATAAGGATACAGAGAAAGAGAAACTCTAACTCTTTTTCTTTACAAAACCAACTTTTAATTGAGTTTTGCTATGCGTATATTTAATTTTTTTTATGGCACACTAAAACAAGTACTTTCTACTTAAAAAGGTAGGGTAGCAATACAGTATTGACACTAAAATCTCATAATCTACAGTCCAAAAAAAGTCACAATTTGTATTGTTATATGACCTTATGATTGGGGTGTAGCAGCACCGCTCAGACACAGTGTTCGTGCTCTTACCTGACTTTATTTACATTTAATTGCAGTATGGATTGGCCAAAATCAAAAGAATAAATTGAGCAGTTGCAGATTGTTTGGAGCAGAATGTTTGGCCAGAAAGTCTGCAGGGTGGTATCACCGGGACCAGGATTGGGCCCTCTAGCTTTAAATTTGTTCTCTAAATGTCAAACGCATCACTGGGATAATATTTAGAACTGCTTAAGGAAGACAGTTTAAATTCCACAATTAAAACTGCTATTGGTCAGTAGTTAAGTTTTCTAAAACTTTTATTTGTTTTGATTCTGCGCAGTACATTTTTGACGCTTTAGGCATTTCAGATGGGATAAACTCATTTTGTAATGTCTCTAAGTGCTGGGTGATGAGGTTTGTACCAGTACTGTTGTTACGATGTGATAATGATTCTGTTTTACGTGACAGTTCATTTCAATGTATGACATTTGCGTTTTGTTGGTCAAACTGTAGATATTAGTTGCATAGATGCTTTATTAACAGATTTTTTTCCATTATGCCCATGTGTCAAAGCATGCACTAAAGTGCAATTGCCAAGTTCCGCTTTTTAATGGATTTGATTTGAGAAAGTGGTGATTTTCAGATTTTTAAAAATTTACTGTAACAAAGTGGATCCTTTACTGATTAGACATTTCTGCAAAATGCTTATTATTTACACTTTCGATTTACACAGTGCTGTATTCATCTGATGCTTACTGGTAGTGGTACTATTTGTGAATGTTTCAGAATTAATTGCATTTAAAAACTCCATTTAAATATAAGAATACACATTCGCTCAACACTAACAATAAATGCAACTGAAGTAGTATACCAGTCATGTGTACAAAGTTAGGAGTCATTGCATAGGTTGTTAAAACTCACCAGCTTAGTACCAAACCAGAGATAAGAGTTATACCAGTGGGTGCTTTCACCTTCACATATTCATTATTCGTATTCAAAGAAATGTCACACACATTTGCCACGTTCTTTCTGTAATATAATCCTTTACAATCTCCTGAGAGCTGTACACTTTAGATATAATTTTGGTCAGTATCTGCCTTAAACTGCCCCTCTGTAATTGTAAGGAGTGCAGTCTGGGAGGGGTATCGACTGCACCAAAATAGCAGAGCTGTTGACGTGTCTGGCTAAGCACAATGCAGCATCTGTGTATGCATAAGTATGGTTTTAAATACATTAGCTTAGTGTATGTAAACAGTAATTATCTATGGTGTACTATAAAGAGAGAAATACGGTCCAATGCTTGTGAGTACTTGTTTTAGCTTTGTTTTATTGGTTTAATAGCCTGACTAAGCTGTGCTCATGCAAAAAATACATAATACAAGGGTTTGATTGGCATCGTCTGATTGCACTAGTCTTAGCCCTAGCCCTTAAAACAGGATCTAGGCTGATATTGGCTGGACTATTCAGAGAAATTTTTAAGAACATGCTTCATTCCCTCCCTGACTCAGATACAAAGCTTTGCAACATTGTGTACCATTTTCAGTGGTACTTTTGGTTAAATATCAGATTAAGAACTCTATATAAACACTCGTAACTTCCAGTACAGTCAGAAATAAATCTGTTAGTTTTCTCATGCTTAAATTGGTTATGCTACCTGAACACAATGAGGCCTGACAAAATATTACATTGCAGACTTTTTTCTCATGCAAATTTTTCTAATGAGTGAATTTTTATGATCTGCAGACATTAGTTTGTTTTTTTTTGGTTTTTTTTTACTGATTGGAGTTTGTCAGACTGTTTGTTCAAACAACAGTGTAAAGTTTAGCCAAAACCTTCAGAAACAGTCAGTGAGACTGCTTTCGTAAGTCTACTGTACTGGAGTCACTTGTGTGCATGAATAATGTATTTTGTAGCTTGGCCATCTGCTTTCACTCATGACCCAAGAAGACGAGCTCATCCTGCCCATGAGCTCTGAAGACAAACACAAGCGCACTGTCTGATCTTGCTCTCCCCTGGCTGTGCTATGGTTTGTGCCAGGCTGTGCTGGGTTATGCCAGGCTTTGTTTAACACTGGCCCAGACTATGCCTGTTTAAATACAGATGACCAGAGACACGTTCTCCCTTAAGCAGCGATCACTTCCCCTTTTTTGTTAACCAGACAGAGCTGTGTTTAATTTCATATGATGGCCTCTTTTAGCCAGTCTTCCTTAGCCATATGGCAATTTACTGTAATATCCTTTTTTATGCTGTGTTGAAATGGTTTTAAGCACATTTATGGATGTCATGGTCTGGTTTGATGTCTCGGGGAATAAGGTAAAATTATCCCTTTAACCAGGCAGGATAAGGCACAGCTTTGTGGGTCTAGTTTAAGTTGTACTGGGATTGAGTGTACATGTCTTGCTGGGATGGGGTAAGTGTGCCAAGTGCCCTGTGGCTCTTGATGTCACCGGATGGCCTCCTGGAGATCTCACTAATTAAGTTAGAGATCACACCTACCAGCCTAAAAACAATAAATAAAACAAGGAATGTGTATACAAATGTATCCTAATTTTGACTTATTGTGCAACACTTGGAATCAGTAGACATGCATGGAAATTGCAGTGCCTGTAGGTTGGTGTAAGCTTCTATAGATGGATTTCACGCCCACTGTTTACCTCTGCTTTTACTCACATTTTAGCTCTGGTTCTCACATACATGAATATGGAAATGTGTTTGGTCTTTGTTTTGGCTTCCTGTTCACAGGAAAATGGCTTTTTTTGTTACTGCGAATGAAGTTTATGGTGAAATTCTGTTTCATGTTGATGTCATTAATTTGAACATGATTTCTCCTGTTTCCGTTAATCGCAGATTTCTGTCTGAACTATGGTTGAATACTGTAGTTTCTGTGTGCTCTGAAATTTGATGGTGATGGGGTGTTAGCATGTTTATAATTGACCTACCTATTATGTTTTCATTAAACTGTAATGTGGATGTGACAGAATGCAATGAGCTTCCTTCCTTTTTTTTTCCTGCCCAATTCAGTCGTTTCCAGTTCCCTTTAAGCTAGAACTCCCCCAATCACAGAATGCTAATTGCTGGGGCGACTGGTGACCTTGTGTTTAGGGAGTTGCCCCTGCAGTTGCAAGGTTGTGGGCTCGAGTCCCAGGACTGCCAGTGGCTTCACTGACGTACCCTTGAGTGAGGTACCGTCCCCATACATTGCTCCCTGGGTGCTGTGTTCCTGGCGGCCATTCACTTGGGGAATGGGTTAAATACAGAAAACAATGCCACACTGTTCACACTGTGTGCTGTGCTGTGTTCACGTATGACAAATGGACCCTTTACTTTTTACTTTAATTCTGTAATGTCATTTGTGTGGGTAGGGAGAGGTGTTGGGGGTGCTGAGGGAGGGTGACACCCTGCAGCACCACCGGGAACCAAACTTACAATCTTCTAATGATAATTCTTTTTAACAGGGCATCGGTCTGCTCGCAAATATACAAAATTACCTCGGTGTTTCTAAAGGGACTTGATAATCATTAACCAAACTTAATGTATTTTCTGCCAGAATTCAGACTTGAATATTTGAATCTTTGTGAATTATTGAGTTACTACCTGTATGCGTATTCTACTGTACTGTGCTGTGGTTGTAACACCCAGTTCATCACTTTGTTTGAAAATCTGCTTTGAGCTCACTCTGTGTTTTGTGCTACACAAATATTCTGATGTTCTTCTTAGGGCATATGATAAAATGAATGTCTCCTGCTGCTGTGCTGGAATGAACATGTGGCACAGTTGAATTTAAATAGCTTTTAAGTGGTTTAACATGGTTTGTGGTTTAAAATGTTGCATTTGTAGGCTTTTGGTACGAAACATGTTGTCTTATTGTGTGTTTAAGTTTGTGTTTGCATACATATGCATAACTAAATACTTCTTGGCTTGTTTGGCTATAAAGCTAATTCACATACTGGCTGAAATGATAAAAGATGGCTTTCTGTTGAATGCTAGTGTAGTCCACTATTAGTCTAATATTTCAACTTTTATTACTTGTGCCGTTTATGTGTAAACTGTTCATGTGCACTTCCCTACCACAAATTGTGCACAGTTTATTTGTGAAGTAAAGAATATATTTAAATGGTTAATATGCTTAATGACTTGTTTTACTATGTGTTTTTTCTGACTTTTTTTTTTTTTTAATCTGTGAAGGCATTTATCTGTCTAGTAGAACTTTTTTACCACCTGTTTTAGCACCATTTTTAAATCGTCCTCGTTTCCTTGGCCTTCCTTTTCCCTTGGGGAAATCTCTGATGCCGTTGAAAAGCTGATTCGTTACTTTATTAGGTTGAGTGAAGTTTATTAGATGAGCCGCAGGGTGAGGCACCCAAGTAAACACAAGTGTGTTGACTTCTACAGCCGAACTCGGCCGGAAATAAGTGCGACCTGACATTTTCCTCTCTTCAAACCTGATCAAAATGATGGACAAAGCTTGTTATAAGCCATAACAATAAAACACTTAAAAATTATGCATTTTGCTTTGTGCAGAAAGGGTTTTAGGGTGTGAACATGTTACAAGTGATCTGAAGAAAAATAACTAATTTATCTGATCACCTTGCTATATAGCAAGCGAAAGACTCGCAACAGCTAAAAAAAAAAAAAGGCTTGTGACCATGGTTCAAACCCCTTGGTCTATGTCCTGGCAACATGGTCATTCAAAAAATGTATCTGTTAGGTTCAAGGCTCTGAAAATGTTCTGCATTACATGCATTACATGCAGTTGGTTGAAGGTAATCAGGACATGTTTGTAAAAGTATTGAAATGGGACGTTAGACTTTGAGGAGTTAGTGTGATTGTCACTTTTTGGTTATCTGAGAAGCTCTCAGGCTGGCATGAGTACATGTAAATGTGTCTCTTGTGGATCTGCTATTTATTATGCAAAGATTAAGACAGGAAAGAATAGTCAGGATGCAGCTTTGTCTGTATTGAGAGACTCTGCTAGGCCCAGCAAACAAGCAGTGAGAGCCATTAAAGCCAGCGCTGTCTGCTTAAAGACTGCTTAATCATTTGATACCATGAAGCATTTGTTCCCCTGAGTGCCCTCAGGTTAAGAGTGATTCAGCCAGGAACAAACAGCTGCACAGCGCACCCTCTTAAAGAGATATCAGCCACCTCTGGGGAATTTGTGAGGGGGAGGGACGAAGAGAGAAAGCCTTTGGACGCCCATGTAGCGGAAATTTGAGAAGCTGACCTCGGTTGTTTTCTTGTTTATTCAGAATCATCCAGGTGAAGTTTAACATTGAAGAGAGGAATTTGGACTTGGACGTGTAACACTAAGTGGTATTTGTTCACATTTCTCACACTTCCGCTCATTGTAACATATTTCAAAGAACCAATAAGATTTCTGGAGTTTTATGGAAGTAATTTAGTGACAAAAGTATGCCAGATTGAATTGAAACCACATTGAATTGTTGCAATTGTAGGGAAGTCTGTGTAGAATTTATTTAAATTGTAATTACAGAATTTTCAGTGAACTCAACATCTGGCACGTGTTTAATGCATTGGCGGTGAGAAACGTGCTGTGGGAGCGTGCTGCCGTCACCGATGCATTAAACACTGAATTTCCAACTGATTTGGTCTAAATAGCCCACTTGCAATGCCGGAATGAAGATGCTGAATAACACAGATTAAATAATTAAAGTTGTATTTTGTTTTTTGTTGTTTTTTTTTTGCTGAATTTGAAAGGCTGAATCTTGAATGCTGTCATTACAATTGAAATAAATATTTATTTCAATACACAAAATTTATTACATAAACTTACATGCATTATCAATCAAACCTGTTTTTAATTCAATATCAGCAATTTAAAGTTATTTTATTCAAATACTTTTGTCACTAAATTACTTACATAAAGTTTGAATTTGAGGAACATTTTATTCCTGCAGTTGTGGAGATATTGTGCAGGAATTTGGCATTTTTTGGCATAAGTAAATAATCGCATTCCAGTTAAGAATGTGCTCACCAGTCATTATGGACTAACTATCAGTACTGCAATATTGCGATGCCTTTCAAGGACCCCATATAATCACTTCTCTGGAATTCAAGTCTGTAAGTATTGTCGAAACCGATACTGCATTACCCATAAGCAGCTGATATATTGTACAGCCCTATAGTGATATAAGTCAGTTTTGGCCACTTTCTTGGACCACTTTGTTTTATTTCAACTGCAGGGCTGCTTGAGGATGTAGGCAGATCTTCCAGTTTATATATGAGGCTGGGTAAGGCACACTGTGTCTCTGCTGTCACCCTGTGCCTTCATGTCCTGCCTGGTATTTGCCTTTCAAAGCTGGGGAGGGATGGGAGTGCAACGTTCAATATCAGAGCAAATTCCATATTGAGAGAGTAGAGTAAACAGGGGGTGCAGTGAGTGATGATGGCATTTTAAAGGATCCTGCTAATGATGGAGACAGGGAGCAGCCAGCCACTGTGGAGTGGCAATCAAACGAGCTGTGGGCTGTCTGGCTGCTGTAATGACTTTTAGAGTGGGAGTTTTAAGCTGTGCCAGAGCAGTTTAAACTGCACAGACACACCTGTTCCCATTGGAAAGGTACATGGTGTTGCATTATTCATTTTGTTCCCAAAGTGCAGGTTATATTTCCGATTTATTTTCTCTCTCTGGTGAATTTATTTCACTATAAATTCAACAGAGAGAGAAAATAAATCGGAAATATAACCTGCACTTTGGGAACAAAATGAATTTCACAAGTTCTTTGGCAGTTCCTGGTTTATTTGTATGGTTCTAAGAAATAAACTGTCCTTGGTTTGTAGCTCTTACAGGAGATTTCTGTACAAACAGTATTTGCCCTCATGCATCTCATTTACAAAAATTGTTCATCATAGAAGCATTGAATCACGAAGCAATTTGATGTGTGTTAATTTCATGATGTGTTTAAATGTTGACTAAAGATGATGCACAAAAATACAAGCTGATCAAAAACGTTTGAGAACACATTTGCAATACACACTGAGTTGTTAGTTTGAGGAAGAAAATACACGCTTTGAACATTTTTGCGAGTGATTTTTTAGGGCGTTATTGAGGGGGATCATTTCTGTGAGTAATGATGAGTTGGCAAGGACTTCATTGTGTATGTTTTCCAAATAAAGCCCTGTGTTTGGGTTCTGTATGGATCACCATATTCATTCTTCACATTACCTCTACAACATCTGTTGTCATGGCTGTGAGTGTGTGAGTTAAGATGTTGGCACAAAAGAGTCCTAAAAAGTTTGTAACTGGTGTTTTTGAGCAGTAGCTGTGCTGCCAACTGCACAATTATATGTGTACCACTGTTATGTGATTAATAGGTGACTCTGCAGAGCATCATGTAGTGGTGGGTATTAAAGTCTTAGGAGAATCTTACAGCAAAATAAAATCTGCGGATCAGTTACTGACAAAGGTGCTGTCTGGAGGGGGGGGGGGCTGTAAAATATTATTTTGATGTGTTAGGAAATGAATCCATTTAACTTGCATGAAAAAACTTGGGATGGGAATTGAGAGCAGGTTTCAGTTTCTGAATCGTATGAATGGGGTTATCGGTTCCTTTTATCAGTGCTTGTGTGTTTTTTTTGTTTTTTGACAGTTTTGAAATGTGAAAACTGCACCAGTATGTCAAATTCTTTATACACTGCTGGAAATGTTCAGCAAGAAGTCCTTGTGGAGACGAATGACTGAAAGCATTGCTTCATTTAACAAAGAGCTACTTCTAAAACGATCATTTCAAGTAATGTTGGGAACACCAACAATGTGAAACGTCTTTCAATGGAGGGTGGGCTTAAATTTCAGGAATGCCATGTATCTGACACAAGCACTTGACACTCTATGCACTGCATCTGACCCAAGCAGCCTGTCCGCTACCAAGGGTAGACATCCTATGTTATTATAACCTTGTTGCCATTGATTATTCTTTGACTCATTTTCAGACATTCAACATTGTGTTCTGACCTCGAGATAAAACACCTGTGTTAACAAATGAAAACCTGTGGAGGCCTATTGTTCCCCACAGAAAAAGTGGTTAGGAATCAGGGATTAAACAGAATCAATAATGGCATTTATGTCTATAAAATCTTATCGATTCACGATAATCGGAGTCTAGATCGGAGTTGGCAGGTTTTTCTATTTGTCTTATTTTGGACAATTTTATGATATAAATTATGTGATCCAAATAAGTGTACTCTCACTCTATTTGAATGCTGCTGCTGTATAATTACGCATTACTCATTGTGCTAAATAGTCTGTTCTCTCTTACCTTTGATGTAGCACTTTGTTTGAGTCATGTTATTTGAAAATAACATCAGTTCGTTACAAGCTTAAAATGACAGTTTGGGCCATTAAACTGAGCAATAAATGTTATTATTAATGTGACTCTGGCTAATAGAAAGTGCTGCAAATGTGCCAGTGTGTTTCATGTGTTTATTAAACCCACACAGTGTGAGCTATGGGGTTGAAAAGTCAGTCAGTTTGGCTCTAAAGAAAACAGAATGTACTTTTTTGTTTTTGCTGTATCTTTTCTTTTTTTTTTTTTTAACATCCATTATATGCGTCTTCTTGCCCTTCCTTTTCTTAGTCAGATAATAATCTTGCTGTATACTTCATATTATTTTGCAGCAGGCTTTGTTACCATGTAGGCCTGTATAGTTTTGTGGAAATTGAAGTCTTGCCATTCCACCTCAGATCTTTTTCAGTAAACAACATGCGCTCAGTCCAGAGCTATAGAGCTATAGGTCATTCAAGTCCTGTGATGTAATGTGTAGTCACGGCTGTGGAACTGGGGCAGTGCTCACAGCGTTCTACAGGTGTGGGGGTGGGGGAGGGGGATGGGGAAATGGGTTATTGTTTAAAATTAGCCTAGTTCTCGGGGGAAGTAAGCAAGAGTGTCTGTGTGTTTGAAAATTAAAGAGAGCTGTGCTGGTCAAAGCAGTCAAATTGTTCTCTTGACAACAGACTTTGCTTGGAGTGCCAAAGAGCCACTGCTCCACTTTCAGTGCACTGCTGAGTTCAGATATGGCCATACTGCAGAAAGGCTACTGAAGTCCACGTTTCAGGTCCTTTCATCTGATCCCTCTTTATGAGGCCTATCCTCATATGAGAGCATCACCGTTATCTCATCTCCCATTCGCTAATAGCAGCCATGAAAACCTCAGGCTCTCCTTAACGATAAAAACAGACTTCTTAGTTTCTTTCTTGTTTCACTGTGAAAGGCAGAAAATGAGGCTTGATCTAAGCCTAATGATTAGACAGAGTAATGGAACTGGCTGAGACAGACTGTGTCTCCTAAGGCGAGCTGGAGTCATCTTCCCTAGTTTTTAAGGCCCTGCTGCACACCCTGAGATCCCCACAGAAGAAAATGTAACACTTGACATTTCAGATTTATATCTAATGTAACTCACTCTCCTGCTCTCTGCTCTTATAGATAAACATATGATATGTTTGTTGATGGCATGCTTTTTTCTGTCTCAATGTAAAAGATAGTTTTCTTATATTCACTGGGAACCCTGGAAAAATTAATTGGCTACAGGCAGTGTTGTGTATGTGCTAGGTTTTTGACACAGAAATGTTTTGTTGATTCCCAAGTCTTCCAGCATGGCAAAATGTGCCTCAGGATACTTCTCTTAAAGGGGGCATTTTTCTAACACTCTTATCCAGAGCGACTTACAATCAAGTGATTCAAGATTCAGGATTTTTTATTTGTCACATGCATATTCACACAAGTACAACACAAAGTGAAATGCATCCTGAACCGCTTCATTGTGTAATGTTAAAGTGCATTGTACCACGCTAACACAGCAATGTAAAACGGAGCAATGCAAGCATTAATGTAAACAGAGTGACCAGGGTAAAGTGAACAATGTAGTGTAAACAGAGTGACCAGAGTAATGTAAACAGTGTAGTGT
>JBBJLR010000002.1:11371196-11384571 GCA_037577145.1 Brachypetersius gabonensis | reverse complement strand
GATACTTAGAAAAATATATTAAATCAGACTGAAGCCTTAATTATTTATTAAATACTTGTCAAATAATTCATATTCCATATTCCATTTCTTTTTACATAGATTGGTTTACAAAGATTGTGCAGACATGCTACATTTTTGCTTTAGTGCCTTTGAGAGGGAGAGAGGGTGGCAAAATGTCTGCGCATTGACTGAGGGAGAGTGTGTGTGGGTGTGTGTGCATGTGTGTGTGTATGTGAGAGACCGAGAGAGTGAGTGCGAGAGAATGAATTAGTGAACAAGCGAATGAGAAATTGAGTGAGAGTGAGCAACCGAGAGAGAGCACATGAGAACATGTTGATTGTGAGTCAAATTCACTGTCACTTTTATGACACATCACTAGAGCCAAAGAACTCATTGACCAACTTGATTCAGTCTTGCTGGCCAGGCATCCACTGAGTTTGAGCTTTAGCTATTTTACATTATTTTGACAATATTATACCAAACAGCAATCCCACAACACGACACACTTCACTCTAAACAACTTCGATGATGTCGACCCAAAATACAAATGTTAAACCTGATCTTTGTGAGGAGATATATTCGGAAAGAAAAAAAAACGCTAGCATTAGGCTACACAGAACACTACTAATCTGTCGAGGGGTGGGCGGACACAAGGCTATGAACAGGGCTTCCTATTGGCTACTGAAAAGGTTTTGTGTACATGATGTAAGCATTTTGATAGGTTTAAAAAGATCAGGGATTGACGTTTTAACACCATACTTGGACAGCTGAGATCGTGACGTTTCAGAGGAGAGGCGAAAACAGCACTTATTCTTTTGTAAGACTTGAGAGCTACAGCTCAGATTAAATAGCCATTTAAGTACATTTTTGCAATTAATTGTATGATGAAACTTTGAGAGATTAATTTTGAAGACCTTCTCTTTCATAGATTTTTTTTTCTTTTTTCTTTTTTTTGTACCAAAAAAGAAAAATCGATATTTTTGATGTTTTTAAAATAATCAACCCGTTTCTCAATAAATAGAACGCCGACTACCGACTCATTACGGCAGATCGGGTCACATATGGTGACTGTCTACATGAGAATGAAGCGCATCATACAACAAATGGCATAAACTTATTTCAAGGATTTACTACTCAAGAGGAGTTTGGGATAGGTGCTCTCATTTTAGGCTCTATGGAAATAACATTAACACCACATCCAACAAATTGCGTGTTCGCCAAGTCGCTAAACCACTCATACGTATCCAGCTAATTAAGGCATACGGGCAGTTAAGAACTCTTTGCCACCCCTGATGAGTTTGCATTCCTGCGATTATAAAATACCCTAAAACACACAGCTGAGGACGTTTCTACAAATGAAGGTCAGCCATAATATCTGCCTTCGTGGTTGCGTGTGTATAATCTGCACTTTTCAAGTTGCACCCATGAGAAGTCTAGGATAGCAGAAACCTCATTGCTTCAGGCATAATGACTTCCTGCCCATTCGACCAGAGGAGGGTAATGACTTACTAATGACCATCCTGAAAAGGGTCAGCATTTGGAGCGGTTCCAGTCACACAGAAGAAGATCTTAGTGAAGAAGCCCCAGAATGCTCAGGCCAAAAATACTTAAGTTGTTTGATACTTTCAAGATGGCCTTGCATCACATTTAGAGAAAGGAAAAACAATCTCACCCACTCAGGCACTTTATTGTGAAGTGTGTTTTCTAAAAGTTGGCCTGTGGACAAAAGGCTAAAATGCATAGAAAAGCTGCTTTAGAAACATATACATGTAAACTGTGGCAGACTCTGATACAGCAGAGGAAATGATGTTCCAACATACATTTCTTGATGGAGGGCAATAGTCATTGCACTTTTCAATATACCTTCTCCAAAGTTTTTGACTCTGTGAGGGAAGGAAGGGCTGATTTTGCTGCAGGGTGGACGAGTAAAGCACATATCCACTGTAAAGCACATGATCTCTCCAAACTTCAATACAAGTCTGGTGAAAATGATGTGGGGCGAAGGCTGATATGGGACTTGGAGGGAATATTGATTAGTTTAGACCACCATTAGAAAGGAATACCAACTAGCTGACAGCACTTTTTTTCAGAAAGCACATTATAAATATCTACCATAACTTAGACATGGCACCATATGCTTACACACTGATCTGAAACTGTAGATGAAGCAGTTCCAAGATTTTTCTGTCAACTCTATGCACAAATAAAAAGTGCATCTTTCCAATATGCATGTGTGTGGAAAAAAATCTTCTAATAATCTTACATTTTGTACAAACAATGTAACCCTTAAATGAAATATGATATGCCATTTTTCTGAGATAAACACCTTAGTAGTCAACAGTTAAAATACCTGATACACTCACTATGTGTTAAGTGACTTAATTAGCTCTTCTCAGAAGTAGATATGCTGATCAGTTCAGGCCTAATGGTCAGACTGTGGTCCCCAGAAAATCTGTGGGAAAACAAGTTATGTCGCAGCTCAATAATTAAATAATCTTAGGCCTGCACAGCTTGCGTCATGGAAAGATTTGTAGCCAAGAACACAAAGCAATTACTGGCCTTTCTTTTTTACTGGCCGGACTCCCTCATGGGTCCTGGAAGAGGTTATAGGCTGTAAACAGTAGAGAAAAATCTGGGCTTTGTGCTGCTGATGCCAACCTAAAGTATTACCAGTAATACAGGCAGACATACTGCAGAGGCTTTTGTGACATAAATGGACATTAGAAGTACCCAGACGAGATAAAATAAGGTAAAATAATTGTGTTAAGAGTTGGGCTGACTGGAAAGTATTTATTCTTTATGCTGGTATGTGATTTATATTTAGTATTCAGAAGCTAGATCCTAAAATTTTAGTCTAAACTATATCATATTTCATCAGCAAAGGTCTTTAAGAATAATGAATGTTACTGTATGATAAAATAAAACAATATTGTCATAGAATATATTGACTTAATAAAATTTAGTGGATGAATCCACATCACCTTGCGGCAAAAATCTGCCGTGCTTTTCACTCCGCTGTTGAAGAACAGAGATGTTGGAGAAATCAGACACATGGGAGTGCTTTAAAGCAGCGACCCCCAACCTTTTTTGCGCCACGGAGCAGTTTCATGTAAAACAATATTTTCATGGACCGGTATAGGTACAACCAAAAACAAAACACGTTTCTAAATAAAAGGTTTTTCAGACTCTGATAATCAATCATGTATTTGTACTCTGTCTCTCTGTGCAGCCCTGTTCCAACTGACTCTCAGACCGAACAGGTCCGCGGCCTTGTGGTTGGGGACCTCCGCTTTAAAGTGTCAGATGACAGGAAAATTGTCAAGGCAGAATTGGAGACATTTGTATGAAGACACCACGACTTAGTTGTGTATGTGAAATGTGTAGTGATGCTTGTAAGGGTAATGGTCTCTGCCAAGCGTGATGCCTAACAGGGAACTCAGATTCTTCGACCTGCCAGTTCACACTTCCTTACCAGAAACACACCTGCTTACAAAGTGTAATGTGTAGTGAGAATCTTCGGTAAACTTACAAGCAGACTGGGACATAGGCAGAGGTCTGACTGCAAATAATTAGGGACAAAGGAGGTATAGGACATTATTAACATTGGTTCCCATTACAATTACATTGTTAAAATGCAACAGCATAGCTTAGCAAGGCAAAAAAATCAACAAGAATGTAGATCGTAATGTAATACAGCAGTGGGAGTGAATGTCACTATCCTTAGCACAGCAGACACATATCAAATGTGACACACCACTTCCCACTTGATTTGACATTGTGAAGATACTTATCCACGAATAAAATGCACTGCTGTCATTCTGTTATTTAATAGCATACTTGCATCATATAATAAAAGACTTTCTACACAGGCATGCTGTCTGGCTTACACAGCTGAATGTGATGATACTGTTGTTGCTTAGCAGCAGGGAGATGTACTGTCAGAAGCCCCCTGACCCCCAATGTTAACATTTTTGCACATTTTGCAAAGTGCCTCCGTTTTTACAGTGAGTGAGTGCAAAAATTACTACTCATGAAAGGGACTGTTCCAGCCCTGTCTGATGTTGTCAAAGGCCCAAAATGCATCACTGAGCATTACGGAAAACACCAGAGTTCGATCATCTGCTTTGATTGTGTTTTTGTGAATGCTGTTGTAGCATGAAATGAGAGACACTCGCAGGGGCCACGTCCGTATGAGAGGATGTGCCATCAAGGTTCAAGGCCTGCCGCGCCTCATCATTATTGTGCTCTTTGGCCCTGTGCACCTCCTGTTACAGATCCAGTTTAGACATCTATTGTGTTTGTGTGCTGAGACTGCGCCAAGATGCTGCTTTGTATTCATGAGCCTCACTAACTCCCTGTTGTATCTCTGTCTTGCTAGATGATGAAGCATGCATGGGACAGCTACAGGCAGTATGGCTGGGGACACAACGAGCTCAAGCCCATTGCTAAGAAAGGACATTCCACGAATATCTTTGGTGAGTGAGGTACACCCCTACCCTATTCCCTGAAAAATCTGCTGCACCCACAGTTTCATCCTCTCATTTGCATGTGAGCCACTCTTCAAAGCAGAAATCCATGCAAACACAAACATGGCCATGCCCACTTTCCCGGCCTCTCGCAATATACATGTTTACAGATGATGTGGACTTGCACATATATGACACACAGACATATTTCATCATTTCTGTGTTATTTGTGTTTGGTGTAAAGGTCTCTAGCTGTTTCTTGTGAGAAATATGATCTGACTGAAGAGCGTTTCTGTGTGTCTGCCTGTGTTTGGAAACAAAAGTATTTGTTCTGGCAAATTGACCTTAAACTGCATTTTCCAAAGCTGGCTTTGATACAATTCATCTCTCAATATTGCTTTTTCTCTGTAATACTGTTGAATATGGCAACTGCTTACCTTCTGTTGTTCTGTTGAAAAAACATAATGCAATTAAAGGAAATAAATGCAGTGGAACAGTGAAAGACAGGAAAGAATAAGATTGAGAATGAAAGAGTCAAAGCTGTGCAGCAGTACTGAGTGCCATGGTTCTGACAATTCACTTTCATAATTAATAAGCCTTCCTGTTCCTACCGCTCTGTGCCTCACAGGTATCTTTCTCTCCGTCTCTGTAGGAGATGACTGGTATCTGTGGACGTATCTGTATTAGTCACCATATGAATGAGTGTGTGGTTGGGTAGATCACTTGTGAATGGTACATGTCCATGTTGCACATTTGTGTAATGCTTGCAAATTAATTCACTGCTCCCTGTTGGTTACAAAGACACTTGCAGTAAATAATTGACGAAAGGCTGACTAAATGAGGAATAAATGACTTACTTTTGTTGCTTCAAAAGTAAGATTGAAATTGAGGTGCAGACAATGGAAGTCGATCAAATTCAGACCTGAATTGTATTTCCTGACTAGTAGTCAAATTTATTATTGCAAGTTTGTTATTGCAGCATATAATTTCAAGACTGTAGTGCAATTTTATTATGTGAAATGCACAGCTGTAATTCTAGATCTTGTTATTCTTGTTGGGAAACTGTCTGTGTGTTCTGTAACAGTCTGTTCTGCAGCCTGAGCTAAAACACAGCAGTAAGAGTGTGAGAGCCTATAGCTTTAAAGGCACTGGTAAAGACTGCCTCAAAATGTCATATTTTCCAACTGCAGTTGCCCCTCATTATCATGTTAAAGGAATATTACAGAGCATTCCAGTTTCCAGAGGTTTTAAACAACTTTGGTGTTTTTTTTGTGTGCTTCTCAAATAAGATACTGCTCCAAATATCCCCCTAGACTTCCAGAGGATATAGAACGAGACCTCCAAATTGCTTTTATAAACAGTTATATACCACTAATGCAGGATACAGTATTCTCCTGCCGTTATTGCTTTCTGGTTGGAAGGCCTGATGAGTGTGTAATCTTAAAACATCCTTTTGAATATTGTCAGTTAAGACTGGAAACCTGATTGCAGTGATGTATTCTGCAGTTAAAGTAGTACATTTGAAATATTATAAAGGTAATATTTAAATAATCATTCTGTCCTTTAACTGTGTTTGTACACATGCTGTAAAGGCTGTGGTATTGTTTCTCATTTTTCCCATTTAAATGGTTTTAATTTTGTTTAAGCAGTAACGAATTAGCTTAACCGACACCTTTCCTAAACAATAACATAATTTAAGAGCTCTGAAAAGCAAACTGTTTTTATGACATATAAAGACATAAATATTGAAGCTTTGCCCATGTGACACAGCATTTTTCTTTTCCTGTGGTCTACCGCTGTGAATGTCAATCTTGTGGCTTTTCGCTCGCTCAGAACAGTTTGTTTCACAGAAAGCTGGTATAATGCATCCATACTGCACCACCACTCCTATAGACCAGTATACCCCCTCACATTTATATAAAAACAAACTACTAAAATGGATTTGAAGCAAGTTATCAACATAGAAACAATGTGCAGTGTGTAAAGTGTGTAAACATGCTGTAAAAATGAAAGTGTCAGTCTTTTGACATTACATTTAAAAGCTGTAAGCAGAGTGCACACTGCAAGACAGCACAGGAACACTATATATATATATATACACACAAAACACACAAACATTTCTGGTCAATTAGAATACTATTAAGATCATCATTTGATCAGTGTTCCTGAAAAAAAGGCTAACCCCATTTTCAACTGTGGCCATAGCAGTGACCATAATAAACAATTTTGTTTTCATAAGATCTGAAATGAATTGTTGTAATTTTGAGTAAACAATGCTTAATACATTGGGATAAGGAATGCTTTCGAAAACAAATAAAAGTAACTTCATAATGGACAACAGAGTGAAACATGCTTGCTGAGTCATCACTGCTGTGTATTGTACTCCCACTGGCATGTCGTTTTTCATTTAAAGATCATACACGTAATGGCCACCATATTTGAGTCCTGTTTGCATTGCTTATTTTCGACAGTGTATGGGCAGTGAATGGTTGACCTTTAAACCGTATGGTGATCGGAGCATATCAGTTTACCTGAGGCTGACTCAGGGGTCGCGTCGCCACTCTTAGCTGACCTGTTGGTTTATGCATGAATGCAGAAGGCCCCAGTTGAACGGCTGTTCTGGTTGGAAGCACTGGAGCTGTTTATGCAGTGCACACTGAGTGACCATAAACAGGTTGTTTACTGGGGATGGAATCTTCTGGGACTTTGGGTCAGATTACATGTCAGCACACTCACCACCATATGTCAAAATACAGTATTGAATACTTTAGAGTAGATTCTCTCTAGCTGCCCCGTCCACGTTCTCATGCTTTGTTAATTCATTCAGTACAGACTGTGCATGCTGACTGCAAATGCTGGTTTTGTGTTACTCGCTGAGGAATTCTATCTTGTTAAAGTTTTGTGTTGGTTCAGTTGGTTGTATAATTAATAATTACTTTTTGAGATGCATTAGCAAGAGTGATGATTAAAGTTGAGAGGGTTGTGGGTATTGTCAGAACTGTAGCTGAGGGCCATGGCTGTAGCCACTAATGCTGTTCAATAAAGAGTGTTATCAGAAACCTCTTCTCACACAGTAAAGACTCTGTGGTAAATTTGTTTCTTGCCTTGTATAGTTATGTTAGCTGAACTAACTCTAATCTTAACCTACATATCAAAGAGAGCGAGAAAAGGGAGGGAGACCCTAAGCACTTGATCCCCCAGTTGTGGTGTGCACTATGACCATCTCAATTTAAGATGTGGTTGTCATTGCTATAGTGATTTTTTTTTTCAGATTTGTCTGCCCACTGTGAAGTGAAGCAGAGCTGCAGATCAGCCAAAGTTTGATCCGCACTGAGCTTAATCAATAAAGGCCCCACTCCTTTAGACCCACCCCCACCACACTCCTCATCCCACTGCTTTTGTCCCTCAATGGGCTTGTCCACCAAAAATCCCATGGTGTTTAAAAGAACACCAAATTTACACAAACTGTGTTTCACCAATCATGAAGGTAAGCTTTACCTGATGTAATTAAAAACAGCTTTGCTAGCTTTGACTGTTGTAATTACCAAGGTCACCTGCTATGTTAACCAACCTAACAAACTGTTAGATTGTTTGCTGTTTCTAGTATTTTTCTAGCTGCCAGGTCAGAATGGCACAATGCTTGATTTGCAGTGCACAACGCAGGAGAGGCCTGATTGGCATAAAGAGCTACTCATAGAGAGAGCAGAAAATAGGTTATGGAAATGTAGGTGGAGAAGTAGACAATAAGGAAAGTCGTTTTGACGAGGCCTGTCCCCACCCAATGGGTTCATTTGCTTCATTCAATTTTAATATCTTGGAAGTAATTTGTGTAATTCTTGACATCCCCCTAGGAGTCTTGATGAAATCTCCAATTATATATGCGTTTCTTTGCTTCTTGTGAAATTGCGTTCCCTAGGTGGTTAATATTTTCCTAATGATCCGTGTGATTCTCTTGTTCATTCTGTTTGACTGGAGAGAACATAGGGAAACAGGCAGTGGTTCACAGCACGTCCCTGTGTGTGTGCGTGCGTGCGTGCGTGGGTGGGTGGGCGCGCGTGCGCGGTAAGTGAGTGCTGCTGTGTAGCTAATGGTGTAATGACTGCTTAGATCTGGTCTGAGCTGTATTGTCCTCAACTCCAGTATAAGCCACAGAAGAGCTGAAAAAGGAAAGTGCTGAAATGGGTGTGACTTGAGTAAAACATGCTGTTGAATACAGTTCTGTGACAGGAACTTGCTCTTGCTTTGGCTGTAGGAGAGAACATGGATGTATGTCAGGAAGTGAGTGGCTGAATCGAATTGGTGGTTATGGTTTTTTGTTGTTTTTTTTAAAACTTTTTCTTTTTATATACCTGTAATGAAAACCATGTTCAGGATTATCAACATGACGATGATCTAAGCATTTGCCCTTTCATCAAGAGATCACAAATGTAGTCTGTGTGTAAATTTTGTTGCTTTGTTACATCACCGGGTTAAAAAATGTGTTTCTTTCGTTGTTTGTATTTCTTTGCCTCATGTTAACTGATAAATTCAAATTCACACGCTGCTTATCATAAGTTAGTTTATAAAATCAAATGACTGCAAATAAGTGATCTAAAAATAATTAGCGTACATAATTGTAAGCAATTATGGAATAATTGTGACAGACTTAGTTGAAAAACTGCTTTAAAAGCTCAAAATGAATCGCAGTGCTTCTGTTTTCATAATTATTTTACTAAAACACTTTGAAGAACAAGCCTAGAGGGTTCTGTGGCTAAAATATTCTGAAATCATGCTTTGAGATTTAAGGAAAGGTGGTATAATTTGGAGATGTGTAGGCTGTAGCACAGACAACAGTCTGAAGCTGCAGCAGTTGGCCATGTTGTGATGTGTGAGCGGTTTTGGACCAGCGGAGTGTCTCACGCCCACAAGGGAGGGGATAGATGGGGCTCTGTTGTGTGTTTGTGTGTGTTTGTGTGTGTTTGTGTGTGTTTGTGTGTGTTTGTGTGTGTTTGTGTGTGTTTGTGTGTGTGTGTGTGTGTGTGTGTGTGTGTGTGTGTGTGTGTGTAGCAGTTTGCGCTGCTGTACGAAGCAGAGTACCACAGCAGTCAGAAGTGCTGTGCAGAACCGGCATATTACATTCTCACTTAGTGCAGCTTTAGTCCCCGGCTAATACACAGCTTTCCAAAATGAGCAGACACATCCAATATGTCAGCCCATTTTATGTCTCCTGAGGAGTGTGTGTGCACGGACGCAATATCACACATAGCTTGTGTAGCTGTTATATGCGTTACTCTGATCTCTCCCCTCACTGCTGCAGTGCTAACCCCTTCGTCTTCATATTGAATGTGTCAGTTTGGAGCTTTTTAAACTTTAACCTCCATGGGGCTCGGAATGTGCGTGTGTGTAGAGGCACACAGCCCTGATCAGAAGTGACGTTGTTTATTCCTTGCTCTCTTTTTAAAATGCTCCAAGGCCATACATTTGGCTGGCATATTGCCAGATTTGAAGAGCCAGCTGAGAGCAACAGAAAGAGGAAGCTTTCCCAACAGAGTTTCACGCTTTCTCTCACTTCTCTGCATCTCCTGCCTTATTCTCAATATTCTGCTTGGATTAGATTTATAACAGTGGCCCAGTGCCAACCTCCAGCGAGAAATTGCGTCAATTTGTGGAGGAAAAAAGAGTATATAGTGGAGTATAAAAGACTGAAGCTAGGGCTACACTGATATCAGTACAACCAAAACAACCAATGAAATTCACACAGACATGGGGAGAACATGGGAACTGTATACAGAAAAGACCCTCGCTGCTCCGTTATGAAGCAGCAGCCTGTACCACTGCACCTGTATCTCTAGATTTTTTTTAGAAACAGGCATATATGCACAGCACTTCAGCAATACCTGAGCGACACGTTTGGTTCCAGATTTTCTTTTCCCTAAGAATTTCATGACTTTTATACAAATTAGATCTGTTAAATATATAATCAGTTACTCAAATACGTCCTATACTATAATGTCCATTGTCTGTAAATCATCTTATCAGTTCTCAGTTTGAATGGTAAAATGGTCTATACAGATCATTACAAAGCTGTACTCTACAATCTACTATCTGCAAGGGGGAGCTATTAGCACCCAAGTCACTTTTGACTTCCCTCAAAAGAGCATTCAGGCATGCAGTGCTTCAGAAACCAAGACACAGGAGTCTGACATGAATTCTGCCCACACAGACAGCATCGAAACATTGTGCTATCGCAATGCAAAAGCTTTGAACAACAAAATTTGCGAGCAGCCCAAAACAGAGGATGTGCTCAGCTTCCTCACACTGGGTGTCTTTCAGCAGTAAAACCAGAGCTGAATAAATGAACTTGCAGTTGCTTTCTGCCTGGGGTGACAATTCAAATCTGTCACCAGCACACCTGATTTAATTTATGAAGCCTTAAGGAGCCAAAGTAGATTAGTGAGCAAGGTGACAAATATTTGTTCTAATATAAATTTTGTTTCTTAGGAAATAAACTACCCACTTAAATACCTGTTTAGCTTTATTTTCCTCATGTGCCTTTAACTTACAACTGTATGAATAATATGAATACAATCAATCATTTTTGGATCAAATTTCCAAAAAGATGAATTACTGATTAAAAGTTTTTCTATTTATTAAAAACATCTATTTCAAGTATATTTTCATGTGAAGTACTTTGCTTTCCAAACAGTTGTAGGCCATTTTTATTAGTTGTCTTTATTTGCCAGAACCAATATGATTCTGATATCATTGTGCACTCTTTAACAGTAACCTTGTTTTTCTTCTTTGTTACTTTACACAGTTCTTACACTTTCTGGCCAAAATAAACAGTGGCAAATGAAACAGGCAGGCTTATAGGTATGCTTATCGGTATACACACACTTTCTACAAAAAGAAGACTTTCGTGCTTACGTGGCTCTAATAGCCTAAATCAGACCCACATTAGACATACATCTGATTGGGAAATAATGTCAACCTTTTCAATCCAGACCATTTCCAGTTGCACACCTCTAATTGAAGTCATTAAAGTGTTCACAAACCAGCACTGACCATGATAATTATCCCCAGGTCTTTTCCTTCTGTCCTTGTGGATGTGTGTGTGAGAGAGAGAGTCCTGTCCCTTAGCATCAGTGCTTCCAGTAATTCATCAAAGTGCTGTAGCTCAGTAAATATTCATCAGCCACTTAACAGTGACTGACAGCAAGCTCAGCGCACAGCAAACACCACACGGATCACACGCTCACATCGCACGGCTAGCACAGAGAGAGCAAGGAATGAGGAGTGTTTTGATAACATTTGTGTTTGATAATATACGCCAGACTCAAGCAACCTTTTTAAAATCTCCTTGTAGGATAAATTATGGAGAAATATGGAGAGTATCTAGGCTGTTTGGCAGATGAAGGCAGTTCTCTGTACTGCCCAGAGAGAATGAGTTCCTCTCTCAGATGTACCTGAGAGAGTGGATGTGAGAATAGATTTTAGCTGGAGTGTGAAATGAGTGCGTATGTGCCACGCTCCCCATCCCAGTATTCATACACAATATTTATGCACTGTACATAAGCAATTTACATCCTTCCTTTCTTTTATTCCCAGCCTTCTCCCTATCGCACTTGCCTTTGCAACAAATCACACATCCAGTAGCCTTTTTTTTTCTCTCACATAGGGATGCACGCGCGCACACACTCTTACATCTCTGTTTCGGGGCTTACACTCCACTGAGTTTGCAATTCTCTTCTGAATAGATAAGTAATGGCTTAGGCTGTATGAAATAACCTCAAAGTAGATGGAGGGAAATGCAGCTGAAATTCTGTTGCAATCTGCCAGTGTAAGTGGCCCTAAAGAGTGGACTGCATATGAGACTGCATTACTGCTGGAGAATAATGGCCGTGATGTACAGTTAACTGGACTTGACGAGTTAAATATAGACTGTAATCAATTTTGACAGCGCTATTTTTCGTTCCATGTTCTTTGTGCTGTTGTAAGTGATTTTTCCCAAGTGCTTTTAAAGTTTCTTTGTGGAAGCCCAGTACGTGACCTTAAAGTGTTATCATCTTATATCCCGAGTGTCCATGGCATTGAAGCTTGAAATTAATGTTGGACTTTCATTTCAAGGCCATCAGAAAAGTTAACTGGCTTGGCAAAAAAGTGAACTTGTCTGTCCACAGAACGTCTGCAGCCCTTATGATGTCCAAGATGCAATCATCCAAAACGCATGCATTTTAAAGAGCTTCATTTTGAATTCATATTCTCTGACGTTTTCACATTCTCTATAGTTTGATAACCTTTCCCTCATTGGCTCCACAGATTGTGTATGGCTACACAATCACTGACCATCCCTATGAGATAGACGATCCAGAGCCCTCTCTTCTGTCTCTGTCTTCACTTTGTACAGAATGAAACTTGAATGGTTGTGCCTTCCGACCTAAAACTGATTTGTGCAAAGTGGTGCCGAAGATGTGTTAATCTGGAAGAGCTCCGTGTGATTTGTGGGCCACAAATGGGGCATCATAAACACTTCCTTCAAATAAAAAATGCTACAAACAAAGGACAGCCACCAGGCAATTAGCACTGCTGGTTTTAGTTCAAAGCCCACATGATGTAGTCTCTTCTGGGTCCAATGTTTTAATTGCCTGGCTTTTTTACGCCTTGTAACACAGGCAAAGATGTTGGAGCTTTTGTACTCATGTAGGAAAACTGTCGTCTTTACAGCTTTTATTCAGGACATTATCATCGGCCTTTTATCTCATACGTACTAGAATTGAGCTCATGCCTAGCTTGACATTATGCTTACACTTCTTTTTCTCTGTCTGTCAGGCAGTAAAATTCTCTCTCTTTCTCTTAGACACACACACACACACACACACACACACACACACACACACACACACACACACACACACACACACACACACACA
>JBBJLR010000002.1:11345440-11368382 GCA_037577145.1 Brachypetersius gabonensis | reverse complement strand
CACACACACACACACACACACACACACACACACACACACACACACACACACACACACACACACACACACAAGCCAGTTGGATGATGAGCTCAGTGACTGTTCTTTCCAGCGCCCATAAAGGCCTAGTGGCTGCTAGTCAGTTTGGCCAAAGCTGTGGTGGCCACTTTTGCGCTATTATCAGTGGAGAGGGCCCTCATTAATCTCAGCCTAAAATATAGCAGAGTGAGTGTGATCACTGACTAATAGCTCTGTAGCATTCCTGTTTTTCACATTAATGCGCAAACAAAATTGCTGCAAATAACACGCAAGGTACACACACACACACACACACACACACTCTCTCTCTCTCTCCATCATACACACACACACAACCAACTCATATAACCTCCTTTTGCCCAACCTGACAGTTTATGAGCCAGTGAAGGGGAAAAAAAGTTTGAATAATGAAATCATCACACTGGTTGCCATGTGTGCATTCATATTAGAGAGCCAGAGTGCTGTCACTTAATGAACCTGGCAGAGATGCCTCTGAGGTAGGGCTGAGGGGGAGGGAGGGGAGGGGAGGGGGGGTGAGAGAGAGAGAAAGAGGCTGGAGCAGCGGCTGTTGTTGTTATTCCCCAAATAACCTTGTTGAATCCAATTTGTTCTCTACAAGCAATGTTTGCTATGCATAATGTTAGTCTATGTAAATGTCGATCAAGATTAATTTGGTTTGATGGGCTTGATTTGAAGGCTATTGAGTGTCAGAGATGGAGAAGTGAGCTCAAGCATGGTAAAGGCTGGCCTGGGAGGGGAAGTTGAAGTCATTGAGTTGGACGGTGGGAGACGTGGGTGCAGGCCAGAGCTGAGGAAATGGAAACACTTGAAATAAATGAACGATGGATTGAGCAGATGTTCAGGGATGAAATGGAAATTTAGACAATAAATTTGGTTGGTTTGATACTGATTGGAAAAACAAACAAATTGAATTCAAGTTGCTACGTTTGCATCCAGATGATTTTTTTTAATTGATATACTTCAGAAAGTTTGTCAGACTATGGAAATTCATGAATATTTTAGGAATGTAATTTTGTGAAGTGGATAAATGTTTGTCAGTAGAGATGGAAACCTGCTATTATTGTTTTTGTTTATAACATGTAATTGTTTTTGTTTATAACATGTTAATATTGTTTAAAATAACACATTTTTGTATATATTGATACTTTTGTGGTGTATTTCCCTCTTGCAACAATCACAAACATCATAATTAGCAATATACTGAGGAAATGAGTTTTAAAAAGAAGTGCTAGCTCTTTCAGTACTTTGTGTGATTCTGGCCATTTCGAAATGAAAATAAGAACACATCCAGAAAAGTCACTATAATAGATTTATACATTAGCACATAGTTTACTTCATTTATCCAAGTAAGAGATATTTTCTCTTTGTGAATCACATTTCTTTAGGTGCTTACAAATCAGGAACTATGTCCATCTATTTGACTTTGAGCATCTCTCTGAGGAAAATGTGATTTATATGCTTTTGTTGGACCCCCGATTCTTAAAATTTAATCTCAGATTTTGTAAACATTTGCTAAACAGGTGAATCGTGACACACATTCAATTAAGAAAGCTTGGGAATCTGAGCTGGGAATACAGATTGATGATCATGTCTGGGAAGAGAGTCTCCACAGAATCCAATCCTGTTCTGTAAATACCACCAATTAATCCAGTTCAAAGTAGTGCACAGGCTTCATTATTCCAGAACTAAACTACATAGAATTTATCCAGCTGTCTCTCTTGTATGTGATCGTTGTAAGCCTGCTGAAGGCTCTCTAACGCACCTTCTGGTGTGATTTTTTAAAAATGGTTTTCTGATATGTATGATTGCGTGCTTGAACCAGAACCCAGTTCACAAAGTGCAGCTTGCCTTGTACTGATATTTCATTGTTCAGACATGTACTAGTGTACTGCTAACAGTATTTCCACTGCAATGTACACCTGCCCTCCTTTTCTCTCTTTTCTTTAGTGATATTTGTGTATGCACTTTTGGAAAATCTTAATAAATATATTGTTTAAAAAAAAAAACAAAACACATCCAGTACACACAGAGAAATGTCCAAAAAAAGGCACACATTGAAAGAGAGCCTATATAACAGAAATGCCTAATCTCTCTCAATGGTTCTGAAGGAAGAAAAATAACACAATAAATACAAAATTATTCGACGGGAGCATCACATATGTCTTCTTTTTAATCAATAAACCATAACTTATTTTTGCAGGAAATTTGTGTAAAGCACTATTGCTAAAATTAAGCAAGTATTTAATGTTTTTTTTTTGTTTGTTGTTCACTTGAAATTTGTGAAGAATAACAGAAAGAGAGTACTTGGAAAGATAGCAGAGAGGGGGGATTATATTATTTGTATTTTTTTTTTTTGGCCTGCTGGCCTCAGTTATAGAGTGGATACAGTGGAGCTAAGAGACTGGAGGCTGCTTGGTATTTTTAGAGTGATTTAGAGCTCCTGTCAATAATGATGATAACACTGCAGTTCCTGCATAACACGACTGAGAGCTCTACCACACTGCAGCTATCAACAGCTGACACTGCTGAACACTGTAGAGGCATGGATTTCATCTGGCTTTTGTTTGGACTGGAAGTTTTACCCTATGGAAAAAGGACCCAGATATATTTTAGTACACTAAAAGCAGGGAATACACTTGTATATGAAAGTTCAGAGTAAAAGTGCTGTTCTTTCAATATCACAGTGAACTTACTCACAGTATATGGGGGAGTGCTGTTGCCCAATCCTGCACATCCTACTTTGAGTTGACACCCTTTCTGTGTATACTTTGTCCTGTGAATCCACCATCTGGCTTGGCTGTGGGTTGTTTGCTGAACAGAAAGTTATACTGGGATGTGCATGCACTGAGTAATATGATATTTTTAAGTGTGTGTACAAGAGAGAGTCTGATGTAGCTGTCAAAAGTGCTGTGATAAAGACCTGTGTCTCAGTAATGCTCTTTTTGCCTTCCTGAAGGTGAGTGATAATTAAGGAGAGGCACAGCCACTGACTCAGAGCAACCACTGTTAGTAATTGGCCAGGCACAGTGATGGTATCTGCATTTCAGGACAAGAGGTTGCAATGTGACTGCCTTGTATATTGGTGTAGTGCCACCACTGTGCTACATGTTATGAAACATGTATTTTATTATGAAAAATACAAATTAACAAGTATTTCTTTTCGTCAGTTATTAATGAATATCGCCAGAGTGCACTTCATGATTTAATAAACCTCTGGAAAGGCCAGCGGTTCACCCATAGGGTCATAACATTATGTATCACCAATTTAACTGAAAGATTTAAAGGATACAAAGTATTTTCTTGCTATAATAAAACTAAAAAGCTAAAATAGTCATATACAACCTGTGTAAGTCTGACTCCAGCGTTACTTTTGACCAGCTGAACAAAAAACATCATTGCGTAGATTTTGAAACGGCAGAATGGTCAGTACGTGGGTTCGAATCCCAGGACTGCTGGGGGGCACCACTGAGGCACCCTTGCGCAAGAGACCGCTTCTACACGCTGCTCCTCTGTGGGTGGCAGACTGCTGCTTCATTTGGTAAATTGGTTAAATGCAGAGAAAGAATTTCACATTGCTCACACTGTGTGCTGTGCTGCACTTTAGTAGTTTGTTTTGCCAGTTGATGAAAGGGCTACTGTTTAAAATAAACACAGCACCTTCATTACCCTTACAAATAATACTAAAGCTCGCCATGTTGCATCACTTACACAGGAACTTTATAAGCTGCTAAACTGGTTCTGTTCCTTAAAGGATTTAGCAGCTACTTCACCAAACAATTTTAACATAAATAACTCTTCTCAATGTTACATTTAATTAGCTTTAAGCATAATTAATTCTGTTAACATTATGCATGAAAATACCATTAGCTACATACATAAACGAAAAACCTACAGAGCTGTAATGTTAATCTCAATATTTATTATATCACGCATTTTAGCTGTTGCCATTTTGTACAGTAGACATGAGACAGAGCAACACATGCTTTTAATGTTCATTTGTAATCAACGGTGAACTATTTATTAATGCACATAAATATTCGATTATTAAAATATTATTTTTACAGCCCATTTGGCATGAAATTGCTGCATTGTGGATTTGGTGCATCACTTTTGATTTATAGGAAGCATTTTTGTGTGAAAAATGTGACCGTTAACACTGGCTTTACTTTGACAAGTATATTAAGTACATACATGACATAATTTGTCAAAATGCCCACAGAAGCACTCATCTGCAACCGCGATTAGTCAAGTTACTCATAGCATAAAGCTTTGTTTGCCTGGAGGGCTGATTTGCACATTACAATTGCTTTTGGTAAATAAACCCACTCAAACACAAGTGACCCTTAGGCAAAAGGGAAAAAAAGAACAAGCCTAGAGAAGCGTTTTTTCTTCATTTCTTTGTGTATCAGTATCTGTACATTATTCCCTTGTGTTTTTCCATGCGTTCTCCCTTCCGCAGATAACTGTTAATGGTGACAAGTGTGACAGTTTTAGACAAGTGTGGGGTAGTGTGTAGTTAATGCTGATGGATATGTCTGTTCTCTTGCTTGCAGGTAATTCCCAAATGGGGGCCACAATAGTAGATGCCCTGGACACCCTCTATATAATGGGCCTTCATGATGAATTTAAAGATGGTCAGGAGTGGATTGAACAGAACCTGGACTTCAGTGTGGTGAGTGTTCAAATTCTCAAATGTTCAAATTCAAAATTTGACTTACCTTTATACTTATATTTACTTGTACTCATTTCTTTATTTTATTTGTTTCAGAACATTTTTATTTATTTTATTTCAAATATACTTATTGTTTATAATGTTTACACAGTCAGAAAGGAGCGGTTCAGGATACATTTCACTGTGTGTTGTACTTGTATGACTATGCATGTGACAAAGAATGAATCTTGAAAAGTAATTATTGATTGTTCAGTGTGTGCTAGCAAGCTTGAATAATGTCCCAGGAAAAGGCCATTTATCAGTAAGGTGTGCTCGAAATAGAGACCACAGAATTAGAGAGGGAACAGTGGTAGGTGACACTTATTAATGACCAATCTTAACGAATGAAGCAGCTTCTTGTTCTTTGTTTCTTATGTTTTTTTATGTTTTAAAAAGGATAATATTTGTGTTTTGCGTTTATTGGTGGGGCAACTGGTGCTTAGTGGTTAGGGAGTTGCTCCTGGAATCAGAAGGTCATGGGTTTGAATCCCAAGACTGTTAGTGGCACAGCTGAGGTTTACTTGAGTAAAGCTGCCCAGGAGCTGTGTCTCTGGCTGCCCACTGCTTCACTTGGTGAATGAATTAAATCCAGACAAGAATTTCTCATTGTTCACACTGTGTGGTGTGTTCACATATGACTATAAGGGGCCACATTATTTCTTCTGGTGAGAGATGCTGCCATGGATTTTCTCCCTGGTAAACATTGGAGAGCTACTAAGCAACTTGCTGCTCAGGAGTTGACAACCATTTATCTTTTCTGCATCGTGTTATACTCCAGAAATGTAACATGCCTGTCTGAAACCTGAGCAAGTTCAAAGTGCTATAGTTTTGCATTTTGTTGGAGTACATCAGCACTGCGTGGTAAGAGAGCAATGAATATGACACAAGATGGTTTCCAGGAGAGAGCACTAGCACCATGGAAACAATGTAGACAGCGAGAGCTCTAACTACCATCCTGAAGAAAAGCCTCAAATGAGCAGACCAGCTCTCAGGGTGAGCAGAGAATGGTAGGCAAAATAACAGTTACAGAACAAAATAGAGTCATCCCAGAGAGAGGCCCCAGGGACCCCTCTGTCCATGGCCCATTCTCAATATGGGACTGCCATTACAACATTTCTCCCTGTCCACAGTGTCTGTCTCCCTCCGCCTGCCTCACTATCCATCTTTTTCTCCCCTTCATCAGATATGGTGGCGTGAGTGGTTCCTTTGTGGCTCTTGTTTTCTTCATTTCAGAGCCATCTTTTGTCTAGATTCTGTACCTTGTCTTTTTCTTTCCTCTGTTTTTTATCTCTCTATTTTTCCAATTTGGCAGATATTGCACGAGAACATTTTTTTCAAGATGCCAGATTCTCTAAATTGTCTTTTATACACACTCCCATATACCCTTCTTACAGTGTTCACTCTTCTCATATTTTCTCTCATATTTTCTTTTGCCTTTCTCTGACTGCTATGGCCTTTCGTTTTCTCTTTTGTTCTCTCTCTGACTTTTTCCACTTTCTCTTTCTCTTCATCAGTCTCTCTGTTTGGGTTTCCTGTTTCTTTTACCTTCTTCTCTTTTGTCTCTTTCTGTTCTCAATCTTCCTCTCTTTCTGCCTCTTTCTCTCACATCTTATGACATTAGAATCAGAACCAGAAGACTTTATGGATCTCAGAGGAACTTGGTTCTCTTAGAAATGGATAAATAAATAAGAGGAACAAATACATTAACTATAGAAGGTAATGAACTCTTGTTAAGAAAAAACACTCACCAGTATACTCATATATATTAATATGCTATGGGCAGTAAGTGGAAGGGATTTTTTATTAGAAATAAAATGAGGTTACTTGATTATTTGCAGAATGCATCATTATGTAATAGTATTCTGTTTGTATAATAAAGATTAACAGAGGAATGTCAGGCTGTAATTCAAGCAAACAAGTGCATGTTACCTTGTGATAATGATCATGACTTACTGTCTTCAGTGCAGTGCATGACTGAAATTTCTTCCCCAATAGCTTCTAAGTGATCAGGGAAGCAAGTATTACATGTGAAATGTGTCAGGGTTGTAGGGCAGTGGTGGAGCTTTTTCTGCTTTTGACCTCTGGCAATTTTTCTGGCACATTTCTTTCCTAATTACTGTGTATGCGTAAGGACAAAGCAGCTGCTTGACCTCAGCCTCCCACTGTTTGGCTCTTCAAGTACCTTGTGGCCACTTGGTGGTCAGATATGAGCTCTCTTCTCCCTTGCTGATTTTTTTATGTCCTTCAAAGGGTCACTGCCTATTTAGAATGTGAACAGAGAAAGCACTAGTGTCTCAGGATTTTCATAATAAATTGTATTTTGTGTTAAATTTTTATATGGTCTGCTCTCGCAAAGGAGTGTTTTGTTTTAGGAAAACTTGGTCCTTATAGGTTTTCTTAATTGTTACCCAGAATAAAACAATACGCTAAAAATAACAGCTATGGGTTCTTTGATTTTGGAAAGTATCAAAGCCACTGATCTTTCATTCGGAATTGTCTGTTTGAATGTATTCAACCTTGACTGAGTGTTTCCCTACAGTCTGGTTTAAAGGGTTATGTATAGGCTGCTGTGATGTGGTGAGTCATTGTTAGTGTGCAGGTTCTCTCTCTCCCTCCTGGTGCGTGTGCTCTGTCTCTCTCTCTGATAGCGTATTGATGATGGATGAGGCTGTATGCCATCAGAATTAATCGTGGCGGTTAAACGAAAAGCTGAATTAATAGACCTTGGTTTGAGAACGGTCATATCTGAATTAATCTGGCCCGTACACACTTTTGTCAGAATTAATAGACATGGTAAATGAAGGCTAAGCAAGGCGACCCGGCTGAAACATGGTCTTGTCTTTTTTGATTAAAAGGAAGTTTAATCTGCTTCAGTAGACCTGTCTGAGGAACGACTGAAGTTGTTCAAAATGATCTCCTTTTTCAAAAAAGAACAAGGAAAAAAGAAACTGGCTCTGGTCAGCGTGATTGTACTTTGATAATCTGGGCGACCCTTTTGGCTTGATTTAAGTCCCAGATCCGGACTTGGGCCATGTTCAGAAGGGCATTTTGGTATCTTTCAGAAGAACACATTGATGCGTGATTAAGTTTCAGCCTTTACTGGATTCATGGCTGTTTGAGTAGTCTAGAGATGGCACTGATCCAATGGCTATTGAGGCAGTATCAGCAGAAAATACCAGAATGGATATTGGAGGGAAAAAGAATGAATGAGATGTCATTGAAACTGAAATAGAACACCCATGTTCATTTTGTTAGCTCTGTATTTATTTCTGAGGACTAGTTTTAGCATGATAACCTAACAAGCTCATCTAAAGTAAAGTACTTCTATTACAAACATTTTGAAATGTAGTTGTTTCTAAAGAAAACATCATAATACCAGACAATCCCCCAGCTTTCAATTATGATTGCACCCTGTGGGAGTTCTTTTCATGTTTATTTCTGCAGATTTTGATACCAATGCAAATCTAAATGAATGAAACTAGAACCAAATCCACTTGAGCTAGCATTGCAGCAAAACATAACATTTATTTTTCTTGGGATACAAAGGCAGTAAAATTAAATGCATCTCTTTTGATTCAGATCCTCATGGAGACCACTATTATAAAAAATCTGTACTGGCCAACAGCAGAAAAATAAACTCTTCCAGAGCATTGAGTGATCAAATAAAATTTTTTAGCAGAAAGCATTTGATTTTGCTTCATATACATTAAATTTGTAACCCCAAATGTATGCACATTTTTGCTTCTTGCTTGTGTAGGTTTATTCCATTACAGTGAGAGAGAAAAAAAAATAGCTTTTCCTTCAACTTTCTCAATAGCAGTATGACCGACTGAAGGCCCACCCCTGGATATTTTTTTTTTTTTTTGTGCATGCCATACACTTTCGTTTGCTACCTATCAATCCTTTGGTTTCAGAGAAGTCAATAGCAGTCATGTTTTGATGGATACCTGAATGTCGTGTGTCTGAGGGTAGTCTAGACATTGCACTGCTCAGATACCAAGTAACGCCTGAATCCGTATCCATGTTTATAATTTGGCTTCTTCGGCTCTATGTGGTCTACAGTAATTGACATTGTTTTAGTTGAGCTAGGTTACATGCATCAGTGCATTACAGTGAGCTAACTGATGGTGCATGTCAGTGTGTATGGATGTGTGCGTCCCTAACTCTAAATCCTGGTGTAAATGGTGACTGAAGGTGACAGTAAGACAGATGCTGACTAGGCCTGCAGATTTTTTATGAGCTTTCGCCAGCATCAGTCACGCTCCCAACAAACTCCACTACAACATGTACAAGCAAACGCGTGTCCTTCCTCCTCAGCAACCACGACTAATCATGCTGTATTGTTTCTGCTCTTGGATTTTATACTGTGTCCACACGTACATGCGTATTTCTGAAAACAAATGTTTATTTTTAATGCGTTTTGGCCTTTCATCCACACGTAAATGGTGTTTTGGGTCAGTGAAAACAGAGGTTTTCGAAAACTACAACCAAAGTGGCTAGTTTTGAAAATTTTCTGTGTTCACGTGTGGACAAGAAAAACAAAGGTTTTCATCTACAATGCCTGACGTGTATAAAGTACTGCTGCTCTCAACCTCGTTAGAAGTTCTGGCAATTTATTCTCATGTGCAGACTTACTGTCCATCCAGTATGAAGGACATAGACGTCAGAATCCGCTTTGAATGCTATTATATACCACACAGACACTGGCTCTGGTAATGTTGTGCCCCCTCCAAGGCTTTTGATTGGTCATCAGTGCTATACAATTTAAGGTGTGTATGTTTAAGGACGGAGATATGTTTGAAAAAAAAATGTATTTAAAAAAAAAAAAAAAATACCCGTTTTTAGAAATACCCGTGTATGCGTGGACATTTCAAACTTATTTCAAACATGTACTTTAAGCAGAGATTATAACTAAGTAATGGGAAGGGGGTTAAAGACCAATGCCACCACGACACAGCACTTTACAGCAGGAAACCAAGGACGATATCAGAACCCATGTGTGAACAGAGGCCCAAACATTTCCTGAAAGCACAGTGATGTTGAGAATACAAGACTAAACGTTTATCGTTTAGACTAAACTAAACGTTTAAACGTTTTTTAATTTTTTCTTGTGAGTGAAAACATCATGGAAGTGTATACTGCACATGATTCTGGATCTGCTCAAAAGTGATTGAGCATGGCCAGCGAAATGGAGCACTGTGTATTTATGGTAGAGTTTTTATAGTATATAGCAGTGTATTTTCATATAGCAGTGTATTTTCAGCTATTGTTGGCTATTCATGCCAAGGGCCTCATCTCCAATTTAACATCATTTTCATATCTTATATGAACATATGCATCCTTGTAAAGCACCTGTGTGATATGGTGCAAAGCCTATACATTACTGGTAGAAGTGTCCTAATAAAGTTCCAGGTTTGGAGTGTGACTCCTATGTATGAGTGTTTCCTAAAATGTGTAGAGTTTGTGGTGGTTATTTAACGACTCTGCATGATTTTGATCTTTCTTGTCCTTCTGTTCTCTTAGAATGCAGAAGTTTCCGTCTTCGAGGTCAATATCCGCTTCATCGGAGGACTGCTGGCTGCTTACTACCTCTCTGGACAAGAAGTAAGAAACTGCTTTATGTGGTTTATGCTTGAACAGATTCACCTTGAATGTTTCTTGGGAAAATCTTTGTTTAACTGAAAATATTTTCTGCTCCCAATCAAGTAATTCAGCTTGAACATAAAATGAAAGTATGAAATGAAAGATTCAAGTATAAAATGGTAAAATAAAAGTGTTTTGTTCGTTACTCCAGATAAGGAGCGTTCTGAATTTGTGCATAGCCACTGAAGATTATACATGAATCATAAAACCTCCTGAACTGTCCTTGAATTTGAGTTAGATTGGGAGTGTTCTAGCACATTTCCTTGTTTGTAGTCTGTTTATTCACACACACACACACACTCGCACACAAGCGGATGTGGTCGACACACAGCTCTGCGACGAGTGCAGCGAGAATGCTTAGGGGACTGGAGAGCGGTCTTTGGGGAAATAATTGTCCCTGTGTTAATTAACACTCCCTCCCACTCACACAATCTTAAAAGGTTCAAATCCTCTCCACCCCCAATCACTTTCTTCTGTGCTAGGCTGCATATCTCTGCCCTTGTGCATCATCACATCCACTAGCTTTTAGTGTGAAGGTGAGAAATCAGAAGAATTAAGCTTCAGCCATGCATCACAGCCTTACTGCCCACACAAACCATTTCCATTAGATTGCTGCAGATAATAGAATTTATTAGAAATACACAAATGCACAAAATATTCACCATTACCTGTCAAGCTGTGCATTACCTGTCAAGACTCTCAGCCGTGCCCCCCAGAACCTGCTCCCTGTCTCTTACCGAACAACTCCTATCCAGTAGAGTTCCTCAGGCAGTGAGGTGCAGAGGTGAGTGTGAATAGCTTTCTTGGCTATGGATGCACCTCAGACTACCCTCATTTAGCCTGAAGCAGTTAAAGAGGAGAGGAGCTGCTGCCAGTCACTGGACTTCTAATGGAGTGGAGAGAGAGATGGAGGAGGGCGCGTTCTCTCTTGACGTACAGAGACGCATTTACTCTCAGGAGGATACATTTGGATCAAGACTGTGCAGTGAAGATAAAGAATTTATCATAGTATCAGAGCTGATAAAAGAAACTGAGCATGTAGTTGAAAAGGTAAATTAATGGAGGAGTGGGAGGATGAAGGACTGTAGGCTGAAGAGGACAGCATATGGACCAACACTTTTTTCCTAAAAAAGAAGGCTTTAGCATCATTGGGTCTTTTATATAATACATTTTCTTCTTGTCTCCGTTTTCTTCTTACCATAAACTCATGGTTATTGTCCCACGTTTGTACAGCTGTTAGCTAAAGTTTAGGCACTCCTGGTGAAATTGCTTGATAATACTTGATTGATTAGTGTCAATTAATTTTTAATTAATTTTTAGTGTTAAAATTAATTTTAATACACAATTATTACCCTTTATTCACTTAAGGTAGTATCTTAACAATGTCCAAAAAGCCTTTAAGAAGTCAATGTTAAGGAGAGCTGAGCCCCAAAAAAATATCTGGGAAAAATGTTTATAGGCTGGTCAGGAATGAGAAGCAAAACACTGAAGATTTGTCTGACAGTCTTATTCTTATTATACTGGGATGTACATTGTTACCCACTACTACCGCCCAGCAAACATCAAGTATTATTGAGATTTCTTATACTGTATGACATACTATTATCTTTAAAAGGAGACACAAGTACAGATAAAATTCAGGCTTTTTGATTTCTGCCTATACTGCCTTCAGCTATGCAGCTGTGCAAAAGTTAACCTTATATGCCAGTCATGTCTTGACTTACCAGCTGCATTTGGAGACAAGACTTTTTTTTCCCACCAAACTGTCACAACATATACACAGGAGCCTGGACAGTCCAGACTGAACAGCAACATAAAGAGCTCTTTCTGTGTATCAGTCAGCTTGTGAGAGGAGAAAGCTAGAGAGTTTTAAGGATGGGCAAAAAGGATGAAGATGCAGTGGACAGATATTGGCAGATCTGATGAAGGGGTGTGCTTCAATAGTGATGGGTAGAGAGATGGAGCTGAAGTTGGAGAACAGTGTGGAGAAGTAGAACTAGTTCCTAGACTTTGTGCGATTATGGTTGTCCTCAGAGCCCCCCACCCCACTGGCCCTGTGCTGCCTGTCAGCCTGTTCCAGACCGGCCTGCAGCCCCATGATCAATGATGTTTACTTTCCTCTCCCCTGCCCTCCTCTTTCATTCCTGCTCCTTTTGCCACTTCTGTTCTACTACCCCTTTTTAGATCTCTTCTTTCTTGATGTTTGTTTTTCTTCTCAGTTGCATCTTGTGGTGATATGGTGAAGATTAATAATGGCTTAAAGCAAGAGTGTTCTTCTCAGTGATGAGATGTGGTGTTGGCTCATAGCCCATAATTAACAGATTAAGTCATTAATTGAGTAAAGAGCCCTCTGTTGGGCCAACTGCTCTTAATGAAGAGAGTGGTCCAACAGCCTTCAGAAACGGCATCCCTCTTCTGTACTTAGACAGTGCTCATCAGAGCAGCCTCAGTGCAGCAGAACTCGGATGATTCGTTCATGTACCTCACTGAGCCCACTCAGTTGGTGCTGTCAGGCTGGAAGGATGGATTTAAGGAGGTACACTACCATTCAGAAGTCTGCAGGCAATTATTGTTGGTCTGTAATCATCTGCAGCTCTCCATCATACTGGATTCTGCTTCATTATTTACTGACTTCCTACACATTTGAATCCTGTGAAGTTTATACATGCACCTGCAACTGTATATGTTTTAGATTACAGACAACAATATTCAACTTTTGAAGGGTAATTATGTAATATTCATTTTATGCCGCATGGCTACACACTTGGTATGTTAAGTCTTGAATTTTTCTTTTTTTAGCTCTGAGAGAGAGAGGAGATGATAAAGACGGCACAGTGTAACGTTTACCTGTACAGACCTGGGCAGCAGAGTCAACTGATAATGAGGGGAGTTTAGCAAAGCTGTGCACTCAGCAGCCTGTCGGCCGAGGCCAGGGACTGAATGAGACTGATGGTGAAAAAGCCAGGGAGCCATCTGTCACTGCTGGATTCTGCTTCTGCATGCTCGGAAAGATGTAGTTATCTCTCTTTTCTCTCGTTGTGCTGCTCTGCACGTCCTTCACAGTTGTAGGAAATATCCAGTGGCCGGCATCTGCAGCACGCTGTTATCAATCTTCTGTTGGTTAACATGCATCCCAACAAAGGTAGAACAGAGACGCTTCCTTAGGGCCAGCAGAGACATGTAGCTTGGAAATGGGATATGTAAAAAAAAAAAAAGGAGACAAATGTCATGTTTTAGTTATTAATATTACTTTATTTGTTAGTTATTTATTTAGTTACTTACAGGCACTTCAAACTCTGGTCATAAGGATATTTCACCAGAGCCTAATTCTTCTTGTATGCTGTTGTGGCATCACACCATAGAGGACACCATTTGTGTTCTAAGGGTGTGTCCATCATGCATGGTGGCACCAGTTCATCAAATCTGGGGGATGAGAGGCGAAGAAAAGGTTTAGCATAGTAGAACTTAATGTGAATTAATTTGACCAGTGCGATGCATTTTTTGATTCAGGAGGCAGTTGGTATTTGGATGAAAATGGAGTAGCAGCAAATTACTAATTATTAACACAGCTCTTTTACCTCGACTATTCAAAATCTGTGTGGGATGAAACCGGTTGGATGTTTGTATTCAGGGTTTCCCTTAAAGCTGCCAGTTGTTTTAGATGAGGCAATGTTTTGAATACACTGAATACACTACACATGTGTATACACAAAGACTTACGTTTCCTATGCAAGCATGTTCATGCCTACAGGGTTCTTTTTGTTTTTTTGTTTTTTTGTTATGCCAAAGCAGATTTAATTTAATCAAATAAAAAAAATCTTCAAATAATAAAAATAAACTTTCTCCTGTGCCTGCCTTAGAATCCCCAGAGAGTCACGGCTCCAGTTTGAGAAGATTTGCTTTAAGATATCTAGTGCAGGACTGGTTGATTTAGTGGTTGCTTTATAAGTAGTATATAAATAGTATATTTGATGTTTGAAGAATTTATTTGCCGTTTAAATGCAGTTTATGCTTTATATTCAGATATTGGACCGATAAAAATTACTTGCATTTCAAGTTGAATGAACAGTGATAAAGATGAACAATGTAAATATGGTCCAGTTTGGTTCACCAATGACTGCAAGTGGTAATCACACATAAACAGCCAACTGAAGCAGGGTGCACTCACATAGTGGAAATGCACCATGACTCAGTGTTCTGACAGTTTTGGTAGAGCTCACACCACTTGCTTGACTGGCAGGTCTCCGTAATGGACTTTACATTTCCATGAATGCAGAAAGCAAACTCAACAGGAAGCTGTAGATAAACAAACACATGATAAATAATAATAGAGCCACATTGGCAGAGTGAGCATTTAATCCAGCTTTAACGCTGTCCTTAGGGACATTCTGCACACACACTCATTCCCTTCGTTTCACACACTCGATCTGCTTAATCTCTTTATATGCCTCCATTTGGCATTAAAAGAGCACACGCAGGTCGAGGGCTTTGCGGAGAGAGAGTGAGAACGGAGGGGCGAGGCCCTGCTGTAGGGAATGCTCTCGCTCATATCCTCATATGTGTAATAACAGGATCATCTGTGCTTTTCATGATCTGCATCACTCTGATTAGGCTGTTGAGGCAAAATCTGCAATCTGGGAATTACGCGCACATACACGACACGCATACTACCACTCACAAATAGTCACAGATTTGGTAACCTCTGTCTGTCTATGTGTCTCTCTCACGCTCTCTCTCGCTCTCTCCATCTCCCACTCTCTTTCTCTCGCTCTCTCAGTCTCTCTCTTACCCTCTCCCTTTAGCTCCCTTCTTGTTTGAATGTTCTATAAGTGAAAGTCTGTCTGTCTGTAAGTGGAAGCTGAAACAGCACTCAGGCATCAGTTTGTGTGGTCTGGCATATATTTTAGTGGGCCAAATGCGAGAGGCTGGAAATAGAAACATGAGCAGCTCTGGTGGGTGCGCAGGTTGTTTCCAAAAGATGGCCCTTTTCCTGCCACATCTATAATTCCTTCAATCATCACCCAAATGGCCAACCAGGGGCACAGACTACCAGTATTGCCGTACAGGGCCTGTTCTTTGTCTGTGTAACTACAGTCAGTTCTCTGTTTTTCTCTTTTTTTATGCATTTTTTTTTTTTCCTGTTGAAGCATTCAGCGTCCACCCCATCCCAAAATAAAGCATTTCTTCTGATCTATAGCAAGGACCAGCCTCTAAGAGCACCTGCAGTGACGGTGACACGGTGCGGCTGTTTAGCTGCTGCTTCTCTACACCAAAATGACTTCAGAGACCCAGTTCTTCACATGTGATTTCCTTTCATCACTCTGTGCCTCAATTTGGCATGTTGGTCTAGCACTCAGTGACATGCGCAAATGAAAGATGTACGAAAGGATCGAGAGAATAGTGATGGCTGCTCTTTAGAAACAGGAACAGGTGTCCTCTCAAGAAAATAAATGGTAGTGGTTGTAGGTGTCATTAGTTATCTGTCCAGCTCAGGAAAAACATCTAGGTTCTTGCTCTCTCATCTTAAGCATCTCTCTCATCTCATCTGTGGAGTGCTTTTTTTTTTTTTTTTTTTTTCTACTGGATATCAGACCCGTAACAGCAGCAAGTACTGCATTGGATATCGGAGGAGGAAAAATGAGAATAAATACATTTGGATACAATTATTAATCTCCAAAGATTACCATAGCATGTCATTGTATACCATAAAAGATAGTATAGTAAAAATTCATGTGATAACATTAGTAACGATAATGTAGAGTTATCTGATGAAGTACGGTTCAGGTGGTCCAATATTTAAGTTGTTTGGTAATTGTTTAATAATTTTGGTTTATTGTATAATGATTTTGAGTTCAAGGCACGAGTTTCCCACTTATATACAGCCACTATTGACAGTCAGCCAAACGTATTTCATCTCATTTGAGTGATTTTTGCATTTTTTCATATAAATCATTTCTTAGAAAACAAACACGCCTTATTTACCGGTTTGGCTGTAGCACAAACAAAAGCGGCAGCTGTAATCTGACAAACAGAGCTGACTAGGACAAGAGAGGAATAAGCAAACACAGCAGAAAACCCTTCTCCTCCTCAGCTTCCTTTATTACTTAATTATTTGGTATATTCGGTAGTTTGCAGTTAGTCTGAAGAATGTAATGTGAAGAATACATTGATTTTCATTAGAATTTTACATTCATAATAAAAAAATAAATGTACTTAATGTAAAACCAAAAGGTATTGCTGAAATGATGATGCCTGTGAGAGGAGATGCAGATGAGCTTATTAAGAAAAAACAGTGTTAAGAAATACTGTTAGGTTCAGGAGTGAGGAAACCGGCATAAACAGTAAGAGAGAGAAAGTGAGAGATGGAGCCACATGAGGACTCATTACAGTAGAGCTGAATGTTGATAAATATTAACATCCCACTATGGGAGACAGTCTATGACCAAAGAGGGAAGAAAAAACACATATACTGTAGTCTTGTAAACCAAGTTAGTCTTTGTAATATCAGACATATCTAGTTGATATACATTCATAATATTTGAAGAACTATTCCATATATAATACTTAATCCCGTATAAAATAGACCCTTGAAAAATACTCACATTGTCAAAACAACCGTCCCCACAGTAGATTCAAAGAAAATGATCAGATCAGTATCAAACTCTTAACAGTTTCAGTATCTGTTTTGTGCCATAGGTGGTAGTTGTTGTTTTTGTTGTTGTTTGTTTAGCAAATTTTAACTATTTTACAAACACACGTGTTCCTCCTTTTATTTGACTAGGAAAACTTAGGATAAGTTTTAAAAGTACAAGAATTTCTAAAGCGTTCTGATGAAACTATACCAGTTTAACATTTCGTTTTTTGGGCTGTCTTCATGCTACTTTACTGATATCCTGCTTTAAAAGAAATGTCTTGAACACTGCTTGTCCATTTAAAGCTCATCTGAGCCCTGCACACAAAGCCAAAATCAATTTAGGACTTCATAATCAACATTCATACGCACACATCAGGGGAAATGACTGTTCCCAGTGTAGCAGCTCTCTCAGACAATGCATACACATGGTGTCTGACCATTTCAGAGCAAAAACAGATGCATTTGTGCAGTCACTGACACTAGAGCTGTAAATTGACAACTGTTTTCCAAACAACTGTTCACAGTTGTTTTGGAAAATGGCTGTAAATCGAACAAAAATGATTAATTAAAAAAAAAAAAAATTAAAAGGCATATTTCATCATAAAGCCTACAGAAATGTGTAGTAGGTCTTGATGCGTTGCGGTGTTGTTTACATTTAAGTTAAAGTTGAATGTTCTTGTTTCCAGTGCTGAATGTTCATGCCTTTAATCCCTCACATCAACATACTGTGGTGCTAATGTTCATGGAATTATGGAACCGATTGGTACTGGTCTGTTAAATGTTTTCTGGCCTTGTTGGACATCACTATAAAATACTTGATTTGTATGCATGACCTCAAATATTTACATTTATGGCATTTGGCAGACACTCTTATCGAGTGCTTGAGTGCTTTATAGTCTACAAAGAAAATGTTCCTAGCACTAGTGAACCTAGATTTAAAATTAAGAGCTGGGTCGATAAAATTAAGAGTTTGGGTCAGTATGAACAGGTGAACCGGTGTTTTACAATACGCTGCCTGTGCTTTTCCTGTCACTTACAATGCTTGAATATTGCAGACTACACATGCTTTGTACATTCAAATTAACGGAGAATCTCTGCAGCCTTTCAACGCCTAGAAGTTCTCTGGAGCTCATCAAAGCTCTATGCAAATGTGAGAAATGGGAAACTAAAAACAAGTATCCTGTTTGACTTGAGAACGACAAGTGCTAGCGAGACTAAGAGAAACGCCTCCGAAGAGGCGCTGTCATTTTCAACTTTGCTGTGTGGGAACATTTTGGATACAGTGTTCAATACGATAACGAGGGTAACAACGCCATAAGCTAACAGTACAGTTTGTGCATTATTCTGTCACTGTTGGCTACTCAAGTATTCAGGGAAACTTCCAGTGTCTAATTTATGTTTCTATAGCCCAGACATATCCCTTACAAGTGTAGCAGAGAGAGTCCACATATTAAAACAAGAGTCTTTTGCAGCGGCCTTCTAAAAGCAATTTGCAACAAATTCAGAAAAACGTAAAGAACTGTATTCATAGCCAAAGATTTGCAGCCCATTTTGAAAAAGAAATGTCACACTGTTCCCTCCTGCACACATTTAAACTGCACAGTCATTCCCAAACTCTGTCAAAACATCCCAGAGAGAAACTCTGGAACAAACAGCTGAAAGATGCTATATTGTGACGGTTCACAATGTACTGGATTGGGATGCACTTTATTTTTACTTTACCTTTGCCTATTTAAGTACACACCCTGTTAATGTAAAATAGAGAAGGCAAAGCAATAATGGTTGACAAAGCTAATTAATATTTATATTAAATTAATATTAAAGCTGGTTAATATTTTCTCCCTATACTGAATACTCCCTCCCAAACTGAATCCAGCTCTAGTCAGTCTTCTTAACATTTTTCTGAATGAATCGTGTTATTTGTTTTTAGAAATTGTAGTTCACTAATGTGTGATGTTTTATTTTTTTAAGTGAACCCGTACTTACTGTTGCCCAAAAGACAATGCATATGAAATCATAGGATCCCTGTACAGTTGCATCCCTATTTTTTACCTATTCACCCGTAAACCTAATTGAAACACACAACCTTGCTTTATTCCATACCTCTGACTGCTTACACCAGAATCCTTGGTTGCCACAGTTGATTATAGTGTATCCAACAGCATGAATTGAAAGTACAGTCGATGCAACAATAGCTCAGCTTGGTATATACTGTTTCTGTGTTTCTGAAACAATCCACATTCTTGCTCTACCTCTGTGTTGTGAGTTACATAGAGCAAAAACATGGAACGTTTGAATGGACCACTGATTAGGAAGGAAAAAAAACATGCTGAAATTATGATAATTAACATTATTCTTGATAGAACCTACGCTGCACAAATATAAAAGCTTGGTTCACATAATATGTAATATTTACCCAACAATATAATGTAGAATCGCAGATTTTGGTTTAAACCTGTGACACTTGCGCTTTCAGTTTCATCTCTCATTGCAACTTCGTAAGCATCATGATACAAGCATCGCAATTCCAGGCGTAAAAACCATCATCACTCTGGATTTGTTTTTTTTTATATCCACAATAGTTGTACATTTAAAAAAAAAAAAGTGGTACAAATGATTTGGTTAAATTGGTTTAAAATTGTCAAAGTCCTAAAAATATCTCCTTGCTGCTCTTGACTAAACTACAACTAGGTGTAGAAAACAAATCATCCCCTTAAAAATTCAGCACACATACAGTGTTCTAGCAGTGTTGGGGCAACATTCAAATACTTGAGAAAAGCCTGCTGTCCCCTGGCAGAAGGTCAGTTGGATGAAGGTTCACCTCCCAACATGACAATGACCCAAAGCACACAGCAAAAGTGACCCACACTGGCTGAAGGAGAAAAAGGTGAATGTCCTTGCCTTATATTAAAAATCTGTAAAATAACTTGAAGGTTGCAGTCCACTAATGGTCACCTTCCAATCTCACAGAGCTTGAACAGTTCTGTAAAGAAGAGTGGGCAAAATATTGCACAGTTGCCATCATATATTTCACTTGAATGTTAAGTTAAGTGAATACAGCGGGATTTTTTTTGTTTGTGTCTTTGTTTCAGGCTACAAAGCAACAAAATGAGAATATTTTGTAGGCAGTGATTCTGCTCTATATCTATATACATGGCTATAAAATATATACAAAATATACAAATTATTTTGAACGATTTATTAAATACAAATAGTACAAATACTTTGTTCGAGTATGTTTTCACATGCTGGATGTTTTAAATATTGCCGTCTTGGATTTACTGTATCTGTTGTAGTCCCTTGTGCGTGCGCCGTGTACATAAATATTAGTTTAATTCACTGTTGCAATTCACACATCACACAGATATCCACAAGAATATGCTGGGGTTATTTTTAACTCTGCATGCGACCTGTGAGAGTAAAAAATGCTGAGTCTACCCCGCTATAAGCTGTCTGATCACTGCATAAAAAGTTCTGCCTCAGTTGGGGGGTGTCTGTGGCAGGATTAAGGCTGAAGATTGGGATGCATTTTAGACAATTTGCTCACAATTTGCTTTTAGACAATTCCTCACCTCTTATTTGTCTTTCTCGCCTTTCCTCCTGCATTCTCCTTCTCTCCGTCTGCTAGGTTTTTAAGGTGAAGGCTGTCCAGCTGGCTGAGAAGCTGCTTCCTGCCTTCAACACCCCCACAGGCATCCCCTGGGCCATGGTCAACCTCAAGAGGCGAGTTGCATTTTCTGCCATTATTAAGCTCTTCATTGCAATTTCTGCCTACTTTTTCCCATCTTTTCGTTCCTTTTTTTCATTTAATAACCTTTAGATCCTTTACATTAGGAGGAGGTTATGTAATGTGTAGTTCAGTGCAAAATAAAATAAATTGCACAGTTTTCCTCCCCATATGTGATCAATCAGCTAAGACATGTTTTGCATGCAAATTGTGCTTCTTTAGATGAGAACTAGAGCTGCCAAACCAATGTTGCTAACATATACTAGAATTCAGTCACGCAAATGGTTTTCATAGATACATCTCCAGGTCTACATCTTCATCTGGAGTAATTGGGGGAAAAAATCTAAAGTGCTTCACATCAACAGAAGTGTTTCTACAAGGAACCATCCGCTGAACAGTTCTTTATGGAACCACAATCAGTTGTTCTGTGGCACCGGTCCAAATAACCCTTTGAAGCACATTTTCTTTTCTATTAAAAACTGTCTATGCCCCAACACTGTCAAGTGTTCTTTGTAATTCCACTTCAGCCTTTTTTTCACCCCTGTTTTTTCTTAAGCGGTGCATAAAGTAAGCATGTTAGCCCCCATGTGAATAGGTCTTTTGGGGGCTTCTCTGCGCCTTTCCTGCTTAATTCGACTGTCCACATAATTTCATTTCAATGGCGCTAGATTAAAATTGCCCAATTACTCCATTGAGCATATTGTGAATGTACATTAGGCTTTTGGGGCAGAAAGGAGGCCGAATCAAACAGAGTCTGACACAGCTTTTTTAAATTAATTGGGTGTTTAGAGAAAATGGATTGGGAAAAGAAGACCACCGTGATTTTTCAAGGTGTCTCTAATCCTCAGAAAAAAAGAGCAGGTTTTTGTCCCATTAATCCCCATTTACTCTGAGGGTGCTCACCAGTCATTAGAAACGCAAATCCACATCACACACAAGCATACAGGTTCCTCAATAGGACAGTATGAACATACCATGAATTTGAATGAGTTAAAGGCCCACAGGAGGAGGGGCCTGTGTGATACAAGAGCTTTCCTCCAGGAGTATAGTTGACGGAGTAAAGAAAACCTCCATTGAAAGAGCCAGTATTCAGTTACAGTGTTTGTTTCTGTCTTTCAGGGGAAAAAACAGAGTGGCATCTGCATGTCTCATCCCACAGTAGTAAACATCTGAAAGCAATGCTGCAGTGTTTAACAGCAGTAATGTGATCTCTTCTTTCTCTCAGTGGTGTGGGCCGTAACTGGGGCTGGGCGTCAGCTGGTAGCAGCATCCTGGCTGAATTTGGGACGCTACACATGGAGTTTGTGCACCTGACTTATCTAACAGGGAACCCAGCCTACTATCAAAAGGTTTACACACACACAAACACACACATATATAACTGGCTGGTTTTGAAGTGTAATGTAACATCATACATAATTTAAATTTGCAAAAGCTTCATTCATCAGTTTCATCAAAATAACCACCCTTTGCCTTTAGCACAATAGCACAGATTCTTTTGTGTCCAAACCCTCACAGAACTTTAGATGCTCATTTCGAAAGATCTGGAGACCAAGACACAATTCTCAAACTTTTTACTTTTCTTTTGTCTGGATATAATTTTGACAGTTAGACAAATTCTTTGGATCCTGTTGAGGAATTGAATTTTATTCAGTGATATTTTAACCCTGAAGGAATTGTGATGTTGAACAATTGAAGGACCCTTTTCTTTTTTTTATGATTTTACAAAGTGTATGTCAGTGCACTGAAGACTGACCTTATATGTCTGTATTCTTCAAAACCAATATTTATTACATTTATTTTAAATATTCTTAATGTTTTCTTGTCATACAATATTGAAAAAGCAGTGTGTTTGTGTGTGTAAATAGTATTTTAATTATATAGTTTTATATAGTTCATTTAAGTTTTAAACTATTATTTTTATTGACCTACTTTGGTATTTTATTTACCTCTGAATTGCATTTTTGTATATAAAGGTATTATATGATCAAATGTGTCATTAATATTAATTACTCCACTTATTAATATTGGTACTCCACTAATAGTGTTGTGCAAGTTACTTCCAAACTGTAATACATTACAGTTTACTTGTTAGTCATTTAAAAGTAATCCCTTACCTTACAATATTACTGTCTCAGAAATGTAATACGTTACATGACTCCTGTATTAC
>JBBJLR010000002.1:11305096-11329063 GCA_037577145.1 Brachypetersius gabonensis | reverse complement strand
CTCTCTCTCTCTCTCTCTCTCTCTCTCTCTCTCTCTCTCTCTCTCTCTCTCTCGCTCTCTCTCTCGCTCTCTCTCTTATCACCAATTTTCTTTCTGTACCTTGCCATAATCCTGCATATGGTGCTTAGTACACCTGTTTCACATTTGATACCCCCCAACTAGAATAGCTGGTCTCTGATTCACACTGTGTTACACTCTCAGTTTAATTAATCTCCTGCACCGAGAGAGATGACCCTGAGAATGCCCAGCGTCACTGCTGGGCTGGAACCAGCAGGAAAAAAAACTGGACTGCATATCGAAGGAAAAAGGACAGATCTTCTGTTTCTGTAACAAATCTAACCAGTTTTACCCCAGAATAGTTTCACACTAAGGTACACATAATAATGAAAGACACAAAGTCTAGCATTAAGTGGATAGTCAGGGTTTTGTATTTAAGTATTTATTTTTTCTGTGTTCAGTGTTAGTCCTATATTGTGCATATTTGCAGTATGAGTATTAAATTAAAAAGTGAGATTCATGATACTGGCTTTGAACATCTTAGTAGTAGTGGTGGCTTGAGCTGTTTTGAGCTGTTTTGAGTGTTATTCTTAAGAGATTTGTTAAAATCATGAAATTTTGTCTTTAAAAATATTACGTTGTTATCAACTGATATTCAAGTTTTCCCCAGTGGTATTTCCTTTTTGCTTGCACTCTTTGATGATGAACTTTAAACTATGTTAAAGGACTGACTTGTTCTTTCTCTTGCTCATTGCTGGTCTTTGTTTGAGATCAGAGAGGGGATTGGAGTTTCCAGCAGGACATATGAAACACCAATACCTCAGTGAATGTGCACCATGCTGAGCTGTTGAAATTGCTCACATACTCGCTGTCTTAAAAGTGTGTTAATGTTTCATACCTCTGCAATGACATTACCAAAAGTGTGATTACTGAACTCTTCCTTTCCAGTGTCTGCAGAGTTGGTCATCTTACTGAGGTTTTTTTTATTTTATTTTATTTTTTTAGATGATCTGGTTTCCCTAAAAAGGCCACTGTTTATATTTCTATATGAAATATCATCCTCATAAGACTTTAACCAGTCTTATGAGGAGGATGAGGTTGAACGATCTTGTTCTTCTAAGAAAGCTTTGACCTTCCAGGTTTGTAATAATGAGGACAATCTGCTGTAAATCCTGAAGATGACTCCCAAGTTTTTTGATTGGAAGATCAACTGTTTTCTTGTTTATCCATCTAGCTACCTGCTTCACCATTTACACACACGTCCAAAAGCACTTAGACTAATTAGTGAATTCGTTTACTGATACAAGAGTTCACTTGAACACACAGCTTCAGTGAGCTCCAAAGACATACATTACCAACCACACATGAGCCTGAAGTCACACCAACTAAAGCCAACTGTTTGCTGTAGGGGTATGAAGCCCCCCAACACTGGGCTGTGGAGCAGTAGAGCTGTGCTCTCTTGGAACTCCCTCCAATACCTTTTGTACCTTTGGTATACCTTTGAAGTTGGAGTGGTGGTTTGAACCAGAGCAAATCATCTGTTTCTGACCTCACCAGTGCTCAAGTCTGTAAGCAATCAAATCCTTACAGTAAGGATTCCAACCTCTAGTTTAAAGAAACTGTTCCCACAGTAATGAGACAACAAACTCCCTGTTGATGACTTTGATTTTATAAGGAATGTTGGATAAGCAGGTATTTTTGGACACCCCTGCACTGGGTTTGGACACTTTTTATATGTCCCCAGCCACACTGAACACTGAGAAATGCTGTTGCTTTTAGTTTGTGATAAAAGTAGTGATTTTCTTTTAGTATTGCTGTGCAGTTTAGCCTTTCTGACGCAGAAGGTAATTCTCCTTGTTATACCTTTCACAAGTTTAAGATATTTAGTTTGACATGCCTAATTTGATCTTAGTGAGGAGAGTCACAATAGGGTTTCAAGTGTTTTTAATGCTCGAGTTCCATGCAGTAAAAGCCCAGGAATGTGTATGTCTCACAGGCTACGATCAAGCAGTGGTCATATTCTCCATTTAAGTGCTCCTCAGAGCTAGATTCCATCCATCTAGGCCAAGAGGCGATGCAGTGTTTCTGCAGTTAAGATAAACCAGTCCGGCCACGCAGCCTCTGCTGAGGTCATGAAGGGGAGGTGGGTTATGAATATGTCACTGTGAGTCATAGAGTGGAAAGAGGGGGGGAGGGGTCATTTACGTGGACATCTGCAAATGTAGTGGAGTGTTTAATGTGTTAATGGCCTGTGTGTGTCTTTGTGTGTGTGTGCATGTGCGTATGTCTCCTCCAGTGTGTGTTTAATGTGTTAATGGTTGCTGGTTAACCATCCGTAGTATGGACAGTGACTCACTTCCAGTTGGCGACAAGCCCAGCTGGAGCAGGTGGCACAGCTCCCCCTGAGAATTAAAATGTTCACCTTTGGACAAACCATCGTTTCTTGCTGTTTTTTTTTTTTTTCTTTCTCTCCCGCTCTCCTTTCTTTCCTCCCTTCAGTGTCCCCTTGATGTCTGTTTATTTTGTTTGGTGCATCTGTGCGCCAGGCCGCCTGTTAAAGTTCATAGGTCTGTGTCTGGTCATGCTTTAAGCCCCAGAATTTTGCCATAATAAAGAGTTCTAAGCATTTAGCAAGCATCTTTGATGCGTCAACACAGATGACCGCTCTTTTTGATCAATATGACCGTGCTAATCAGCGGCACTCTGAGAGCAAACAGTTTTGCTTGTCTTGGGTCAGTTTTCCACTGTTCCAAGAACATCAGGAGTGTGGCAAGTATAACATCTTTCATTCTGTCCACAGGAACATTTTTGCCTCGAAACACTTGCAAAGAGTTATGACTGTTGTAGAACTTCCTGTGTTGCTACTTTTTTTCATTTTGAAGATGGCAGTGATGATGTCATTGGAGTTTTCCTGTGTAACGTACTTTAATTTAAAAAAAGAAATGGTTGTTTCTGTTGACCCCCTCTCATTTCTTTATTGCCTTCTTCCTCTTATGATAACACATTATTAAGGTCAGCTCCATCAACATCCCCTCTCGGCTGATAGGCGCATCTCATGATTTGAGCTTGTGTCATTTTTTAGCGAGTTTGTACGTAGCAAATGACTCAAGCTCTCTGTGTGGGACGCCTCTTCAGTTTCCCCTGCACCTGGATTTGGCTCGCTTTTCAGGCCACAAATGACTTGTCATCTTACTCATCATTCAGGCTAATTAAAATGGGCTTTCCACAAGACGTCCACAGCAGGAATGGAAATCCACTGTCCTGCTGTTCACGAGGAAGTCTGGGTGGACTACGAGGCCTGCATGATGTCAGTCAGTCTCTACATTTGTCTAATCAAGCATGACAATCAAACACATACATAGAATACACGCTTTAGTTTAAATTCAGTTTTAACTGGATTATGTCTGTCAGCCACCTAGAAATAGGGAAAGCATACCATTAAAAATGGTACGTAATTGTGAGTTCCTCTGTAGTGGCCATTAAGGAAATGGTGGGTAGAGAGTGAGCGAGAGTGTGGGATTACCCTTCGTGCACAGGACATAAGCAGAACAGAAAACATTAGTATGCATCATAGAAAAACTGCTAGTGAGTGAGTCAGCACATCTGGAGGAGAAAGGGAGATTCACACTTTTCTGTCTGTCTTGTCTCATCCCTCTTCTGAATTTCTCTGTATTTCTTTGTCCTTTCTGTGCAATAGAGAGAGAAGTGAGTGTTAGCTGAATCCAGGTCAACTCAACATGAAAGTTAAGAGCTTGACAACATAAATGTTAGTATGTCACGGGCCACCACACTGGATTTTGCAACACTCTGTGGCCTATTCTGTTGTTTATGTATCAAATGCACACTAATTTCTGTTTACTTTCCTGTCTGAAAGAATTCTTCAAAAAAGGGCTTAGAAGTTTCTCACAGATTTAGAACTCTGTCAAACGAATAGACTGCTCCAGTGGTAGAAAAGAATGTACTTGCAAATTAAATCCCAGCGGACTGTGAAAATATAATTTTGTAACAAATGGGACTTCACCGCCAGGATGGGAAACAGTTTCTTACCTCAGGTCTCCTAAATTAGGACTGCACTTCTCACATGCAATCACACTTTTATATATTCTTATAAATGACATTTTATTTCCTGCTGTTTTCTCACTGTTTTCCAAAGTTGGAATGTTATCCCTTGCCTGGTGACAAATATTAACATTTTTTGCACATTTAATAACTTTGCTCCTAGAACACGTTATCTGTTATAATACTGAATTTCTTCACACTTAGTAATGGTTTTGCTTGTTGACGGCCCTGTACTCTGTACTGTGTTGTTCCCTTGTGTGTCCTGGAGTAGGATTTCATTTCTCTGTGTACTGAACTGTCAATAAAACCCTTAAAAAAATGTTTATTTATTTATTAGTTATGTATATATATATAGATATATATATATATATATATATATATATATAGAGAGAGAGAGAGAGAGAGAGAGACAGACATTAGTGCAACACATGTTGAGAACATGTCCTATCAAAAACTTATTTAAAACTCTAAAACTCTAAAGGCTGAATTGTGGGAAAACTGTACACTCGTGCATACTGAATTAAGTTCTGCCTACGACTTTGGTTACCAGGCAACGCAAAAACCTGCTCAGCCAATCAGGGGCCCGCGGGGCGCATTGATACGAGTTTCTTTTAAATTCAAAAGATTTGAGAGCAGGGGGTCTTTCTATTGGACGATCAGGGGTAAATATCATCCGCAATTGAGGAAAAAAACGGACACGAGTGGTATTTTTAAACTAAAGAGAATGCTGGTGATCTGAGGTTAGTAAAGCGTGCTACAAAGGATATAGTGCGGAGGGAGGCGGTGAGGTTTTATTTTTACCCAGAGAGCTCTCTGGTTTAAAAGCAGGCGGAGCTGCAGTTCAGCCTACAGCGTGTATTTGTGTGGGACGGAGAGGACCGTGTGAACCGACGGCTGGATGGAGGTGCGGGTGAAGAGACTCAGTCATATCTTCCGTGCGGTGCTCTGCTGAGTGGGTCGAGAACTAGGAGTGGATTCACGTTTTTACTGCAGGTTCGAACTTTTCCTGTGTTACAGTGTAAGTTTTGTTTAACATTGGTGTAGTTCAGTGTGATGTCAGTGTGAAGTTGGTGGAAGTTTAGTGTAACGTTGTTGTACCGTTTGTGAAAGTTTGTTTTTTGTGCAAACAAGTTCATGTTTTGATTGAATTGGAGAGGAAAGTCTCGGGGAGAACGTGAGATGGTCGATGTCGAGGAGGGAGAACTATTTCTGTCAGGTTTGAACGTGAAGCTGGCCTGGAGAGTGCGTTGACAGTCACGTGTCGACTCTGGAAAAGCGTGTGCTGCGTTCTGTTCTTTCAGGACATTTAAACCCAAACTTGTTCTGTTCAGAGTAACTGAACAGCAAGTTTTTTTTACAAGGACGCTCGTCTTTTGCGTGGGAGCCCCATTACCTCAAGGGTGTTTCCTGGCCATGCTGCATTTTAGGTTTGGCTTTAGGTGATTTTAGACTGAATTTGGATTCTTTTGTTCTCACTGGTTTACTGGGAAAGACAATCTGTAAACAGCAGGACTGTCCTGCCTGCATTGCTGCTCTGACCGAGTTCTCGATTGTTGCTGAAACGCACTGTGCTCTTCTGGAAACGGGGGAGTTGCAGTGGGCTTTTGGTTTTTCACTGACTCTGGTGTGGGCTCCAAAGGCAACATGACCGAGCGTGTTCTTCAGGTCGCGTTCTCTCTCCTAAATCGTTTGATGAGATCACTTTAAAAAATGATTTGCCGGTAAAAAAAAATGTATGGCTTGGAGAAAATCTTTTAACCAAATATGTCAAGCAATAAACCTGTCGCCATGATGTTTGGTAGATTTTTTCTACATATGTCAAGCAAAAAATAACCTGCTGGTTATGCCTCTTTGTATTCTCTAGGTTGGTCCTAAATGTTGAGTATGTGTATCGTTTGTTTTATTTATTTATTTTATTCATTTATTGCAGTTTGTCTGACTGAACCTCAAGGAAAAAACATGGCTGAAGCCTCATCCAGCAGCGAGAGCGAGTCCTACAGCGTCCTTTCCTGGGACCAGGTGAGCCGCCTGAACGAGGTGTTGACCGAGGCAGTGCCGGTTCATGGCCGTGGCAACTTCCCCACCCTGGAGGTGCGGCTGAAGGACATTGTGCAGATGGTGCGGCGCTACTTGGAGCAGAGGGGCATCCAAGTCAAAGACATCCGCTTAAATGGCTCAACAGCCAGCCATGTACTGGTGAAAGACATTGGCTGGAGCTACAAAGACCTGGACATCATCTTCAGGGTTGACCTCCCCCAAGAAGCCCAGTTCCAGCTCATCAAAGATGTGGTGATGGGCACTTTGCTGGACTTTCTGCCTGAGGGGGTCAACAAAGAGAAAATAACACCCATGACCCTGAAGGAGGCTTATGTGCAGAAACTGGTCAAGGTCTACACTGAGCAGGACCGCTGGTCACTCATCTCTCTGTACAACAACCACGGCCGCAACGTGGAGCTCAAGTTTGTGGACACAATCCGCAGGCAGTTTGAGTTCAGCGTGGACTCCTTCCAGATCATTCTAGACTCTCTGCTCTCATACTATGACTTCTCAGAAACCCCTATGTCTCAGCATTTCCACCCCACAGTGGTTGGAGAAAGTATGTATGGTGACTTTGCTGTTGCACTAGACCACCTCAAGAACAAGCTGATTGCCACCAAAAGACCTGAGGAGATCCGTGGAGGTGGGTTGCTGAAATATTGCAACCTTCTGGTGAGGGACTTCAAGCCCACGGATGAGGAGGAGTTCAAAGCCCTGGAGCGGTACATGTGCTCTCGTTTTTTCATCGATTTTCCTGACATCGGTGAGCAGCAGAGGAAGCTGGAGGCCTACTTGCAGAGTCACTTTGTGGGTGAAGAGAAGAGCAAGTACGATTACCTCCTGATCCTGCGGCGGGTCGTGAACGAGAGCACAGTGTGCCTCATGGGGCATGAAAGGAGGCAGACACTCAACCTCATCTCACTCACAGCTTTCCGGGTGCTGGCAGAACAGAATGCCATACCAGATGCATCCAGTGTCACCTGCTACTATCAGCCAGCGCCTTATGTGCGAGACTTAAACTTCAGTAACTACTATGTGGCCTCTTGTAACCAGTCCATTCCAACATGGCTGCCATGTAACTAAGACTCTTGACTATGGCCTGCCATTAGGTCACAGCTGGTATTCCTCCCTGTGAGCATAAAATACATATTTAAAAGGACATTGTTTTGTTTGTGTGATTTTGTTTTTTTTCTTTTCTCTTTTTTTTTTTTTGAATCAGGGGGATTGGTTTTGACTCTTCATTTGAGTCCAAAGTGATATTTTTAGGACTTGGGTTACATTTATATATGAAAATTCTTCTTTAAATTTTTGTTGCCTTTATCTGTCTCTCAGATGTGAGTAATGCATTCTTTTTTGCAGACAGAATTTCTTATTGTGCCTTAATGCTTGTGATAAGTTGAAAATACTCTACAAAATCTTTAGTCTTTAATCTTCAGGAAAAAAAAAGTTGAGCAGTGTTGATACTTGTGATAATTTAAAGCAAAAAATATATATAAAAAAAGATTAAAAGTGTTATGTAAACGAAGAAAAAAAAAATGTTTTGGGGCAAGGGGGAACAGCAAACTCTAATGAAGTTGTGGTTTTTTTTTTTTTTTTTTTTTGTTTTGGGTTTGTTTTCTTTCCTCTACCTTCTTAACCACCAGTGAGCTGCTAATATCGCTAGTCTTGAGCATGATGAGAATATTTCTTCCTTTTGCTCAGCTAATCATGTTCTGTTAGTCGAGTGAAGGAACCTGCACACTTATGGCTATGTGTGCAAGTGGTACAGTTAACATGCATAGTGTGCTTCAGTGTTGTTTTTTAGGTTTGTGTGTTTACAATGTGCTTCTGTGGCTGAAATTTGAGGAGGGTTTTGGCTACATCTGCCAAAAGCAAGGTTAGGCCTTCGTTTGAGTAAGTGACCTATACATGGGTTTGAATTCTAAATGAAAGTGAGTGTAAGAGTAAGTTTGTCCCTTTCCTTTAAAGGATAAGGTGTTGGGTGTTCAGTCCTTGAGTCTATTGCGATCCTTAGCGGGCTTTGCGTTGCTGTGTAACGAGACTCCACACTGGTGTCGCACCACTCTAAATTTATCCTGCGAGACACGGGACGAATGTGCGCACGCTGGCTCTGGTTGGGCAGGCCTTTCACAGTGACGAACACCTTACATGTGCGTGTGTCGCGCTCCTCCTCGTGTGAGGAGTGACCAGGCACTCTATGCACACTTGTCTGTTCCAGTTCTGGATTTTTAACGCTGTAATCTGTCATGCACTCCGTCTAGACCCAGAATAAGCATCGCTGTCTCATGCTCCGTTCTGATTTAGAGCCAGTCCTGTTGCTGTCTTCCACTTAGACAGAATGCAAATGTGAAATGGCCAAGCTTTGTGTACCAAACTGCTCATTTTTGATCTAGGACAGTAACTGACTTCAGTAAACCCGTGCTGTTTGCTGTTCTCTGAGAGGCTTTCTCTAGCATTGACTCAGCATGTTGAGTGTCGAAGATCCCTCTGGCTGCCCTTATGTAATAACTACCAGCTGCCCGATGCCCCTTACCAAGGTTCTTCCTTCTCTCTCTGCGTGCACAGCTGCTGCTGGTTCACTTAGATAACCTGGAGAGCCACGTTCAGCCTCTTATCTGCTTCACACACAAACTTTGGAGGGAGCGGCGTGTGGGTCACAGTAGCCTCTGCAGACGTGGGTCACACCCCTGGGTCGGCGCATTTTGAACCTAGGTTGTGTTCTCCTTTCCCTGCCTTTGTTTGTTTGTTAAACTAGACTGTGGACCAATGTTAGAACCATCAACAAAACTCAAGTGCTTGACGTGTTTTGAGTGTATGGAATGAGCATTGACGATATGACTTCATTTTTTCCCCCTTTTGAAAATGTAACTTTTTGTTTAAATGGATTAAAAAAATACATAAAATTATTATAAAATAGAAAATAAGGACGGATTGGGTGGAGGGGGGGTTCTCTGATGTTGAAATTCTCCATTTTTGGTCTGCCCCCACATCCTGCTAGTTACCGGCTTGGTATGGGTGGTTTTTTTGGAAGGTTTTGGGTTTTTATTTTTGTTTTTGGTTTGATTTCATTTTTTTTTTTTTTTTTCTACCTGCCCTGAACCAATGCCTAGATATTGCTATCTTTAGGCTGAATGACTTCAATGCCCCAGTGAAAGAATGCACTTTAGAAGTCTTGTTTTACCCCCAAACCCGTATGGCTGTGTAAAAACATGGACGCTCCAAATTACACAAGGAGAATGGTGGAGGATGGATCTCAGGGATATGGGATGTGTTTGTGAGAAATGTAACTTTAAGCTGTGTCTTGTAGCTGCGTTCTGTTCCAGTGTGAACCAGAATATGCATTTAGTGAAGATCTCCTGCTCTTTAGATCCCATGTGCTAGTTTGTCTTTCTTTATTGGTAGTCTTAAACCCCTGAAAGGCTAAATTCTGCATGTTTTGCAATAGGATAGGATATGATATGATCTTGATCTGTAGATGCTGACCCTGCTGTAAGCTCACTTCTGACTAGCTCCCATTGGAACACACTCTTTATATAAGCATGTTCTGTTCTTTTAATCTCCCCTTCATTAGCTTTACCTAGATAACATCTTAAAAATGATGTGGCCTGGCTGTATTTGAGGCTGTGTTCAACAGGTTGCATGTAAATGGGGATGAATTTGAAACCAGTGCATTAAGGCGGTCTTATTCATCCCGATGCTGAGTCGTCGTGTGCCCCCCCCCCCCCGTAATTCCAGAAGAAATTCCCAATTCTGACATTCTTCTTCCCATCAGTGGATGCATGTTTGCGCTTTGCTTGTGTGTTGTACTATAGCTGGAAATGCATAATGTCCCAATGTCGTTATTTGTTAAATGTTTTCCTGGGCTACAAGAGGGGCTTTTTGCTGGACATGGACACACTTGTCTAAAATAGTGTTTTGCTAATGCCTTGGGGCCTTTTTAGAAGGTCCGGTGTTGCAGGAAAAGTGGTGGGATTTTGCAGTAGGTGCTGTTTACATTTTGTTTCTTTGTCTGACGATGCCAATGATCGAGTCTAAAAGGTTAATATATGGAAGTGTTGCACTATATATCTTTTTGAATTTCATTGCAAAGCTTATTTGTCAGCTTGGGGATTTGATAAGATGTTTCCTTAATACTATCATTTTTCAGCACTTTTTTACCTCACTTTAATTTTCCTTTGAATAGAGGTGAACATCAGGAAAATGTTTTGAAGAGGGGAAAGAAATAAAAGTATTGAACCCCACATTTGTTGTATGCTGTCTTATTTTAAGCAAGAAGACAATTTTATTTAAAGGGTGCTTTTAAGTGGCTTCCTTTTAGTCTTTGACTTGTCACATGAGCTTTCTCACTTGTAATTGACACTCAACTTGATCTTTTAGTCAGCATTTTAACTCTTAAAACCATAATGGGTGGAGGGCTGGTATTTGGGTCATGTGTAATGGTAGTCACTGGTTCCAAGTCCTTGAACAAAGTTGAGGTACTGCTGGAACAATGCCTTCCTGTTCGTACCACATTAGAATGCTTGCAAATTCCATCTCATCATGGCTTTGCTCCACCACCCCTGCACTCGAGCAGAGCTATGAGTCAGTAGGTTAGCCTGCAACAGTCGTGTGTTGAGTGGCTACTTTTGACAAAAGCAAAGGCCAAAAATATTAATAGTGCTTTTTAAAAAATGATTAATCCAAGCCTTAGTTTTTTTCCTAATCCAAGTAAGCAATCCAGTTTTCCTTTCTACATTAATTTCTCATTACTAACTCCACATGCCCATCTAAGCGCGCTACTTTCTTTAATGTTGCCTACATTTACCTTTTGCTTTAATATTGCCTCAAAATGTGTGTGAAATTCCAGTTTAAAGGTGTTGTGTGTTTGTGTGCAAGTGGTTTCACTGGGATTGGAATTAAGTTAAAGAATGATCTTGGTAATAAAGCTGCATGTACCGGAGAGTGCAGGCTTGGGCAGATTCACAGTGGATCTGCAAATCATAGACATGATTCTACACAGAGCTGGGCTGTTTTGCTTGGAATATCACACCACATAGTTTGAAATTGCGTAAGTAGCATTTCTTTGTTCACGTGAGATTTTGTAATCGCGCTACCTGTGTGGAATTGTGGAGGAATTTTACAGTAATATTACTCCTGTCGCACAAACCTTAAATTACATTTAAAAGTCCGGTTTGAAGGGTTTGTGTGTACAGTAGTTTTCACAGAAATTGGGTGGGCTTGGAATCAAAGTGATTAAAGATGTTGGTATCTGCTTGTACCTGAGAAGTTAAGGCTTTGGTAGTATTTATACTGTTGCTCTGTAGATCTGAAAACAGACACGTTTCTACATTGGCGCAGGGCTGTTTAACCATGTCTTCCCCTTGGAATGTCACGCCACACAGTTTGAAATTGCACAAGAAGCATTTGTTGAATGTTCACATGAGCTTTTGTAATAATTCTACCTGTGTGGGTTGTGGAAGCATTTCTAAATGATATTACTACTGGTTTCCATTCCGATGTTTGAATATGAAGTCCTTTATTTAAAGCTGTTATTGGGATGACCCGTCTGACGGGAATTAATTTTACCAATTTCATAGTAGTACAAATGATTCTCTGGTCAGAAGAGCTTATATGGTTTGTGTTGTAGCTTGCTTTCATCTGTTCCTACTTCTACAATGTTTTATTTTTTGTAGCCTTTTATTTCTCTCACACAATGAAACCTGAATCCACATGGATCTCTGAGAATTCTGGATACTTGAACTAGAAATGTCCCATATGTTACATATTTATGTGAAATGGCAGGTGTACAGTGTTCAGAGGGCGGTCAAAACATGGCCAGGCCAGCGGGAGGACAACAGTCAGGCAACAAAGCCTATTTCTGGAATATGGCTGAAAGACATATGTGGAGAGAGACAATGAAAACACTACACAGCAGAATGCGAACGAGGCAGAGACAATCCTGAGAGGATCCTCCCCATTCATTTGATCATCCAGTGCTTTAGTTTGGCTTTTTCTTTACACAGTGCATGTTTTGTATTCCTACAGAGTAGTATTTTTGTTTTGTCGTTTTATTCCTTTTTTTTTTAGTAACACATACAGTGAGGGCAGCATCTACACACACAACACTTTTTAATCTTTAATGTTCTCCCAGTGCCTGTACACATTTCAAATAGACATACATTATACATGTTTTGACTTAGTGAGAACAAATCAGTGTACAGTCATAAGTATATGTTAAAATAGACTGATTGGGATTTTGTTAGGTATTGTATTTCTGAAAGGAAAACTATAGGCATTTCCAACATGGCAGTTAATGTCAATAAAATATCCAATATTTTAATCTATGCATTTAAGTATAAAGTCTGAAATTGTATTAATCAAATAAGTTTGAAATGGATTATGTGCTCTGTAAGTGTTTTACATATCAAACGAAAGTGTATACTTGTTACCCCTCACTGTACCACTAACTTGTGGTGCCTCTACCATGACAGTAAACAGAAAAAAAAACAATCTGCTGCTTGTCTGTTCCACGTCTACTGCAGACCTCATGTGTACTTGCTTCACCTCCCTCAAAAGAAACAAATCCTTTAAGGAGTCCCTAACTTGAGGCAGCCTTAAAGTCTTTCTTTTGGCCTTGATTTCTTCTGCTTATTAGTCACAAATCGGTGCCCATGTTGACTGGCAGACAGATATTGACTTGTCATACTGACACTGCTATTGCAGCAGAACATGTTCTATGCCACTCTTTTTTTTTTCAGCTTTCATTAAGGTTTGAAGGGCAGTTTTACCACAGCTCTCAGCAGTTTGGAGTGCAATTCACTACAGTGAAGAATGTTTGGAAAGATGTAATCATATTTATTATGCAGAATTAGTGGCATGTGACTCAGTGGCTTGTGAATGTAATTGCAAACAGGGGCAAGTAAACGAATCTAAAACTTAAGCATGTTTTCTGCACTCTTTCCAGCTGTCTTTAAAGCTCTAAACACATTCAGTAATAAACTCTTGCGGAGAATGTAGCTTTAATGACTGATCATTTGTTTCTCTTTAAAATGATATGTGGGACTTGACTGATTTTATGTTTTTTGGCTTTTTGGTCTCAATTTGGTGGAAATTATAAAAAAAAAAAAAAGAAGTGGGTTGTTGACCTGGAGTGCATAAAAGACCCATTGAAGAGCATTTGAATCTTATGTGGAATTCATGCATATATTACAGATCACATCTGCTGTTTTAAAGGGCTTCTGGGACAGTCTAAGCATCCACACTTAATGTAGACAGGCACGAACAAGCTCCTCAGTTTGAATCCATCTGAAGTCCAAGATGTCTCCACCAGAAGAGATGAGATCTTAAGGAAGAGTTCCATGTGCTCACAGCACACAGCAAAGCTAGGTCATGTTTTAGTTGTTTGTTATGACACAGTCTGAAATCCTGTCATAAAGTGCAGTGCTGTTCCTCTGAAATGACAGGACATTGGGGCGTGAGGTGAGAACTTTGTGGTGTAACAGGCATGGCAAGAAGCCAGCCTAAGCCCTGTACTTTAATAGTCTGAGAAAGCCAGCAGCTTAAGCAAACTAGCCTTCCTTGCCAGGAAATAGACAAGCTGCTCAAATAGTAACTGGCTGCATCTCTGAAGAGCTGCCATTTATAGGAGCTCAAGGTCCTGAGAAACAGGTGATGGGGTGGAAGTTGGTAGGGGGTGGCAGATGTTCCTGTGGCCGAAACAGAGAAGGTTGGAGGGGTGGCTGCATGTTATAATTGTGTGTGTGTGTGTGTGTGTGTGTGTGTGTGTGTGTGTGTGTGTGTGTGTGTGTGTGTGGAGTGTAGAGTGTAGAGTGTTTCCTGTCATGGTTTGTTGTCATTTCTGAGAAGAACTCATATTTCACCCTTCATTCCCTCTCCCCCTCTCTGCACTAAACTCTCACCATGTGCATACTACACCCAGCGGACCACAGCTCAGGCTTGTTCTCAAAGCCTTTCTCCTATTTCCCTGACTCATACTTCTGCTTTGCCAGAGCATTGTACTGATCCCACTTCTCCAGAGGTTGGGTGAGATGTTTAAGAAAGGATCATTTCAGGTTGTTTTACCCTTATGATAACTTTGTGTGCAGTCCTTTTGTACACAGTACTGCCCTGCAAAGGCAAAAGACCTTAACTTCCCAGAGTGTGAAACTGAGAACAATGACTTTGAAGTTTCTTTAAAGGTCAAGTTTGAGTTTAATTTTTTCTGTAGATAAATGTATTCATTATGACAACTACCTGGCAAAGTTTCAGTGTCCTACCTATCATACAGTTGGCTGGACAGTTTCACACTCTGGGAAGTTAAGGTCTTTTGCCTTTGTAGGGCAGAGTATCTGAGCGTTTTAATGCTGTTCTACCTTAACTTCTATTCTCCAGACTATTGGTGGTTTTCATCTGGGACCCACAACAGAAAGTCTTGTGGACTTTCACATGCTGCATTCATTACATACTTTAAACACAACCAGGGCACAGTGTGTAATCAAAATGATCCAGATTCAAGCAAGGGAAAAAAATATGCCCTGCATCATGTCTCAGCCCCCACCCCCAATCTTTACAGAGCTGTCAGATGAAAGATTATAGACAGGAAAGCTATTCCAATTGCTTAATCACAAATAAAAACAAACATCAGGTTTGGACTGGTGGATATTATCCACGAATGATGTCTCCAGCTGCTTAGTCATCAGTCTTCCCAGCAGAACGTTCTCCCGTTCAGCTCTTTGCACTTCACTGAACGTGTGCCTTAGCAATGAGACATTAGAAGTCTGGCTGATCGTGTTTCCTCCACATATGGATGTAAAAAGACTAGCTGCTGAACCTGAGCTCTTTCCTGCCCCACACTGGGCAGTAGCACTTACAGCAGGGTGACCCCTGACTGCCCCCATGAATTTCAGACTTGATTTGAAGACCCTGTTTACTGTGAGCTACAGTAAACAGATAAGCACAAGCAGTGTTATGGCTTCTGTATTGATCTAAGGCTGCAAACATCCGCTCCTACTCCTGAACGAAGGAGCAATGGCGCAAACGTGAGCTTTTCCTCCTCTCACCCTTTGTTGGAATGAAAATATATGATAGTACAATAATAATAAATAAATATATGGTTATATGTTAAAAAAAGAGATAGACTGGTAGTCGTTGTAAGGTGATCAGATTTCAGCAATGCATTTCTAGTTTAGAGGTCAAAATAATAACGATATCCAAGTTTATCTATGTTTTTATATACTTGAGTATAGTGTCTGAATATGAATTATGTGCACTGGCAGTATGAATACAAGTTGCCCCTCACTAAACCACAAACCTGTGATGCATCTACCATGGTTGTGAACAAAAGAACCACACAATCTATTTTAAATGTATTTGGTTAAAACACATTTAGACACTATGCTGTCGGCTGTTATTCTCATTGAACTGCGTTTCTGTTGCACCCACGTTTTCCTTTATCATGATGTTTCATCCTCATGCAGGTCTTAGGTGTGCTTGCTTCACAATCCTCCAAAGAAACAAATCAAGCGTCACCAACTTGGTCACGATCAAGAGTCACAAAGTGTCAACAATAAATTCCTTTTTTTTTTAAAGTTAAAAATGTATTGTTTAAACGCCACCAATTTAACGGTCGTATTTTGCAATAAATTTGTCTTCATCCTAATAGTAATAAGGCCACAATCAATTTCAGTATCCTGCAGCAAAGTGGAAACAGTGTGCTGTTGTGCTGCTACTGTTATCAAAGTATGTTCATTCATTCATTCATTTTCTGTATCTGCTTATTCCTTACTAGGGTCGCAGGTACCTGGAGCCTCTCCCAGGGTCTACGGGCACAAGGGAGGGATTCACCTTGTGTGGGGTGCCAGCCCACCACTGTCAAAGTATGTTATATATGTCAATTAACTCACTAATTATAGCAAAATAGCTTTAACTAGACATTTTGGAAGCAGTGCCTTTTGGTAATGTGCAGCCAATTATATTTTGGCCAAAGGATAAAATGAAAGGCAAATGATTATAAAAGAATGATCGTAGCTGTTGTTTACAATTCAGATCACACTCTCGCACTTTAAATCACTTACATAATTACACATATACAGTTTCTGTATGTTTTAACCGTGTCTAACTAAACAACTGAGAGAAAAAAATATTTGTAAATCCATTTGTTTAAAAGTAATCTAATTTAATCATTTCTAGTTTCTTTTTCTGGGCTCCTATCTCATTCACAAATGCACATTACACAATAAACATTCCCTTTAGAAAAGACGTTCCTGCAGCCAGCATTTACGTAGTTTAGTCTTTTGCCTTGCTATTGTAAAAATGTACTCAAAATGTAGGCTACTGTTTTCTCTGCTGTTGACTTGTGAAAATTGAATTATAGAAATTATAGAAAATAACAACAGTAACACTTTTGGATTTCATGCGTAATATTCAGAATTTATAGGCTGAATGTTGGCTTATCTCAGACGAAATCACCTGAGCTCAGGGTAGACCGTTGCACAATAACAGATCGCCTCGAAACTCCTGCACGTGGGTTTCCTGTACTTGTGTTCTTGCAGTATCATTCTTGCTAGGCAAGTTGTCAACAACGTTCTTCCTAAGAACACAAATTAGTTCGTTTTGTTCTCAGTGTTGAGAAACACAATGATTCTGATGTTTCTGTGGTTATCATCCCTGTGTTTGTCGTCAGTTCCCTTCAGTTGGCGAGGGATGAAGCAGGAAGATTGTGCATATTTTTTTAGAGATCATGAAGGACGACCAGCGATCAGGATGCTATAGTAGTCCAGGCTGGAAATGAGCAGTGATTCCAGAAGCTTAGCCTCTGTCGTCAGGAGGAAACTTTTATATATCTATAGCAAACATCTTATTCAAATAGGCTTTTCTATTACACAGAATGTCCTGCTTTCCAATACTGATAAATACATGTCTCTTTTAGAGATCACTCAGACTGAGGACTCCAGAGAATGTGACTCCAGAGGAGGTGGTAACTGTAGTGTGGGACAAATTAATATAACAAATATATGCTTGCAGTAAATGTTTAATTGGTGCTTGAAAGAGGAAATACCATTAAAATCATTTTTTTTAAAGAAACAATTTAAACCAAACGCAGTAGCGTCAGTATTTGCAACTCCTCATAGAACAGTGAGCACACTTTAATATAGACTGTAGATGATAAACTGTACACGTTTCTTTTATAGGAAACTGGTTTGACCATAATTTTCCATTTTTATAAGTTTTTGAAGTATCCTCATAAGTTGGCCTATTTTAGGGGCAGCAGCTCATCCAGATGCTACGTTTCGTTGTTTGCTTGTTGTAAACTCTGTTCTTCTGTTGCCTGCTGTTCACTAAAAACTCACTAAAGGACATTTTCTGAACATACAGGAGTCAAATAGAAAAAAAAAAGTCTTTGCGGCCCTCACCCCAGTCATATCATTGCGTGTGAAAGAAGGAAAACTAGGTCATACACATTCTATATTCATTTTTGTTCTTTTTTTTTTCGGTTCTTACATAATTTGAAAATACTGACTGTCAAAAGTCAACACTCTATAATAAATGAACTGAAATAAATCATCCACATTTCGTTACATTAACTAACGTTGAAAGATATTTTGATTTTCCTTTACACATCAGTGGGAAATGCAGGACAGACTAGTCTGTCCAGGACATCCCACAGACGCTCAACCAGATTTAGATCTGGGGAACTGGAGGCCCTGTAAACATCTTGAACTTTTATGATGTTCTTTTAGCCATTTCTGAATATGTTTTGCAGTGTGGCAGGGCCCATAATCCTGCTGAAAGATGACACAGACATTGTTATTGTTGTACATATTGTTATAATATTTTGGTCGGTGGTTTGTGTCAAAGTAACAAGCACATGAATGCAAGGTTTCCCAACAGAACATTGCCTGGAGCGTTACACTGCTTTCATCACCTTGCCTTTTTCACATGGTACATCCTGGTGTCATCTCTTCCCAGAAAAAACACACTCAGCTGTTAACAACGTTAAGAAAGCATGATGCACCAGACCAGGCCATCCTCTTCCATCGCTCCATGGTCCTGTTCTGACGCTCACGTGTCCACTGTAAGAACTTTTGGTAGTGGACAGATTTCGGTGCGGGCCCTTTGAGTGATCTATAGTTTACATAAGCCCATATGCAGCAAGCTGCAATGCACTGTGTCCTCTGACACCGTTGTCTCATATGCAGCATGAACTTTTTCAGGAGTTTGTCCCTCTGTGCACCACTTTTGAGTGGTACTAACCAATGCATACCAGGAACACCTGCTGGTTTGGAATTGGCTCGGTGTCAAAGTGCCTCAGCCTTGGCAAAACTGCCCACATCCTCATGCTCAACACATCAACTTTTGTAGCAGACATCACTGAAATGTTTTATACCGAGTCAAAAACACCCTTCTGAATATGGAACGGTGTAGCTACAAATAGGTTGGAATGCCTTTAGAAATATGAACAAAATCCAGGAAATATAAAGCACTCCAACTTCTATTTTTATAAATGATTCACAGTGGCTTCAGCTTGGATCTGCTGCTTACCTTGTAGAGCTCACACAGATGACTAGCAGCATATTATGCAGGTGGTCACAACATCTGTGGTTAATCTGTGTACATACGTCCATTTGATCAGTGCCATATAGGTACACTCTACCACAGAGCAGTCACAGGACTACCAGTGAGCAAGTGATGGGTCATTCTCAGCATTGCAGCACAACTTAAGGGGCATGTTAGTGTGTAACACTTGTGTCTGTATAAATAATATATACTAGATAAATGATGTGGGAAAGTGGAGCATGCATCACTTTTGCTTTCTTCTTTGTTTTTTTTTCCCATTGTTTTCATAAGATTATCTGCCAAAATGAAGGTTGACCACTTTTGCCATCAGCAACTTCAGGGGCCTTAGGGTCCCCAAGCAACCACCCTGCTGTTGGTGAAGCACAGTGAAACACTCCACCCTCTGCTAATGCCTGTTATTTTGTTCACAGCTTTGATGCCTCGCTTCATGGAAAAGCCAAACCAATTCCATCCAGGTGTTTTGAGTTCAACTTCGCACCTCTACTAATCCCACACACCCACACAAACAGGAGTGTGTAAATGATTTGTTCAGCACTTCACGGGTAGTTGATCTGTCTGTTTAGCCCCTACCAGTTCCCTTTATGCGTGCTTTTAAAACCTGAATTTTCATTATTCAATGAGAAGAATACAATCTAGAAGGAAGGCTAATGAAATGATATGCATTTGGATACAGTGTTAAGGTGTGACAAGGACAGTGAAAAGGCTGATGTTTTTAATTAGACTCGGACCGCTGGTCATTTCCGTGAAAGGTGCTCTGTAAGGAGGTAGAGGTGGAAAATGTAATTCTGCTTCTGAGCCTGAAAGGTCCACCAAACACCTGCATTTGATCGTTTACTTATTTATGCTCAATTAAATCACATACCCATTAGGCCGTCTATTTTTCTAGGGTTTTAATTGTTTGTAGTGATGCCACTGAAGTATCTTAGTTTCCCTAGAGAACCCTTCAGTGGAACACTCCCATGCTATTCAATCAGTCTCTATCAGCTCCATATATCTGGAAAAAAAACTTCTTAATGGAGGTGTTATTGCATCAAATTTTAAACACATTTAAACTACTTAATTTGTCTTGAAGTAAAAAATGTCTAAGAACACAACACATGCCATGTCTAAAACTTGTATGAAAAGTGTCATTAAAAGTCAGATATTCTTCTGAAAACATCTTTGGTTCTTTAAAATAATGTTAACATCCTTAAGAAAAAAATGGCAAATAATTTGGTTTTCATTACTTTAAAAAAAAACATGAAACAGAGAAGTGTAAAGACTACATCAATCCTTTGAGGAGTGAGTTCTTTAAAACAAAACTCTTTTCTGTCCTTCTAGAATTCCACAGTAATGTTTCGTTGGTAGTAGAAAGTTCCAGAGGGGAAACTGTTGGGTTTGAATAATGTATTTGTCATTATATTTCCCAAGAGTTAGTGTCAAACTAGCACATGCATTTAAAATAAGTGTTTTTGACCATTAATCACTGACCCAAATATAGAAATACATCTCAGAGGTCATGACACCAGATGTTCCACTTGTTCTACAGAGTACTGTAAATTTAGGGACTACAGCTTTAAGAAGTTCAGATATTACAGATATTAAGTATTAAGATGAATGCTTATAATGCTATTTATTCACAGTATTTTTCCTCACAAAGTATTGGTGCAGTTCTGTACTTTAAAATGGCATAAAATGCGGCTCAACACGATGGCACCTTTATTTAATGGCTTACTACAAGAAGACATTCTGGAACTAACTCTATCGTGAGCTATGTACAACAATTCATTTTTAACACAAACTCTCGACTTGTGAAGTCACTTGTGTGTAAATCTGTTGTAGATTTCCATTACTGAAGAGAATTCCTCATTGTAACTAATGTTATGGGGGTTAAGACATCCATCAGATCCAAAATAAACACAAATCTTTATACATGATCTAACACATGAAGAAAAAAAATTGTGTCAGTCTAAAAGATCTGGCAAGAAAATTTACAAAACTTGATCAAGTACGCTTTACAGAAATTCACAGAAATTCACAAAAAACAAACCATAAACAAACAAAAAAGGCCACCAATCAAATTTCAAAGTGCAATCAATAACATTTATCAAGAATAATAAAAAAGAAAAAATGGATTTAAAAGTGAGAGTGAAATATGAGAGATAAGATGTCATTCTGACTATGTTGCTATGTCTTCATCATGTAGAGTAAAAAAATATCAATTTACATACATTATATTAAATTAACTGTGATTCTTCATAAGCAGTATTTTCTAAATTCGGTTTGGTTTGGCCTCTAGCAAAATTAAGGCCAGTCACAGCATTTTGTACATACTCACATTTACAACCTGGAAAGGGAGTCCATATATATGAAGCAGTCTTCATCTCAAACACCAGGATGGCTTACACAGGCATTTCAACACAGCCATATTAAGAGGCCCTTATGGTGAAAGTGTGAAATAAAATAATAAAAAAGGACAGTGAAGACTTTAAAGAGCTGAGAGAGCCGTAGTGTGAGACTGGAGCACTGATGGATAGTAAGGTCAGTGAAGAGGAGCAAAATGATTACGCGAGGACCCCAATCAGAGAATGTACACAAAAGAGTGCATTTGACAGAGTTGCCCTTTCTGCTCCTCTTGTACAGTCACATCAAACCTTGTACTACAGTCTAGGCAGTGATGTATCCATCAGTGAGATTTTACCAGATTATACCTGTCAGCAGCAAGAGTGAACCATCAGCTGAGTTTACAGCTTGTGCCAAGGGGAAGAGTTTTCTGTGACTCTCTCAGAGCCTGTGAACTCAGAAGTGCCACACATTTACTGGAGCTGGAGAAGTAAAAGCAGGCTTTTCCCTGCTCACGCTCACACATTGAATCCATTTAGCTCCAAAATCAGGTCCAGTGATGAGCTTTTCCAAGCATGTTGATTTAGTCAGAACCACCTGCATCAGAGTTTACTTTATAGGCCTGAAGACTGGGACGTGTAGCAGGGACCGTTCATCTAAAACAACAAAGGAGTAGAAATGATTATGGTTGAAGAGGTTAAGCACACAAATCAAAATTGGCAACAAGATATAAAATCTCCAATTCACCTGCTTCATAAGAATACATATTTATGGCCACAAAACCTTATGACCCTGAATGGGTGGCTTTATTAGGGGGAGACCCAGCAACAACCACGTTCTTGTTAACATGTTAACACAGCAATTCTATCGTGGTTCATTTTGGTCTATTTGTACTGGTCAGTTCATCAGAGTGCACTGGTTTCCAAATGGCATCCATACTTGAAATGAAAGGTATGTTTGTTACGTAGTGTCAGTTCATAAATGTCTGGGACTAAATTAGACTTAGACTGCGCAAAATGTGCAGTGTAGACAATGTCTAATTCACCCGTTTAGTGGATTAGGGCGATGTGAACAGCTACCTCAGACTTGCTCTCCTGCCCTGACTGATGTAATTTGCCATGGCTATGAGCACAGAGTTGAGTGGAGTCCAGCAGCAAGGTCTAAAGCCCCCAGGTCAAACTAAAACAAAAGCAGATTATTCTGCTCTGTCCATGACCAAATAATTGCGTTTGAGCACTCTTTTAAAACACAGTCATTCTCCTGAGGAAAAAAAAGCTAACGTCACACTACAAAAACCCTTTTGAGCGCCTTTCAGTGCTTTGTGGAGTGCTGACCGGGTAATTTGGGGTGATTGTAGCTGTACGTTCTGTGGTAGTACAATCTATTCATAGCGCTAGTAAAAAAAGAGAGAAAGCCAAGAGTATTTATCTTTAAACACTCACACAAGTTGCCATTTCCCCTCTTTATCATGACGGAATAATCAAAACGCATAGGAAATGCTTCAGCAAGGAAATTCTGAAATACAGCCACAGAGACAAGATGCATAATTGCAGGCCGAAATTGACGCCGCAAGCTCCGGCACAGATAAACTGACTCATTCATGCTCCTATGTTCTACTACAGGATTCACAAAAAGGATTTTACAAAAGAAGGACAAACCAAGCACAAACCAAGCATTCATACGGACACTGCATGACGGTTCCTATGAATTCAAACATTTTTTCCACATACAATAGCCCAAAAGTCTAATGACACCTTTTCAAGTTTCTTCAAAAACTGAGAAATAGTGTATGTTGAGTTTGGCCCTCTACTGCTGCAGTGGTAAGTTCCATTCTAGGAAGACTTAACAGTTGTTGGAACATTACTGAGAGCATTGAGTCATAAGTGTGTGGATAAGGTAATGATGTTGGAAGTCCATTTAGTTGACCAAAGACTAATCATCCATTACTCTACAGAATACCTCCCCAGTCCAGTGCTGGAGGCTGTATACCTTTGCTCAAAGGTGTGGAAATGGGCTTGAATGCGTCAGCTTAGTCAAGCCAATGGAAAGCTGTGGTGCTGTTGCAGTTCATAAGTCAGTTTGCAGTGAGTTTGGGAGGCAAAAGCAGCCAAGAAACTTCACAATCAGCGATAAAGAGGTGCGTCACTTCTCAGACCTTGGTGGCATTTGTTTGCATGTCTGGTTTTGATTCTTGTGTTAATGGTTTACACATTTAGTTTGATTCAAACGTGAGGTAAGGACTCCTACTGTCAGCCAATTGTTTCTTCAGTGTATTCGGCATCTTAATATAAACTTCAGATTGGAGTTTTGGACAGTTAAGATCACATCATGAAAATATGTATAGTCTTTTGGTTGCGACAGTGTTTCATAACCAGCATTTGATGGTATGTGGTTTCTGCGTTGTGTTGGTAGTTATCAATATTTGGATGTAAGAGAAATAAATGTTACCTAAAATACCTCTTTAGTGAAGTATCTTTCCATTCTTCGATTTCCATTTTAACTTCGCTTCAGGGTCTCTGACCTTTTTTATTAGTAAAAAATAAATAGGGTTCCTCTAGTAAACCTGGTTATTTCCAGCGTGGTCTTTTTGTGCTCACTTGCAGCTGCTCCAGAGTGTTTTTTTGTTTGCATAGCATGCCCACTTTTCCTCAAAACTATAGCATTGTTAAGTGTCCGTACCCATCCACTTTAACCACAAGTCATTCTCAGACTCACCAGCCTGCATTTATTTATTCTTGTGATCTGCACCACTGGCCTTCAGCATGTCTATTCAAGCCTGACATGAAACAGCCTTCAGACGCATCAAACTTATGCACACTCAGTTGCACGCTCATTTGAATGTTGGAAAACAGAAGTAAATATTATGTGCAGTGAGCCTCGAAATTATTCATACCCCAGGCAAATTTTCACTTAAATTTTCACCAGCAAGTCATATTTAGACAGGAAATGACATAGGTGTATGCAAAAACATAATACAATGATGTACTAAAGACATCA
>JBBJLR010000002.1:11277321-11304996 GCA_037577145.1 Brachypetersius gabonensis | reverse complement strand
TTAGTCACCAAAGTGCTCCTTGAAAAGGTGGGTCTTCAGGCGACGCTTGAAGACCGTGAAGGACTCTGCCGATCGGATTTTGTGTTCTTTGTGTCTACAAAACATCTTTTGTAGACACAAAGAACACAAAATACTAGACTGGGCTCGAACACAAAACAGTCATTTATCGTATATTTCTACATTTGCATGAACATAGTCTACCTCATGCCAAACTTGCACCTACAACTGTATGTCAACAGTTTCCCGATCACAACTTGAATCCTGATATTTTAAATATCAGCGGTATATTTCACTGTACTATACTTGCACACTTTGTATGGTCCCTGTCCTGTTTAAAGTTTAGTGTATTTGTGAATATCTCTTGCCTAGATGGCATTTCAATATACTGCATACTGAGGAAGGAAGTTTTAGTCACAAAAACTGCTTAACTGACTATTACAGGAGGAACAGTGACTACTGTGTAATCTGCATATCTATAGAAAAGACATCAGTAAACAAGTTTATAAATGATGGCCAATGCAGGATGTGTCAGCAAAAGAACAGTCCATCCAACTAGACAGAGGGATTTTATAGTAGAGCTGTAGTGCCTAAATCCCTCATTACAGAGTTGAATAGACATTTAAAAGTTCAGGGATATAAAAGCCAGGTCTACAGATGTAGGTAAAAATAATGAGGTTAGATGAGCCATCCCTCACCTTGTTCTAAGGTGGGCAAGTGCATGAGTGGCATAGACCAGGGAAATGGTACAGCCCTGAATACTACACTGATGGAGTCTAATGGCTTGGATTTGGGTTCCCTAGCCAGTTAAGTGCAAGTGTAAAGTGATCATTCTGTTATATATTCTGTTACACACCACAGCACACAGTTTAAACAGCATGAAATTCTTTCCGTGTATTTAACCCATTCACCAAGTGAAGCAGCGGGCAACCAAGTGATCATTCTGTCATATCTTGCTCAGGGGTACCTCATAGGTGCCACTAGCAGTCTTGGGATTCAAACCCATGGCTTTCTGATTGCAGAGCGAATGCAATAACCACTAGTCCACCAGTTGCCCCAGGGTTACTGCAAATCAACACAATTATTCTGACTGATCAACTTTATCCTATAAGGAAACATTCTTACCCTGAAAATAGCAATTTCTTCAAGAATGAAAAAGCTCTCACTCAACAGTCACTTAATAGCTTGTATTTTTGTATCACAATGTGTTGTTATACCCTTGGTGCACACACAAAGCAAGAGGCTTCAAGGGTTTGAAAGCACAAAATGGTTTGGGCACTTTACAGAGTGTTTGATGATACTGGAAAGGAATAACGACCACTGGACTCAGGACTCTCTGGAAAGAAGGACTGAAAGGAGAGCCAAGGTGGGAGTCTCACGCAAGAGACTGACCTCCATGCCAGTTCCACTCCTCCACTGAACACACATGCTGCTTTCTGTCAAGACTCACCCACAGTGACCAACATCAGGGAATGTGGAGTGGAAATAAAGAAAGAACAAAACAGAGTCAAGCAACAAGAGACAAAAGAAGAGTGTCAGAAGTTAATTTTTCACACATGATGTTCTATACAAACAGGCAGATAAACAGCTATAGCTTTTATCAACAACCGAAACTGGCTGAAGTCATTATAAATCATAACTAGCCCAGTCTATAACAGGTGTTACTTGATACTAGATAAGAGTTGCAGCATTTTATATTAGAGGCAATGAGTACAAAACATGCAACTGACCACACATTCACCTCCCACAACTAATGAATACACAACTTTCAACAGAAACTCTTCTTTTCCTAGGGAAACACCCAGCATAGAGTTTCACATGAAGATGACTAGTCAAACAAGTCTTGGGATTCAAACCCATGGCTTTCTGATTGCAGAGCGAACGCAATAACCACTAGTCCACCAGTTGCCCCAGGGTTACTGCAAATCAACACAGTTATTGAACAGAAACTCTTCTTTTCCTAGGGAAACACCCAGCATGGCGTTTCACATGAAGATGACTAGTCAAACAAGTTATTATATATCTATTGTCATTAAATTTCACAGTACACAGATTGACAATTCTTATTTTTGCCTAGCAGTAAAGCACTGGTTTCTGTTCAAAGAGGGGCATAGAAAAGACGTTTAAGCTGTCACTGAGTCAGATTTATAATGTGTCAAGGCCAGTACAATCACCCACACTGCTTTGACTCTCTGGGCCAAAATTCCCTCCAACTTCCCCAAATGGAAAGCTATTTCATTTCACTCATATGGGGATAAAAGAAATCCTCCTGGCTGCATTCTGACAACTCCGAGGAAGGTGATAACACAGAGCTGAACAGGTATAAGACGGAAAACTTGGCACATCCCAGCTTTAACACTGGCTAAACTCCTTTCAACTAACCACAACAGACAGGTCCACAAGGTCTGGCTCCTCACTCTAAATCTACACGACAGAAAGCATGCTTAGGAAGCAAAAGTACAGTCCCTCCCCATCTCACAAACACAACGTGTGTAATCTTTTGGCTAAAACTGAGGTTAGAAAGCAGTGTTTGGCCAAGGAATCTGATCAAAATTAAAACCAACTGAGGCTGCATGTATTTTGAAACTCTGATGGGCTTATCTCCGCGCGTGAGTATTTCGGATTTACGCCAAATGAGAATGTACTAGCTGTGCAGTTGCACAGCAGGATCTCCTAAAGGTTATTCATTGGTCACTGCATAGAATTTGTAGGTGGTTTTGCCCATTTAAAACTTAAAGTTTGTAGTGCAACATAAACAGTACTTACTTTACATCCACAATATCAGAGAGCTTCTTGAGAAATTCTGTGTCGAGGTGGTTATGCTCTCCAGTTAGAGTGTGAAAATACACCATCACATACTCCTTCACTGTGATGTGATCCATCACATGAATAAAATATAACAAGGCCTACAGACAGACAGACAGAACCACAAAGAGAGACATGATGTAGATCAGAAGTAACTTGTGTACACTTAATACCACAGCTGAAAAACATCTGATCAATTTCATGAATTTACCTTCTCCATGTCAATGAGTGTTACTGGAATGTTTCTGCCTACAACCACCATTACTGTTCTGCCACACATATCGACACCTGTGGGCAAAAACACGATATAATAGGTAACTGGTATTAAATATGAAAACGAAAGAGTGGCTTTTGAGCTGTCTCAGCTGAGATCACCTCCTTACAGAACCGGTTTTAATAATGAAAACATTTCCTTAATCAGTCTCAGCTACCTTCACTTCTTGAACTCAAGCTCAGTATTGTGAGAGTAAATCAGGTTATATGTTCTGGAATAAATGCAGCCAGATGTTCTCATCTAGTGTGCTCTCACATGGTGATTACAGATATATACAACATTGTTTCAGAGACAGTCTGCCCCCTTTTGGTCAAAAGAGACAATGTCAATTACTGAGGTTATGCCAATCAGCACTGTGTAAGTTAATTACCATTATTAGCTGTATGTAAAAAAGAACAAAAACACTTGCTTGTTGACTGTTAGGGACGGCAGCTCTTTGAGCAAAATTAATGTGCTTTGGACAGCCTGAGCATTGCACACAATGACACAGGGCTGGGGCTTTTGAACTCAGTAGGGTAGTCCACCACATAGGGCTATGACACTACCTGACCCAAGCAACAAAGGGATGATGATCTAAAACATCACCACAGCAACCGTTTCTTTTGTGGCTATTTTTGATCCTGAAATTGTGAAACGAGAGAAACGGATTACAGAACCCCCTGATGTTGTGCTCAATGAGCTGGAACTAAGGTTTCCTGCCCAGTGAGCAAACACATGGGGAGAGGAGATCCAGCACGCACATGTGCACAAAGACACACAGTAAGACAGAAAGAAAGGAAGGATGTGCTAGAAAGACTGAACATGGAAGAGCACACTGACTCCACATTTCTGGAATATGATCATGCATTTACACACACTTTTACAATGAACAGAACTTGAGGCTAAAACTGACCAGTTTGATATAAAGCTTTCAGCGCTGCAATGTCTGAGAGGTCCTCTGCTCGAGCTTTGCACAGCCAGCGGTTATAGCTGTAGGAGTTGAGAGATTAAGAGACTTCAACAGGTGATCTACACAGAACGGCTTCCATAAACAAAGATCAAACAAACACTACATACTACAAATTAAATGTAACAGTCACTCTTTCTTAGAAGTCTGCATATTAGATCACTCTGAACATAACTGTTATTTCATTTTAGTTTCTGATGTACGTATGCACTGCTCTAAGATACTTCGGCATGGACAAAAGAAAGATTCTTACTTCCTCTGGTGTTGTTTCTGCTGGGCTGCCTCAGAGAGCTGGCCCTGTAGAATCTGCTTTCGTTGCTTATCCACATCGCCCTCCATGCGCGCAAAAGCATGATTGCCCACCAGCCCCAGAGCTGACTCCAGAGAGTCATCCTCTGAATCATCTGAAATTGCACACACATGCAAGTGCACATTAGCACACAATTAAATCTATTATATTCCTTTATAAATGACATATTGTCAGAAAAGCAACTGATACTCAATTAATATTGATTCCCTTTACTAAGTCCATGTGAAGCACTGGTTGTCCTTTGTGCCCCAGTATAGACGCTTTCAGTTTTGAATCCTGAATGTAGTTTACAATTCTGGATTTTAGTCACTGGTGCTTCACTAAACTGTTGACGTAACACAATTCAGGGCCAGACACTGGATCCAAGATCTGGATTTGTAGATTAATGCTATATTCATATTGAAAGCATATACTTGTCCCCAAAAAGGTTGGTGGAATTTTTCCACATTAAATTTCCACATGCTTGGCAATTTTCTAACATACTTGTCTTTTTGCAGGTTATGCAAAACCTCAAGCTCTTAGTGCTACTGTTCCAACTGTCAGATATACATAGAGTTGTATCAAGTTTGGGCACCCCTGGTCAAATTACACATTTTGCTAAAAAGTGAACACAGGTTTAATGCACAATTTTAACACATTTTGGGGGGAGGGGGTTGGGACCGATACAATGACATGCACAGTATATGTTTGTTAAAAAATGTTAGATTAAGGATTAAAACACACACTGCAGTTCAAAGTGAAATCTAACGCCTGCCTTCAACCACAGACCTTTTTTTCCTGGTTGCCTTCCAAGGTCAGAAATATTGCATTTTGCTTAATACTATTTGGTACATGCTGGTATATTCCTCAGCCCTCATGTCACTATCCTACTTACAGGCCTGCTGGAAAAGAGTTCCCCGTCTATAGCTGCACAGCGCATCACCACCAAATGGTGTATTATTCAAAGGCATACATCAAAACAGACATTCTCTCCCTAATGTCTTCTTCAAAAATCTGTTCAAAATCAGTGTAGAGAGTTAGGCAGGATGCTTAACTCCTCCTGTTATATTCAAAGACATAATGTGGGTTTGACTGCTGATTTTTGGAATAACAGCGGCCCAAACTTCTTTAAGGAGAACACACCCATCAGACTTATTAATAAAACCACAGAGGACTGAAGCGAATAACATTGATTACATTACATTACAATGGCTGCCCCCAAGGTGTAGGATATGTTGAGCAGTAATTAAACTTGAAGTTGATGTTTTGGGTGCAGGAAAAATGGGCTGGAACAAGTGTAAGGATCTGAACAATCTTGAAGTCCAAATTGGGCTAGAGGACAATGTCAGAACATCTCCAAAACAGCAGGGGTAGGATGTCCTCAGTATGTAGTGGTTCAAGCAAGGACAACCAGTGAACGAGTGCCAGGGTCATGGCCAAGCAAGTCTTAATGATGTATGTTTGGATCGAAGGCTAGCTACAGTAGCACAAAATGCTACAAAAATTCATGTTGTCTGTAACAGAAAAATGTCAAACACATGCATTGCAGCTTTGCTGTATATATTGGACTATGTAGCTGCAGACCAATCAGGGCTTCCCCTGCTGACCCCTGTGCACCATTGAAAGGTGCCTATAATGGGCAGGTGAACAGAAAAGGTGGCCTGGTCTGACAAATCATAATTTTCTTTGACACAATGTGGATGTCCAGCTGTATATGTAGAAATGGCACCAGTGGGCATTTTGGGAAAAAGACAAGCTGATGGAGGCAGTGTGATGCTCTGGGCAATGTTCTCCAGTGAAAAACCTTGGGTGCAGGTATTCACGTGGATCTTAATTTGACAAGTACCAGCTACCTAAACATTGTTGTAAACAAGCCCTTATAATGAAGAAGTGCTCCTCTAACGGCAATGGCTTATTTTTGCTAGATAATGTGCCCTGTCACACTGGAAAAATAGTTTGAGGAACATGACAGTTCAAGGTGTCCACTTGGCCCTCAAATTCCCCAAAGCCCACCGAGCATCTGTGTGATGTGCTGAGCAAACTATCTTTACCCATGGAGGCCCCACATCACTACTTGCAGGACTTAAAGGATCTGCTGCAAACATTTAGGTGACAGATACCACAGTACACCTTTAGAGGTATTGTGGAGTCCAGGCCTAAATGATAAAATGGGACCTCTACAAGCTGGTGGTTTTAGTGTTATGGTTGATCAGTGTGTTTACATCATGGGCACTGTTTTATTGTGGATATGTTTTACTGGTGGATGCACAGTAACTCCCTCACGGTTTGGTTTAGTGTAGCATTAAATGTGAAGTTTCCGTAAGGGCATGTCTATTCAGTCTGATGGTGGGAGTTCTCAACCACTGAGCATATAAATAATGTGCTGAGTACTGCCTCTGGCTCTATTCAGAGCATGCAAAACCTCAGTAAAATTTGTAACACCACCTTTAGAGATGTGTTCACACGCATTAAAAAAATCTAAATCTCATAAATGATCTAATTTTCAGGGGACATAGCATGGCAGGACTGATAAGGTCTAGAGCTCGTAAACAAAGACTGGCCGCCTGCATCAAAACTCCTAGAGCCCAGGATGTGTGATGTGGAGCCAGGAGGCCTGGGATATGATACTCTACTGTTATTTGAATCTTAGACAAGCATGCCAAACTGCGCTGCTCTGTTGTAACACTACAGCCATAACTGAGAACATTAATAGATAATGTCTGAGCGCTCTGCTGTCCTTATTTCCCCTTTTCTGATTACTCTTAAGTGAAAGGTGTTGTGAAAAGGGTAAATAAAAAAAGAACACATTTTTCTTTTATAGGATAATTACCCTAAATTTGAGCAAGAAAGAAAAATTGACAAAGCGGAAGTCAGATCAGGACTAGATTAAAATGCAGATGCCTCTCTAAGGTTATTTTTGTCCTAAATGCTTCCATTATAATACTGACAGCCAAAAGGTTTACCAAAATAGTGTTCTAATATCTGCACCATACGGTCCTCTTCATCCACTTCAGAGCCTCGATTCTCTTTAACTAAGCATGACCTCAGTTACAGCGAACACCTCCATGCGGAGACCTTGGGCTGTCTTCCCATATCCTGCACTAAAGCACTGAATTGCAGGCAGGGAGGCAGTGTGTGTTTATTTACACTGGGACTGGCTGATGCACAGTTTGTTTGAGTTGGATCCATAGCTCAATGGAGGGGTGATCACCCCAACACAGCTGGACCACAGGCCACAGGATCTGGGACTGAAATAATGGCTGGCAAACAAATATAAGTGTCCAAACTCTCCCTAACAAATAAACATGCCCATGTGGGCTTGCTCACACCACGCATACAACACACAAGAATAAAAAGTACACACAAGAAAAATTCAATTAATAACTAGTCTGACTTTAAATATGCCTGCGTTTACCAGCCTGCTGTTGCTGCACCTGTTGTGGCTTTGAGGGCCTGTGGATGGCATGCCAGCTGACAGGGCTCCCAAGTATATCAGTCAGCGTTCAGTGCAAAAGATGAATGGCCAGAAAGGAAGAACTGGTTCATTTAACAATCAGTCTTGCCTGAATCTGTTGGCTTGTCTTATAGCATTATATGGACACACTAAGGAATTTCCACTGAGAGATATAATGCATTACTGAGTGTTCCTCACTGCACCTAGAACATTTTCCCATGAAAACCCATCTTTCACTCGAGGAAAAACTCTTTTTCAAATAAGCTGATGCAAATTTGGAATCAATAAACGTAACTGATGAGTAGGGAAACAGGTTTAGCTGTTCATTCCCTAAAACCCTTAAAAAGTAACATTAGTCTAGGTATTAAACAAACCACTTTGACAGGTGCTGACAGTTATTCTCCTGGAGGTACTGAAAGAGTACCATGACATTCCAAAGCCTGGGTGATTTTCAAACACAAGTGTGAAAAGCTTTATGTAACCAAGCTTTGCTTTCATTAAACTGATCGATCATGTTGTACATACTCTAGAACCAGGCTGAGAGATGCCAGGTTAGTATGAGTAAGCATGATTTTGTGTGCACAGCTCACCCTCCAGGCTGCCAGGCTTCTCTGTGATGCGAATCTGCCGCTCAGGCACGACTGGCTCACCCTCTGCGTTCCCGATGTCAGCAGGCAAGAGAGGCAAGCTGGCTCGTTCCTCATCTTTTGAGCGTGGATAATAAAGTGGCAGTAACTTCCTGTATATTGCCTAAGAAGCACATGGTGTTCAGAAACACATACAGATTCAAAGTTAAATGCGCTTTCATCAATCTCAATCATACAAACAGAACCCTTTTTAAGTTTACAGCTCACTGAAGCAATAAGAATGCATTATGATTTATTTTAATGTTTCAAACAAATTCAGCTACAACACATCAATTCAGATCATTAGAAAGTTGAGCATACTCAGAAAACATGCTCAGTTCTTAATCAACAAACGTCCTTGAGCAATATCTTAAACATACATGCCCAAAATGAGCTTTGTAAATAGCTCACAGTTCAAACAAAGTGATTCTGTTCCGTTCCATTCACAAAAACAACACAGCTTGAAATGCAATCAGCACAATCTGGGAGTTTACACACAAACAAGGCTCATGAAATCTTTAGTTGATACAAAATTGGAAAAAACCTCTTCGGCATCGGACACTGCAAACACCACCGCTTCTATGCTGTCTCCGTGGTTCTCAAGAAATCTGCGAACAGTCCCTGACAATAGAGGTAAAAGACAATGAGCTAAATTTTTATGGGTAAAATCTTGTTATAAATTTGTTCATTACATTTGAAGAGATTAATTCCAATATGCTTGATCAGTTTGTAACCATTTCTGCTTTGTTTTAGTTTAATAAAGTGACACATTTGAAGCAGTTAAAATTTTGTTTCTTCAAATTATTTCCATAAAAATCATGTGCATTGTACATTTATGGAAAAGGTTTGGATGGTATGATGTACTAATGAGTACTACTGTTTATTAGCACTGTATTGTTTGCTAGCAGTATTTCTAAACTAAAGAAGCAATGTTGATACTAGAAATGTTTTGCCTCGCTCTGAAGTGTAAATTTGGTTTTTCACCGAACCTTTCCTTTAATGCAAAGCATTTTAATTTCTTTGATAAACATTGTATTACTAATAGTACATCAATGTAATTTAATTGTGATGAAGTGTTTTAATGCATTTTGGAACAAAACCCTTCATTTGTTAACTTTTAAGAGAATTACTGCGCAAAAGTGATTTACTGAGGGCTATGTGAGTAGCATCTTCAAGGGGATATCCTCTCTTTGCAGTACTGATCACACAAAAACCCACAGAGATCATGGCATGCTCCCTGGAAAGAGACACGTGAACATTACACATTAGACTCCAATTTACACATATTCTCTCTCTCATTCACTCTAGGGACTGACTGAATTTGTTTTAATACTCTGAACAGTTCTCTGCAGAGTAGCAGACAGAAGTGTCTTTGATTAGGACACACTTTGTGTGTAAACGAGGCTTAATGTAATGAACAACTCCTGTTGTCAGAGAGTCACATCCAGGTAGTTTTGAACAATGTACTGGCCTACGAGATTAATAGACATGCACTGGATTCTAGCACATTCTAAACCTGGCTGAAGTTAGCTGTGCTCCAATATTGAAAACCAATTCTTAACACCCTACATCAGTGTAATGTTGGTTTCTGACATGCAAATGGCTGATAAGTGAAAAGATGATGTTAACCTATTAGAAAGTTTATTTTAATGTTTCCTTAGAGACAGAAGGATTTACAAAGATGGCATGTAAGAGAAGGCAGTTGTGTGCTAATCTCCCTTAAGATGATGTAATGGACAGGCTTACTTGGCGAGTTGCAAGACGTTTCTATAGCAGCTGTATAAAGAGCTCTCAGCAGCTGTGCGATACTTGGCTTTGTATTTGGGCCCCACTGTATGAATGATGAAGCGCGCTGCCAAATTGAAACCTTCAGTCAGTTTTGCCTCCCCTGTCCGGCAGCCTGTAATAACACAAACACCACCCCCACACCTGAAGTCAGGCTATAAAGACACTTACAAATATCTAAAAACAAATGAACAAACAATATTCGTAGGTCTCATAGTTTTGCTCTGCCCCGTCCATCCCAATTTCTCTCCCAGCAGAGCCCCCTACCTTTCAGTTTGAGTAGTTCATCCCTGAGCTCAGGTCCGGCATGCCTGTGAATGCTGTCTGAGATTGGGTTCTTGTCCGTTAGTGTTTCATTGCTTGTGTTCACAATAGCAGTGCAGTTCAAAAGTGCCACATCCCCTTTCCTGTAATTAAAAGTGCAGATAATGTCATATCAGTAGAGACCCAAGGAAAGCAGGAAAAGACTGAATAACAAATTAAAGAATAAAAGAAGCAAATAACCACCACAAACAGAACCCCCCACGCCCATAAAAAAAATTAAAATAAAAAAGAACTGGATGAGTTCTGAGAGATTCGTCCATGTGCCTCTGGTATGTAAAGAGGAACTTACTCAACTGCTAGACTCATCATATGACAGGATTTTCGGTGACACTACTGTATTGTTCAGTAAGTGGACAAAATGATCTGGCAACTCCTGAAAAAGCCCACATCCATCTCCAAACAGAAAACGGACAGGTGTAATTACAAGTCTGTAGCACCTCCCAGTGCTGCATCATGGCAATTAATAAAACATGTATTTTCCTGTTTAAACAAAACTTGCACAAAATTGCATAAGGAATTATCTGAAAACCTAATTCTGTATCTACTGTTTACATGAATTAAACACAAGAGTTTAAATTTTCCTCTGGCTTCCGAAGCTATGTAATCAGAATTGTGGAAATTTGCTGTGCATAAACAGTCATCTTTCTGAAGGAGCAGCCAGAGGGACCTCACACTATCATGTGGCTATGCAACAAAGAGGATTTATGTTCACATGGCAAGAGGCAGGGAGGGGAGGGCTGGGGGTGTTGAGTGCCTGAAGTTGGCACGGAAATTCAGGAATCATGTTTAGAGCACAGCAACTAAAGGTTAAAGCTAGAAGAAATAAAATACTGAAGTATGAAAAGAAGTAATGAGCTAAGGCCTGACCAACATGAAAAACTGGTGACTCACAATGCTAATCATATCAAGAAGTGAAAAAATAATACCAGCAGACTTAATATGCTTAACATTAAACACATTCCAACACTGTTTTGCTGTTATTTGTCAACACTAAATCGCCTAATAACTGACCATTTTTATATTTCTTAAACTTAAACACCTGAAATGTACTAAAATTAGGTCGGTTTCTTTTCATTTGTTTTCAACTTTTCAACTGTTAAACATGATGGTTTGTATTCAGATTGAGCTATTAATCTTCAAAACGGAACCGTTTCTTTACAAGGTATTAAATATTGGTGCTTCATCTGTGAAATAAATTACCAGGACTTCATTTTTATACAACTGATCTATCAGCGAAGTACTAGTAAGACTCACAAGAGAATAATTTTCTTGTTTATATCCTCTCTGTACGGAAAAGGAGAGAGGAAAGAGTCGATCCGGTTAGCCAGGTTGTCCACCTCATCCCTCGTAGGACCTCCTCCTTTCTCCTCCCCATCCTCCACTCCCTTGGGCTGGTCCCAGGTGTGAAGGTTTTGGACTTCTAAAAACTGCGAGCGAGCTCCCAAGGGATCCATGTTGATGATCAGCAAACTGAGCAGAACACACACAATCACACACATGCAAACAATACACGCTTTCTATCAGTAACAGATCACAGGAAGCACCAACCTATAAAATGCTTGTATAGAACACCATTTTGCAGAAACATTTTTCAAATCAATAATGGTGACGGTTTTCTCTTTATCCACAAAATAAAAAACACAGAAAAAGTAAACTATCCCATTTTATGGTATTTCCTAACAGTAAAATGTTATCAGTAAAAATAAAAAGCCAGGTCCTTTTTCCTTCAAACACAAGGCAGATAAATTTCCCCATAGACACAATCCTGTTCTCGCATGCTTCAGAGATGAGCCAGAATGTCAGTCTTGTTGAAAAATGTGACTCGCATTTCAGAGCATTATCGTAAGGTAGGGAAATGAGGAGAGGTACTCATGAGATGAGTCCATTCACTGAACTGCTACATTAAACACAACAAAGAGCATCTCTCTGTCCAAATCAGAGTGAACTGATAAGGGGTGCGTGTAAACGTCTGTACCTCCAAATTAGATTTTGGTGGAAAAACTTCCAATGACTGCTGTACTGTCTGTAATAATGTAAAATGTTGGGGAAGAAAGGCAACATAGTGTCAGCAGGAGAACATCTTGACCGAATGTCTCAAAAAAATTATTTAGTTACGCATGTTCTGAACGAAGACCAGAATTTTCATTATGTCATTACATGCTCATTTTAACACCCAGCTTCTAGAAAAGCAGCTTTTGCTTCCCTTAACTTTTTTTTTTTAATGAGCAATTCCGAAGAAGCCTAAAAATATGTGGTGATCCCAGCACTGGTGCAGTTCTGCATGACTCTAAATTCCTTCATATTTTATTTTGACACACTTGATTTTTCAGTTGTTTCAAATTGCTACGAAATATGAGTTTTATTAATATTTGAACCATAACATACTGAGTAAAACAGGCCCACTTGATACAAACCTGAGCACATATATATATGAATGAGCACTACATCTGCATTTTTTCTTCTGCTTGGTAATCTGCCTCTTGTCTCCTAATCGAGAAGTGAACAGTGTGACAGTATTGACACACTACACTCAGACTAAACCATGAAGAGCAGAGAGAGAACATTTCCTGCAGGACTCTACAGCAGGTGTTCATCTCTTTAAGGTGGAATCTGAGTTGACATACGGTTCTTTTCTAGATTAGGAGATAGGAGGCAGATTACAAAACATACTGTGAAAACAAGACCCACGAAACTCATCTTTAGGTGTTCTCTCTCTGCTCTTCAGGGTTTAGTCTGTGTGTAGAATGTAAATACTGTCACTGTTCATTTCTAGATTAGGAGACAAGAGGAAACAAGAACCTGAGCACATATATCTACACACTTACGAACCTGAGCACATATATATATATACATACATACATACAGACACTTACATGTATGTGTGTGTATTATATACTTTTTTCCCTCCGTTTTGTAATCTGCCTCTGTCTCCTAATCTAGAAAAGAACAGTATGACAGTATTTATTCTCAGACTACACCCCGAGGAATAGAGATAGAAGTGTGAAGTAAATTATGGTAAGTGAAGAGAGATGGAGAGACTTACCCCTGAAGCCCACTGAGATGTGCTGCTAGCTCGGTTAGCACTCAGGCTACCAAACATACACAATGAACTGTCTCAGGACCACGGGGAGTAACTTCTCATGGTATTCCGCTAGCTTTACTGTTGTATAATATACTGTTTGGAAAAGTATCGTCCGTGCAGCTCCGTGTTTTGCTCTCAGTTTGGAGTCTCTTGCTCGACTTGATTTCACATGATCAGCTGATTCACGGGAGAACTCGATCACTTCCGGGAGGTTGTGAGCAAGGGACCTACACGCAGACTTGGGCCTAAAGGCAGATTTGACTGTAAATATGTACTGTATTGCGTTGTCGAGTACATTTTATAATTCTCTTCTCCTCATTGTTAATGAAAATGAATATTTTAAGTGCATCTTTGTTTAGATCAAAGTCATTCGGACTATGAGCGGACGCTCAGAAAGACCAAAGTAATCGATAGCATGTGCAAATGTACATTTGTAATGCTTATATAATACCAAAAAAAAGGAAAACGATTTAAAAGTGATATTCAATTAATAATCAAGAGGCTTGTCTTTTTTTTTTCTTTTCAATGAATTTGTGGTTCATTAACTTCCAAATCGATAGGTACTCGATTACTGTGGCCTTTATTGAATACCACACGTGCATTCAAACTGGGCGATGGAAGTTCTCGGCAGCCCCGTATGGAAATATATTAATTAAACGAGGCATTTTATTATTTAAAAGGTATGTGAGTGAACGCTGTTTCTGTTCTATGCGTTTGTGAGCTAATCCAATCGTTGGGTTAATTTATTTGCCCTCAGGTACCACGCGTGGGTGCATACATGCGATTATAGCATGCTTAGCCATACTACCGCAATGTGTGTGTGTGCAGTTCACACATTTTTCTGCTATTGACTATTTAACCATTTAAAATGAATATTGGGTTTAGTTATTTGCTAAGTAAGATTACAGCTAGCTTTGGTGGATCAGTCAAATGCTCTGGCAGTGTTTTTCTCTGGGACTGATTTGTAGCAAAGTAGCAGTACTGTAAGAATTAGAGTCAGAAAACTTTATTGATCCTGGCGGAAACTGCTTATGACAAGGACACAGAGATAAGGACAGTATAAAAATATAAAGTCTAAATAAATGAAATAAAACCTTAGTATATGAAATACACTGATATATACACAAGTGCTGGGAACAAATACTACGCATAAGTAACAATTACAGTTAAGTGTTTTTCTAATTACATAGATGGTAGCTAGGCGTCTGTTATTGCACGTAGTAGATATCAGTAGTACATAACTGACATAATTAGTGATATTCACTTGATAAGACTATTTCACATAATTAAATGATTCAGCACCCATTTAGAAAACATCCCATGATACTTCACATCGTAATGTACCACAACACTAAAAACATGAAGCTTTTTAACAACGTTTCCAATCTGAAAAGAAGTAACATTTCATGTCTATAGGTTGGAGACTGTGCCTTGCCATGGGCTTGACTAAACAGTACCTGCGCTACGCCGCCACTGCTGTTTTTGGTGTGATTGGCAGCCAGAAGACCAACATCATCTTTGTAACCTTGAGGGGCGGTGAGAGGGGCCGATATGTGGCGGTAGGAGCCTGCGAGCATGTCTTCATTTGGGATGTGCGGAAAGCAGAGAAGGTGAAGTTTGAATCCCTAAGATATCATTATCCTCAACTCAGTCCTTCAGATGATTCACATACGGTCTCTGTCTCTGTTCAACACACCTGTAGCAGGTAGACAATGTTAATAGGAGATGGGTTCTGATGTCTTTGGATATGGGATAGGGCAAAAATGTGAACATCAGGGACTCCCAAGGACTGAATTGTGAGCATTTATATTCCCAGTGTGGTATGGTATGGTAATGCTGCAACAATTTCAATGCAGTTTTCAAAAATGCAAAGAGTGTATTAAAGATAAATTCATAGTAAATGTCAATATGCACTTCTGTCTTATCTGCCATCTTTCTTGGTAACCTCTGTCAGTGGTCAAAACTAGGCAAGTTGCATCCTCTAAATCTCCTCTAAACTCAGTCATATTATTGAGAAATCACTGTTTTGCCAAAGGACCTGTTGTTTTGCAGTTTGAAATTAAAATGATATTTTGCATATAATTATAACTCATCTAAACTGGATCTCACTAATCACACCTGAAAATACTTCTGTTGTTACACCCCTGATTGTTAGTAGCCATTACCTAATTGCTAATGTCTCCATGGTATGGCCGTGTTTTGTGGTTGGTTGCAGCCTTAAATGTCAGTGGTCGTTTGGTTCCCTCACCTTCAGATTTGTTTTTTTAGGTTCTAATCCTCGAAGGTAGTAAACATGATGTGACGCATCTCTGTGCCTCTCCTGATGGTGTCCACATAGCTGTGGGTTATGAGGATGGCAGTGTGCGCATCTTCAGTTTATTAAGTGGTGAAAGCAATGTCTCCTTTAATGGTCACAAATCAGCTGTCACAAGTATTCAGTATGATGCACTGGGGGCACGACTTGTCACTGGATCCAGGGTAAGAGACAAGCATGTTTTTTTTCACCATAACCCTGTCATATAAAGTGCCTGTTCCTAATTTGAGACGTTCCTAACAGAAAACAAGGCACGTATGTCTAGTGAACTGATTTCTGTCTTTCTGTAGGACACAGATGTGATCGTGTGGGATGTGATAAATGAGTGTGGATTGTACAGACTCAAGGGGCACAAAGATGCCATCACACAAACTTTGTTCTTGAATAAAAAAAATCTGCTGGTCACAAGGTCAGATTCCTCTTGAAATGATGTAACAACTCCAAACGTTCAGTACTGACTCTAATGCTGTGCACATAAGTACATAATCTTTGTATAAATTATTGTGAGAATTGTTTGTACTCTGATTAATGAAAACTAAGCTCTGAAATGACTGACTTGTACTGCACTCTTCCTCTCCAGCTCAAAGGACAGTTTTGTGAAATGGTGGGACTTGGATACCCAGCACTGTTTTAAGACTATGGTGGGCCACCGCAGTGAGGTGAGCAGGATCAGATAGTTAAATAACATTTGACTGCCAATGCTGTGTGAGCTGCTTATTAGTATTAGGCTATTTATGATGTTTAGTCTAATTGTAAAGTCATATTAAGAGTTTAGAATAGGCCTGTTGGTCAGACCATCTCCAGTAGTTTATTGAATCAACAAGTGCTATCAGTTGTTTCCGGTTGTTTTCTTACTGCTGGCGAAAACTGCAGATTTTATGGGTTAGGCATGGTATTTTGCTCTATGACTGATTCATATGTCCATTTCTATTGTTTTGATACTTTAGGTATGGGGAATGGTTCTTCTTAATCAGGAGAACAGGCTGCTGACCGGCTCTGCTGACAGTGAGCTCCGAGCCTGGGACATTGACTACCTGGAGGAAGTAAGGGGATATTATTCAGGCTGTGTGTTTCCAATGGGAAAAAGCTGCAAAATGTGAGTACTTTAATTCTGTATTGTTTGTCGTCTGATTAATTTCTTTCTTCAGGGTAAGGAAGTAGGTGAGCCACGGGGGAAAAAAGGGAAAGGTCTTCTTGATGATGATGATGATGACAGTGAGGACGAAGGTCTTAATGAAGACCCAGAAGAGGTGCCGCCACTCATTACTGATAGTGCTGTTCTCATCTCATACAACCCATCTGAGAGTTTTATCACTAACATTCAGAATCACTGTTTCTGCTTGATAAGCCGTTGTATCTGAAACATGTTCATCAAAGTATTTTAATCTTTCTTCTGTTCTATCTTTCTCCAGAGAATCCTCAGCTGTAAGAAAGCTGGCTCTATTCTAAGAGACGCAAGAGACAGGGTTGTGTCCCTGACTGCTGATCCCAAAGCTAAAGTCTTAGTGTGCCATGTGTGTATTTTCTGTTATTGTGATTTTAAAAAATATTCATATTTACAGTTGGGTATTGATGCGTTTGATATGATTTCTCTGCAGGGCTTAGATGCAACTCTAGAGATCTTTGCTGTGCTTCCAGAGGACGAAATAAAAAAAAAAATGGAGAGAAAACTGAAAAAAGCCAAGAAGAAGGCCAAGTAAGAGACCGAAAACATAATCACCATCTTAACATTCAACATTTCCTGAATGTGTTTTTGCTTACAATTGTGATACTGGTCCAGGTCTCAGGATGCAGGTTCTGATGCAGCTGAACCAGTAGTGGAGAGAAAATTGACAGATGAGATCCAAAAACTGACCAATATAAGAGCCTCATCCAAGATCAGGTCAGTCTGCTTAATATTGAGTAAATGATATTGGTCTATACTGTTGGGAATGGATTTTTTATGGAGTAGTATTTATATCTGTATTTTTCTCAGGTCTGTGGACTGCTTTCTGTCTCCTAATGGTGAGATGAAGATTGCTCTGCTGCTGCAAAATAACACAGTGGAGACTTACACCCTGAACACCACTGAGAAGAATGCTACTGGCAACAAGACCTGTCGGCTCACACTCGGGGGCCACCGCACTGATGTTAGAACTCTAGCCTTCAGCTCAGACAACATCGCTATCCTCTCTGCTTCTGGAGAGACTGTCAAAGTGTGGAACAGGTCTGTCTAATGGCTTTCACAAGTGCTGTTACCGAGTTAAGCGCTGGTCGAGTACCTGCGCACATAGGCTGTGTGATGGTCATATGATGGTCATAATGACAGCAACAATAGAAGTTTTAATACAGACTTTTCTCAGCATTGATTAAAAAGTCACAGGTAGTTGTTTGTAGAAATTGCGTTCATCTAATGTGAATGACTTCCAGTTTTGTGATGACTGTGCCAGTGGTTTCAGGTACACCAACTGTAAGTATTTCAGCATGGGTTCACTAATACAGTGAAGAAATTCACCTCATGCATCGGTGGCTTTTTTTATATCTTTTATTGTAAAAAGCTTAATTTTAGTGGAAAGGTAAGCTTGTCAGCTAGGATCCTGTTTTGTTTTGCTGTTGTGTTCTTGAATTTTTTTACATAAAATCTTCTCTTTCCCAGATCCACATTACAGGTCATTCGCACCATGGCATGCGAATATGCTCTCTGCTCACTTTTTGTGCCTGGAGATAGACAGATTATCATAGGAACAAAGGTACACAGTGGCCTTTACCTTGCATTAGTGAAAATAGCAAAATAATAAAGTAACAGTGAATGAGATTGAGGGGGGATGAAGCCATGGGTCCCTTGGGGTTTAAATGAATAAAGAAAGGTTAAATGAAATAAGATTGTTTGGTTACTGTCTATTGATTTCCTGTCCTCCTTAAGAGCCTATAATGGTCCCTGTGTCTTCTTGCAGAGTGGAAAGATTCAGGTATTTGACCTTGCATCAGGAAGTCTGCTGGAAACGACAGAAGCCCATGATGGTGCTCTATGGTCCATCTGCCTCTCTCCTGATCAGGTACTGAAAGACAAATTGCTGAAGTGAGATTTTGTGTGTGTTTTTCTGTGCTTGACTTTTTTTGTATGTGGACATGTGTTTAGCGAGGTATTGTGACTGGAGGAGCAGACAAAACGGTGAAATTCTGGGACTTCGAGCTCATAAAGGACACAGAGTCTGGATCAAACAAGTGAGGAGCACAACCATGATTACATTCCACAGCTCTTATTCTCTCTGTTAAATAATATATTGATTGTGTATTATGGCATTTAGTATAAAATTAGTTTTTTGCATACTACTTGTTGGCACGTTATATCTGATAATAGCACAGTTTTTTCATTTTGCCTTTATCTTTTTGCTGGCCACTGTATGCAACAGCAAAGGTTGCTTTACACAGCTACTGCTGATAATTAGCAAATAATTAGCAAATAGGAAATTAGAAAAATGGACATTATCAAATTCCGAAGGATGCTTCTTAGATGCGAGGAACTAACTTTGGCAGAAGAAACTACCTTTAAAAATTGGCATCACAGTCAGAGCAAAACCTTGTATCTTCAAAATGCTAACTTTAGAGTAGCAGAAAAAAAAAACATTTCAGGGTGACTGCGCATCCTAAAAGCTTTTTAGATGAGAGTTTTTTGACACGAAGACATAGTTCCTTTCCAGTGTGTCAATAACTAACCAAAGGAACAAAACCGTGAGCTGGGGAACCGATTACACAGGTCAACAGTCCAAATCATCGGAGATAAGTTTGTGTGTTTTGTAGTGTTTTTCATGCTGATTTCAAATCTGTTTTGTTTTTCCCGCACATAGTTTTTGTGATGAAGCTAGTTAGATACTGCACGATAGTTGGTATAGTTGGCATATAATAATCATATTCTAAGCATTTTTGAAGAAACAGTGGTAGCTGACTGACTCTGATCATTATATCTATGCCACAGTGTGGCCTGTCTGACTTCACACTGAAAATATTGAAACAGTTACTTGATTGGTGCCTGTGCTTTTATAAAAACATCATGCAAGTCTATTGCAAATCTAATATTACTCATAATTCAAAAAGTTGATGTGACAGAAAAATTTGAAAGCAGATCTGAAATCAGCATGAAAAACTGGTTTAGGAAAGTATGTTGTGGTTTCTGATTACAACTTTTGTTGTTGACCTGTTTAATTATTTAGCAAAAACAACACGGACAGATGTGGAACTGTGCAACTTATCCACACTTCCTAAGACAGTGTCCTGTGTTAACCTGCAGTAATGAGTCCTTCCCTCCTTTCTGGACTCCTTAATGTATTTAACATTAAAAGACTTTTGGAGCTATTTTTTTTAGTCCAGTTGTTAAGCGATGCTCACACAATCAAGAGAGGGGTTGGTGTGGGTTTTTTTTAATAAATACATGAGGAAAAATGGAGGTATAAGGTTTGACAATATTTTTTTTAGAGCTTATTCATTTTATTGTTGTTCTTTACTTTGCTCATATTCTTTACTGTGTACAAGCTGCAGAATTATGACCACACTGCTAGTGTTGTATTGCTGTAATGTGTGTTGTAGGAGACTGGCGGTAAAACACACTCGCACGCTGCAGCTAGATGAGGATGTACTGTGCGTGCGCTACAGTCCTGATCAGAGGTTGCTGGCTGTCTCTCTGCTTGACTGCACTGTAAAGATATTCTACACAGACACACTAAAGGTATTTTGAAGAACATATACAAAAAGACACAAACCCTACCGATGCTGCTGTGTCTGTAAAGTATAAACATTCTGTTTCATTGATGTATTTAATCATAAACATAAAAAAAAGCAATCGGTGCACATTTTGAAAGAATATTATAATACTGTGGTCACTATGTAATAAATGTGTCTCTTCTAGTTTTTCCTCTCCCTGTATGGACACAAACTGCCTGTGCTCTGCCTGGACATTTCACATGTGAGTTTGCGTATGATATAATTGAATCGAAAAATAATCAAATATAATAAATTGTAGTTATTTCATGCAGCTTTTCATCCAAGGCATATTTCTTAATGTTGTTTTTTAGGACAGTGCACTCATAGCCACTGGATCAGCAGACAGAAATGTGAAAGTGTGGGGTTTGGACTTTGGCGACTGTCATCGTTCAATGTTTGCACATGATGACAGGTAGTTGATACTTTCTGCTTCTCAAACATTATTACATTTCTCAGTTCTGTATTACAATATCCAGAGAGCCCAAAAAACAAGGTTACAGTATATAAAGAACATGACTTCACATCAGGGCCAATTTGTGACTTAAGTGTGGTAAATTTCATTTTAGAGTCTTATTTAGGCGGTTCCTTCTTACATACGGTATCAGTATGAATTGTATTCTGGTGAATGGTCATAAGATTATGACGTCATCCCAGATGGTCAGTATTTGTCATCTGATCTTTCCTTTCTCTTCCTCTCTGCCCCTCTTTTGCAGTGTCATGTTCCTTCAGTTTGTTCCAAAAACCCATCTGTTCTTCACAGCAGGGAAGGATAGAAAGATCAAACAGTGGGATGCCGACAAGTTTGAGCACATCCAGACCCTAGAGGTGAGATCTTCTAACAAAGTGGACCATTCTCAATATGCATTTTTCCATAAGCCACCTGATTGTTCTTGGGTGCACAGGGTGAAATATTATCCACTGCTAAACTTGTGATAAAAATAGAACACAGTCAATAGGCAACAAATGTCAATTGCATTATGTAGGCAGAAGTCTGTTTTTCTTTAAAGGACAATCAGTTTTAATGGACAATCAAATCCATCAAACATGGCTGTCCAGAAGCCTCACTACATTTCAGACCTTTAACTCTGGGACTTTCTTCCTCAGGGTCACAAAGCTGAAGTATGGTGCTTGGCCATCAGTCCTAATGGAGACCATATAGTCTCCTCCTCACACGATAAGTCCCTCAGGCTTTGGGAAAGAACCAGGGAGCCTATCATTCTGGAGGAGGAGAGAGAAATGGTGAGTGATAAAGGTCCTGATACTACTAAGAAACGCTTACTTATCTTTTTTAAATGGCATTATTTGTGCAAATTCTTATTCATCTATAACCAAATTTCCTGGTGGTACTGACAGTTGCGCTTTACGATGCATGCAGTTGTTTTCCACGAGACACCCATGAGTGACCTTATTTACCATATCAGATTACCCACCAGGAAGCCACATTGTTATAATAGTTCAGTGCTCAACATGTTTAATGTAAAAGCATATACAAAAAACTGATTTACAGATTGCAACAAAGTTCCAAAAAAGTATTTAAAGAGAGAGTGAGGGTGAGGAACGCACCCATATTATTATCAAAAGTGAAAGGTATATGTGAATATTTACAACGACTTTAAAATGAATTATTCCTTTTTTTAGGTCACTCACTCGTGGGCTAACAACTGAAAAAGGCTGCACCAAAATGCAACAAAATATTTAATGTTTTTACAGAAACATTAAATATTTGCATTTAATAATAATAATGTAATAGTGCATGATCTCATCATATATCTCTACATAATGCACAATCTCTTCATAATCATTAGGACACTCCAAGCTGAACAAATTCGAGAGATGTATCAACACATTGCAGCAAAATCATACTTGGAAAGAGAATGTGTGAAAGCAGCAAGGAAATTTGGGCCAACAGATGTCATTTTAAGAAAAAGTGGAGATAAAGACTGAATTGGACTGAAAAGTCCCTCATAGTGGATTTTTAGTATTAATGGAACTTTGATTAAATGAATGAAAATGTTATTTAAAAAATAAACAAACACTTCAGACAAATGAACAAACAGTTCTTTTTTTTAGATGTTTAAAATGACCTCACAGTGTGTTGCACACGCACTAGGGGAAGAGGATGCCTATACTGCACTTTGAGAAACAAAGATGTGACCAGAATTTAAATAAAAGTGGAGCTGTTATAAAAAATGGCATTTTTCTCCTTTAACATTGAGTATTTGTATATGAATGGCAAGTCTGAAACTTTTACTTCACATGCTTGTGTCTAACTTCCTTTTCCAGGAACGAGAAGCAGAATTTGAAGAATCTTTGGCTAAAGGAGATGAGCCTGTGGTAAGTGGTGGTCTAAACAGGTTGTGTTCAGTCTCTCTCTCACGTTTCAGTAATATCAGCTCGTTTCATACTGGTTTGGTTCCTCCGATGTGAGCAGGTTCCTGGAGAGGCCAAAGGAGAAGCCGAGCCTGCAGGAAAGAAGAGCATAGAGACGGTTAAAGCTGTGAGTTCACCAACAGAAAGAAAAGTGTTAGTTGCTGATAATGGCTGAAAGATGAACTAAATCACTTTCTTTCATTTCTTATTCCAGGCTGAGCGTATCATGGAGGCCCTGGAGCTCTACAGAGAGGAAAGCAAGAAGCTAGAAGAGCACAGGTCTGCCTGTGAGGCTGCAGGGAGGGAGGTGTGGAATCAGATTCTCTCACACACATGTTCAAAATGCAAAAACACAATAAAACCAATAAAATGTTTTAGGGCGCATCTTTTAGTATCACTTTTTAAAGAATATTATTTCTATTTCTATTCTGTTATTTTGTTATTATTATTAGTGTAATCTTGTTTTGCTTGTAAAGCTCTGTAAGCTGCTATGTCTATGAAAACATTGGATAGTTATTCTAATACGTTTGTTTTGCAGTTACCGGCCCCAAAGATGAACCCTATTCTTGTTGCCTTTGGCAATATCTCGGTAAGATTTTGTGTTTAGACGACTGTCCCACACCACTAGCAGAAGAGCAATCTCTGATTCTTGACAGCAGAGCCCTGAACAGTCTCTTACTTTGAAACCCAAGACTGTTGGCTTGTCATTAAATGGATGAATCTCTGTATTGTCACTGTTTAACACCTTTCTTTCTGGTGGTCCACAGCCTTCTCGCTATGTACTAGAGGTCATCAGGAAGGTCAGGTCCAGGTAGGACACACGTTTTGTTCTTGCTACTTTCATAACTACTCATTTGGCCATATACAGAGCGTGAGTAAAAGCTAAAACAAAACAAACAAAACTACATAAATTAATTACACTAGATATTGTGTGTTTGTGTGTCTTGAAATGCGCAGAGGGAGTATTTCACAAAGAAGGATTCCTCAGTTAGCTCATTAATGCAAGACACAAGTCAGGCCTGTACAATAAGAGAAGAGAGAAGGAAAGCTGCTCTTGGACAGTCCTTATTTTAAGGCCTTGTACAGCTTTATTAAAAAAGATTTGTGATACGCTCTCCTCAAATGCAGGTAAAATGATTTATAAGTGTGGTTTAATTGTCTTTTCTCTGTCTTAGTGAATTGGAGGTTTCTTTGCTGGTGCTGCCGTTCCCCTATATACCCGACCTGCTCACACTCTTCAACTCCTACATAAACCAGGGCCTGGAGGTGGAGCTGGTCTGCCGCTGCCTCTTCTTCTTGCTCAGGTATGTTATCACCACTCACCTAGTTTTACCTGCCTACTTTGGCCACCACAGACTTACAAATGGGAGACTTTCAGGATGTCTCAACACCATTAAGGTGAACGAAATCTAGATAATTTTGTTGTCTGTGTTCTCCTGAAGAATTCACTTTGGTCAGATCACCAGTAATCAGATGCTTCTGTCGGTCATTGATGAATTGAGGACCAACACTATCTCTAAAGTGTGCGAGATCAGGGTGAGTACTTTACACTTGCAGCAGTGTTAGATTATCTGAGTTAGATTATCACTTTTCTGATATTCCTCTTGCCTTCCTCAGGATGTGTTGGGTTTCAACAACGCAGGGCTTCAGTTCCTGCAGCGAGAGATTGAGAGTAAAGAAGACGTGATGTTCTTTTCTGATGCAACAGATCGCTTTATGGAAAAGAAGAGGAAGAGGAGAAAGAGAGAGAGAGCCATTTTGACTATAACATGAACCAGTTCATAACTCTGATGATCAGGTCTTGAGATGTTTCAGGATGTTCACCTTTTTTCTCTGTGGATGTTATGTCTTAGCATTTGTAGTATTCTTTTAATAATAACTTTTCTCACTATCATACTGTCTGTGTGTCTTATTTATGATTTTCAAATGTACTTGTCATAAAGTTTAATTGAAAATTGCTCCGTTTATATACACCTCGGGCTCCGGTGGTGGAGTGACATTTCAAATTCTGTGTGATCATCGTCATAAAATGGATTTATTTGAGACAGATTTTTTCCTCTTGAAGTACATGGAGGCCAGACCTGTTGTGAAATATGGGCTTTTCTACAACTTTCCCTGTTCTCACTAGGGACCCTGCTGAGGAGTGTGTGGGTTGAGAGAAGAGGGCTATGTCAGAGCTGTCACCGCAGCTTGGGATCACCACAGAGAATTTTCATGGCATCCTAATAGAACTGCAGATACTGAAATGGGATTCTGCCACTTAAAACTTTCCCACACACAAACCAGTGAATAAAGGACTACATTTTAAGGAAGCTTTATGGACATCCATGTGTCATTGACCGGATCAGAAGTGCTTCAGGTCCTACGGTGATAAAACTTCCTTAACAGGTTTTTCTTTTTTCTTTTCTTTCCTCTGTTTCCAATTTTAATTTATGATTATGACTAAACATTTTCTTTTTAGTCTATTTTTTCTCAATTGCTTTTTCCACTCTATGGAACAAAGTAAGAAAATGGATTTAAGGCTAGACTTAAACTTCACCTGTTGCTGCTAGTGTTGAGCCATTTTGCAAGACAGTGTATTTGGGAGCTAGCCCTAGCAGGAGTGAAAGAGACAGATTTTACTGGGGTTGTAAATTTACTGAATATGCATCGCAGTTTGTGAAGAAAGCCAGACTGGTCTCATTCAGTGCTGTTTTTATAAAATATGCACTGCCTGATTTTTTCACACAACTACCTGATTGTACCTCGGAGTCTTTAAATCATCAGTAAATAGAGAATCTCAAAACACCGATCTCCCAATGTATGCTGATCAGACACAATAAATCTTTCAAACCACAAGTGAAGTGAATGATATTGATTATTTACTTCACTTTGCAGAGTGAATAAAGGTCTCATTGAAATGCTACCTGTCCAGGGGTGGGATTTACACTGTATGTGAACTAAAGTACTGGGACGCTTGACCATTAAACCAGCAGGAACTTAAATGACATTGCATTTAAATATTTAAAGTCCACACTTATGTTGGAACAAAAAAAGTTCTTCCCCAAACTGTCAGAAGTTGTCTAAACTGTCTTGGTATGCTGAAGCATTCGGATTGCCCTTCACTGGAAGTAAGGGGTCTAGCCCAAACCCTGAAAAACAGGTGTATCCCAATACTTTTGTCCATATGGTGTATTAAGCAGCTGCTGAACAAAATGTACTGGAATGTGTTGGAAGCAGTAAAAATGGGCAAGCATAAAGGTCTCAGTAACTTTGACAAGGGCCAAGTATTGATGGCTAGACAGCTGGGGTCCTGCTATGTTGTGGCTAGTACCTAACAAAAGTCCACAGAAGGACGAATGGACAAGTGACAGTCATGAATGCCCAAAGCTTATTTATGCTTGTGCAGTGTGAAGACTAGCTTGTCTGGTATACCACAAAAGAGCTTATTTTTTTTGTAAAAGCCACAGATGATTCAAAATGTGAAAAAAAACCCTTGTCCTTGTCTGATAAATTGTTCAGGAATGGTTTGAGGAACATGACAAAGAGTCTAAGGTGTTGACTTGGCGTCCAAAATCCCCAGATAGAGTCCCTGTCTCGCAGGGATATGCAGCTAACATATTGGTGCCAGATACACAATTTTAGGCAAGTGTTATGGCTTACAGGTGTAATTTCCTACCTGAATTTGCATTTGAGGTGAAGGAAAGAAAGTCTAGTCATGTGTGTCTTTTTAAGCCTGTATAAAAGCTGAGCATTTTTATTAACCTGGATTTAGTCTTAAGGCCATAAATATCACACTTAACAAGATTAAAAATTCCTCAGGAAAGAAATGAAATTAGATGCCTTCACACATGCCTCTGGACACTTAACAGCTTCCCTCAGTCGGCAACTTTTAGCAAAATTCTGCTGACTGATGGAAGATGGTTTTTAAAAATAACAGGTAAATCTAGATCACACAGGTTTGAAAGCAGGCAAACCCTCAATGATTTTCTTTGACCTTGACTGTGTTTAGTAGCGTAACTGACCAACATTTGTAGAGAAAAGTACATTTTAAGCTTATTTTCTTTACTGTGGCCACAGTAGCTTTAACAGAGTTTTGAACAGATCTACACAATGTAGAACCACAGCTTCTGACTTATAACCAGGTTTCTAACAGAATAATTGCACAGGCAAAGAATATCATTGTAATAATCTACCTGGCCTTACTCTCTAGCAATTTTTCAAATCAGTAACAGAACAGTTATAACATCTAATTCACAGTGTGTGGCTGAAATGTTTCTGACGTCTCGTCACTTTCCCCACACTTCAGACATCTGGTCATTTTAAAACCAAAATCACTTTATAACCTGCTTCCCCTTTTATTGTTCTGAATGGGCACAGAAATGATCACATTCCTCCTCAGAAACAGTTTTAATGCACTCTAAAGTGAACCTCAGAAAATGAAACCAGTATTTTGTAGGCACTGTGTGAATGAATGGGTGGATTTGTTTGGCGGTCTTGTAGCCTCAGGTTTATGTGAGGTGTGGTCTGACTTATAGCTTGTCATAAATGCCCTGAGTTGTGGTCTGTAATGGGTAATAGTCAACAAAGGGAAGGCAGAATGTTACTTTTTAAATTGTGTGTGTGTGTGTGTGTGTGTGTGTGTGTGTGTGTGTGTGTGTGTGTGTGTGTGTGCGTGCGTGTGTGCGTGTGT
>JBBJLR010000002.1:11257561-11269647 GCA_037577145.1 Brachypetersius gabonensis | reverse complement strand
CGGCTGGAGAATCGCAAGCAAATGTTAGTCCGTCACTTCCGCTAAGTGCAAAACGTTAGTGTTCCGTTTAGGACAGCGCTGACCCGCAGCAGTGTGCACTACAGAAGGCAGTGCGCACTACGCACTAAACCTCAGTGCACTGATGGTAGTGCGCGGTTTCGGACACAGTCCATGTCTTTTGTGACCAATGTCTTTGGCTGACATTTGTACTTCAGTGTGAGCCTTGACCCCCACATAGCTTTTAGACTTCAGGCACAGTGTATGGGTACTAGGGATGGGAGAAAAAAATAGATACAATAGTATTGTGCTGCATTGAGTAAAGTATGGTTTTGATACATTTTATACATTTTGAGGTTCAAGTATTGATGTTTTATTATATATTTATTAATATTGCCTGTAAAGTACAAATAAGGGCTAAGATACCAAACTCTTAATGTTGTGTTCACATACACTGTAAGTCAAATTATGGTTACATTTGTAAGTGTAGAAGGAGTCAAGAGATCTCTGGGTAGGATGACCTTCAATCTCTCCCATCACTTTGCAGGTGAGCTGACAGAAATGCCAGAGAGTATCTGCTCCAAGCAAAATGAACTGTCCAGTGATGTTTCACTGAAAAAAAAAGTTGAGAAAGCATGTTTTCCTTCACCCTCCCTGCACTGGTGGCAACATGTGACTAAATTCAGAAAGAAAATAAAACAAGCCCATTTTATATGCACAGTGCAAGGCGGTAACAGAGCATGTGCATAATAAGTGAAAAGGTAGTATTAGGAGTACAGCCACAGTTTTATTTGTAGGACGATACTTTTGAAATACACTCAAATAAAAAGAATTTAAATATCACATTTAAACGAAATAAGCCAGTTCTTGTTTACTAAGTATTTTTTATACAAGCATAGTGTTACAAACATTCACTGGACAAAGTCTATAAAAGAAGCTGCCGAATTCGCAATGTAATAGGTATATGTGTGCTGAGTTCTTGAGGCAAGAGAAAAATGTATGAGTTGCAGTGAACTGAAGCAGGTGATTAGAGCAAATCTGAGTATTTGTTATAAATAGCTTATTATTATTATTATTATTATTATTATTATTATTATTATTATTATTGTTATTATTTATTTTTCATTTGTTTAGTTGAGATGAAGTGTATTAATTGAAAACCCCCTGAAATCTAAAATCGCCAGTTCTGAATACATTTGGTTTTCAGCTCACTATCTATCTTTACAACAGATCTTTACTCACAGATCTTTACATGTCTAAATAGAATCATGGTGTGAGGCCTCTAATGAGGGTTTCAGTGTCTGTCAGAGTCTGGGTTTATAGGTGCGTGTCTTGGGTCACTATATATGGCATTAGAGTCTACATCTCTGTCAACTCATAGTTGATACTTATGGAAACATTTGCTACAGGGAGAACAGTAGTCATTTTGTCTGTAGAAACAGAAGTTTCATCTGACTGAAAACTCAGCAGCCTTCAAACCTTTTGCTAAAAGATTGATCTCTTCCTCAGTAGCAATAATGTTGAGGTTTTGATACTTCTCACTTTTACACATTACCCACACTGTTCTGCTGGAGTACGGGCCTCCATCAGGTCCTTTTCAACCCTGCTCCTGCACACATGGTCAACCCTAGTCCTGTAAAACACATATATAAAGCACCTGATAATTTGATGGCAAGTCACAGAAAAAGTACTGATTTGGATGACAAGGATCCAGTTTCTGGGGTTGATTAATTTAAACACCAATTTTAAACAATGCTGAAGCTACAGGTGGAGCACTGTGTCTTTTATTACATTAGACTCCACCAAGACTGGGCTGCACTGTTTTTTCTGTAACCTCTGGATTATAGTAAAACTGTAATTATGGTGACAGGATATACCCCCGAGCTTGTCATGACACATAACTGCATGTGCTGATTCAGTTGAAATCTTTGGCTTCTTAATCATCTTTCACATTTATATGGTGGAACTTAATTTTTTCTGGCATTTTAAATTGCAGGACTAGGAAACCAGTGCAGATGGAGAAAGTACAACCAAAAGTGCTGATCTGAACACTATATATCAAAATGTAATGTACACAATTTCTTACTCCAGATAGATGTAGTCAATCGGCAATAATGTGTTTGGTTTTCAGATTTTGTCTGTTTAGTTTAGAAGTGGAGCCAAAAGGCTAATGTAGTTAACAAATGCTAGAACAGTCACCCAAATTGATTCCCAAAAATGTATCACCTAATCTTTTCTCAGCACAGTGAAGTGGCATCTTTGTTAAGGTGATAAAAACATAGCAGTCTTGTTCATTTTTATAGTTCATGTCATGTCAAGTCAAGTTCCACCTAAATTAAAGGTTGAGACTTCTTGTCTTTGCAGCCCCATTTCTACAGTAAAGATGCAAAATTAGAAAACCAAACATATCTGGGCTGATCAACCACATCTGGGCTAAGTGGAAAATTGTGTAAATTAACTATTTATTTAATTAGTTGAAAAAAAGTTAAGATGGAGACTTCAGGAATGCCTCATTTATAAGCCAGAGTGTCCCCCACTGTGGGGGGATCAGACAGGCCACTAATGCCCAGTCCTGAGCCATAAATTTCCGCTGACATGAAACAGAAGATGGCTTCCCAGCAGGACTGGGAGGTTTTTCATCACTGGAGCTTTTTAGTGGCCTTCACCACGACGGCTGCATGTCACTGAAGAAGAGGGCATGTGTCTGTGTATATCCATTTATCCACCCATCCATTCATCTATTCATTATTGCATATTGCACTTCAGTATATGTGTGTACCCTAAGCACTGAATATTCATGTTTATCTTTACATTTCTTTGCACAAACATAAAAGCAGTCTTTACTGGGAATAAGAAGAGAATAAGAACAGGACAGACAGGAGTGAAGAGTGAAGAGAGGGTCATAAATTCAGCAGAGGCCTGGGCTGGGAGTGGTTTCGATGCAAGAAAAAAAAAAGACCCTTGGAAATTTCACTGACAAGATTAATATGCAGTTGATGGGAAGGTTTTCACGACATGGTGCCAACAAATAAACACAATTCAGGGATGCCACATCCCCCATGGGGTGGCTTCCTTCAATGGATCCCACCATTCCCAAGATTCCATGGGGGTAATCCAGTGTCAGGTGGTCTCAGTCCCTCTCATTTGCCCTCCAGAGACCGAAAGGTTATCCTATTCTCTGAGAAACCCGAATATCGAAGCATGATAAAGTTCACTGGGGCAGCTGGATGCTAATCTCTTGTCCATGCCAATCAAAAAAAGAACCATACAAGGAACTGAGAAAGGCCATTTGATACCAGCTAAAGGGGGGGTGAGTACTGCAGAAATGTACAATGACATCATCTTTATTTAACAGTTTAGGAGTTTGCTGTAAGGTGAAATTTAGGTGATTAATTTTGTACATAAATACTCTGTCATAAATACACTGTCTGAAATTCTATAATACTGCTGTGGCTTCACAGTCTGACTAAGCTGGGAACGAACAAAAAGCCATTGCAATTCTTGTCATGCCCCTGTAGCTTGTGTCAGCATGTCAAGTTAATAAGCTGATTCTCAAAGGCCAGCTTATGTCCTGTTTTACTTCACAGCCATCTAACTTCAGCAGCAAAGGAGGCCAGGACTGGTCACAGAGTCACGGCTCGGATCATGACTGAACCAATTTTACAACCCAGAAGCCACCGGCGTGCTGGCGGTCCGTCACGTTTAGGCTCAGAACTGAGCCACATTTATGACCTGGTAGCCATCCTAGAGCTCAGCCACAGTCACGGAGTTTGGATGCCACTGGGCCATCTGAAGGCCTGCTGTGAAATCCCTGCTGACTAATTCAGTCAAGTGTAGAATGATGACTTCACATTATCTCTGACCAGGGCTTAACCAAGTTGAACCCACAACTGATGATAACGGATAACAAATAAGGGTTTGGCTTTTGTCACTCACAGAGTTTTATTTACGGACCACCGCCAGTCTTTCAAGTCTGCCCACAGCTGAGACATGAATCACCTAAAACGAGGCCCTAATTTTTGTTTGCTGAAGCGCTGTGCTGTAAATTTACCTTGAACTCCAGGGAAAAAGGGATCCTACAATTTTAGCACAGCACATGCTGTCCTGAAAGTATGCTCCTGCTCATTTAAGCAGTATATTTGCTGTCCTGCCAACATAAAGCTGTTCAAACACCCACTTAGCAAGCAATGCAAGTTTGCCACCCCGGTGTGTGTACACTATTTGATTTACAGGGCAGCTTGTATTGGCCGCTGCACTATAGGGGGTCTGCATGGCACAGAGCTTTGAAAGAAGCAGTGCAGAAGTCCAGCAGGATGCAAAATTAGGCAGCCAAAGCCCAGTGATGGGCAGTAGCACTCGGCTTTGGACAGGCTCAGCATGCAGAGAGCTCATCACTTTCTACTCCCGTCTCAGATCACAGCGAAACCTCTCCAAGTGCACACTCAATCCCTACGTTTAAATTTACCTTGAGGGCTGGAGGGCCTGACCTGTCAGAGCTGTCACCGTGCTCCTCTCATCTCCCCGCTCTTTCTCATGACCTGCTGTCTTCCCACATATTCCCACTTGCTAGTCTTTTTTCATCTCCTTGTACTCCTTGTTTCTGCCTCTGTGATCTGTTTCTCCAACCTTTCTAAAGTCCTGGTGACTTGTTCATACAGCTCTTTTCACCGCACTCTGTTCTGAGGTCTCACTGCCATGAAAGTAAATCTAATAAATTACTGCATGCAGACACACAGGCCCACAAACACACAAAAGTTTCTTTCACAAAAGCTGGCGCTGCACAATGTCATCACAGAAACAGCCAGTACAGAGGGCTGCTCATTTAGAATGCACCTCCTAATTGTATAGGCCAATGCAGTCCTGTGAATTTAGCATGGTGTGTTTTTTGTGTGCTGATACTTAAACACAACAAAATAAATTCTAAGGAAAGCAGTCAAACAATCCTTATGCACAACAGAAAGAAATTTTCTGTGGGAAGTAAATACTGTGGGCACAATATTAATTTGTGTAAATCCATTTAATGGCCGCATGGACGTCACGAAACAGTGCAGGACTCTGTGTTGCACACAAACGGGTCTAATGATTATTGCACTCAGTGATCAATATCTCATAGTTTTTACTAAATTCTCCCTGATTTAGAGTTAGATTGACAGGTATCTTGTTTTTTGTTGTGTAATTCTGTGAAAATTATGCATTATGATAAGATCACAGTGAAAGAGCATTGAAGTTGTAAATGATGTTGTTTAATGAAGTTGTTTAAGCTGTCTGTGCTGCATCTGACTCAGATATCCTTGCAATAGGACCCTATAACCTACTGACCTCTGAGAGAGAAGACCACCATGCTGCCTCTGGTGTGTATGTGTGTGTTTGTGTGTGTATGTGTGTGTGTGGTAGATTGCACGTCTCCACACAAAGAACTATCCACACGGGGCTTTATTCTGAAGATCGAAAAGCTCTGTTGTTGAGCGGACAAAATTAACACCCTCCCTCAGTCCTCAGGGTGCCTCAGTGACATTAGCACTCACTTTCATACTCTCTTTTTCTTTGTCTTTCACATGCAGACACATGAGGTCATGAGGACACATTGCTGCATTATCACATTGTGCTTAAGTTTAAGAGGTCAGAGTATCAAACCTCACTCTGGCCTAGCAGTTGTACCTCAACATGTGGAGAGCTTATTTAAACGTTAAGTTATATCAAAAATGCATCAGCAGATGGTATTGACATGCAGCATACACACACTCGTAAACATGTGTCCACCAGTGAATTCTAAAAGTAACATATATTTGGCGGGGGGGCAGTCAGAGGATAATGTTCAGTACTAGCTCCAAGGTCACACTCCCGGCTCCCCCTCCCCTCACAGAGAGGATTGTAATAGCTGTGCTGACAGACATGTCTGACCAGCTGGGACTGTCAGCACTAACAGACGTTAACCCTTTAAGGCTAGACAACCAAAGCTAAGGCCTTATATTCTGAGCACAAACCAACACTCTTGACGAAGAACATAGAAGAAAATACTTTGAAATGACTATAAATAATCTTATGAAAATGATATTAATTACTTTAGCATTATGCAAGCCTATATATGGCCTGTGCATGGGCCCACACTTTAATTTCTCACTTTCACAGTTGCATAACGAATGTCCTTGTCAGTTTATAGTAGTTCATGTAAAATATACACAAGTTACCAAATAACTCCTCTATATTAGTCTTATGTATTAAGTCCTTAGTATAAAGATTAAACTAGATCATGATACACAAATTTTTAGCAAGTGAAGAGTTTGATATATGTTGTTTAAAATACCATTTGCTTCTCAGTCCATATATAGAAATGATAAATTCATAGTTTTTGGATAGTTTTTGAGTCACTCATTTGCATATCTCATAGTTCCAGCTTGCTGTAGTTCAATCATGCTCATTCACTCTGCAGTGTATCGTTTTTTTTTTTGCACACGTATAGCCAGTCTTGTTCATTTCTAGAAATAAGGACAGAAATGTCCATGAATTTTAATTATTTATGACTAATTTTAGTACATAAACTCACACAAATGTTCTAAGTGCACATCAGGGACAAAATGAACTACTTACTGTAATTCTACAATTAAATATTTGAGATTTACATCTAGACGACCTAAATGACTATAAAAGCCTGAATTAAATATAGTATGAGGTGTATTTAATACGTACGTAAAGAAATCTTCAAGAAATCTAAAAGTCTTCTTTTAGTTCCTGGGTCATAGAGCGGAATGAATGTAAACCTATCCAAAAGAGAAACAAACACTGTGATGTGTGAGAGAGTCTTTATTGTAATAATGCTTTGGTGCTGGTAAAGGCCACTCAGGGGCTTTCACTGATCTGAGAACAGCTGGAGAAACACAAATCACACGGGACTGGGCTTTCCCTCCAAACAGCTGGGAAAACAAACTGCCTGGCCTCAGCCACCTCGGGCATGCTGTATGATCACACACACATTCTGCTACTTCAGCCATGGCCTACACAGTCATTAAACCTGCGCACTGGAAAACAACATCAAACACCACACAAAGCAGTCCTTTAAACACTCCACACACCTTCGCAAAGCTCTATACACTCACCGCCTGCACACACGCTGCAGCTTACACAGCGCAATGCGCAACACTAAACAGTGCTAATCCACATTTGCACATGAGGGAAAGCCTACGGGCCCCAGCACCACATCAGCCTGCCCCGTTCCTGAACATATTAACAGCTCTCGGTGGTTTCATAGCAATATAAGTCCAGCAGAATCCAAACAGAGAGGTCACACATGCAGAAACCAGCTGTGAAAGACTCACACAGAGCATTCATTTACTTCAGTTTAAGACAGTGTTCAGACCCTGTGAAGGTGCTATGACTGAATGCGTTAGCAGTTTTTACCTCCATAAACTGTGATAGAATGATCAGGGAACATATGTCCCTATTGACAAATTAGAGACCATGAACCACCGTTGCCCCTTGTCTCAATGTTTAACAGACTGCGAAAGATCATAAACAAATTATTGTAAAGAACTCTGTATAGACTGACAGCATAATGAAGTACATTAAAGACCACTAGTTTTCAACATTTCTGCGTAATTACATGACATTCATTAGATGAATGACATTGATTTGATGTGATCCTTCTAAAAACTACTTCAAAGTTTATCATATTTATCATTATAGATATGCCTTCTTATGCCTGACACATTGTTTTGCGATAGTTTTAGATTAGATTTAGTCATAAAATGTAGTTTAAGTCTGTTGATTAGAGACACATACAGACTCTTTTATAACAAATCAGCATCCAGATAAACCTTTTTTTTTTTTTTAGATTTACCATTTTATCATTAGCAACATTACATATAAAAACAGCCAATTCACTGGGTGTTTAATATAGTAGACAAAACAGATGTTCCGACCGGTCAATATATATGTATAGGTAAAGTTTCTCTACAAAAAACTTATTCCCATCTAATTACTCTGAATGACTTTATTGACTGGACACGATGACTGAGCTATGCAAAAGGAATTCCTTTTTAATTGTCTGATTCTATTTGGAATGAATTCAGAAGACAGTTCTCCATGACACTGAAATGTGCAAATCAGAATAAAACAGGCTTAAATTGCTGTCAAATAGCACCAACAATCTTAACTTTCATGGACATGAACATAAATAAATCATTTAAATTGGTGAAAGTGCAGCTGGTATTTTATAAAAATATGTAAAAAGTGACAAAATGACTTTGAAATGACAGCAACAATGTATGCCCTCTAATACAGGGCAGTTAGAGGAGGACTGAGGGCCAGGATTGAATATGGATTGGTGGAAATAAATATGCATGGATTAAGTCAATTTGGAATGAGAAAAGAAGAAAAAGATCTAGACATATCGCTGTCATCTTTAAAGATCCCCAACATAGATGGTACATTTCTTTCACTCCAAATGGATAAATAACGTTTCATGTTCCAGCACCTCCCTGGGCCTCCATAAACTGCATACACTGTGAAGGAACTATTCTGTGAGCAGTACCCCATGAAGGCATGGCCTGTATGAGAGAAACACCAGAATAGCACTAAATAGGCTGTAGCACACTTTCTCTTGATCCTGCTCATCCATCGGCCCTCCTGGCCACATGCTGACATCTGTGAGTTACGGCCCTCTCTCTCTCTCTCTCTCTCTAAAGAAAAGGGAAATTCCACCCCATATCACACCCCTCTCCTCTAAAACTCATCCATATTAAAGTGCAACATTATATAGCCAAAAATATTGTGAACACCTCTCTTTAAAATTCAGTTCAGGTGTTTTAGCAACACCCATTGCTGATAGGCATATAAATTAAACTCATTAATCAGGTACTGAATGCTGTTATATATAATATATAATGCTACGATCACAAAATGGAAGCATCTAGAAGAAAAAATCACAAAGGTATAGCCCAATCAAATTCACAAAGTGCACCATGAACCACACGAGTGTTAGGGTTAGGGTTAGGGTTAGGGTTAGAACATGGACAACAGACAATGTTGCATGTTTTCAGAACTGATGAAACCCACTTCATTATCTGGCAATTTGTGGATAAATCTGGGTTTGGCAGAAGGCCAGCAGTAAAGTTTGGTAGAGGAGGGATAATGGTCAGGTCTGTTTTTCGGGCTTTGCATTAGGCTTGGTAGCTCCACAGAAATTAGTTTCACAAAGACAATCGTGTGCTTCCAACTCCTGTGCAAAAATCCCTGGTTTAGGGAGTTTCGCATGGAGCAACAGAGCCTTGAAGTCAACGCAACTAGCAACACCTTCGGCATAAAATGACATTTTGAATGTCATTCTGGCCAACATTAGTGTCAGACCTTCATAAATGCTCAGTGGACATACATTTTTACAGACACACTGGTAAAAACCTTTTAGAAGAGTGGTGTACCAATTTTTTTTATCTATTGAACCCAGCTAGTAACACTTCGCACTTTCTCCTCTGTTTTTGGACCTTTTGAGACTATAGTTGCATATGTTGCCAGAGATAAGAAGAATGTTAGCATTTTATTTCAAATATTTACCACTCACTGCTCAATGAAAAATGGAGAAAATAGTGTAGAAAGATTTCTTTATTTGTGTTTATAAGTAGAAGGAAAAAGGGAGAATATGTTATATAAATGTTGTTGAAAAGTCATTTGCATACATTATCAGCAAGTTGGTGATTATTAGTTTAGCAAAAAAGTAACATTTAGTTATTGTTTGTCATTATGAAACAAAAGGAAAAAACTCTAAAATGCAGACTTGGACTTGTCAAAACCAAAGAATATAAATTATGTATCAAATGATTTTAGTACATTATTACTTTTAATTTATTGTGAGGATCAAGAGACCTATCAAGAGACCCAGACACTGCGAGTGATCTTTTAATAGATGCTCCATCGCAAGTAGAGATGCTCCATCGCAAGGGACAGTAGGTGAAGAGGGCAGGACTGCTGTCATCCATCATCTTTCTGTAGTGTGGATCATTAGTGTGCAACAACATTGTTCACAGCTTATCAGAAAGTTAATCTGCCTCCCAGGAATGACCACAGGCACAAGAGCCTGACGGATCGTCCAACCAGACAAAGATGGATGAATGCAGAAAGTCAGCTGGGCTCAGGGATCTGGTGAAGTGGGCTGTCAGGGTGTGGCCCCCTGGGAAAAGCTCATAGGATGTGGCGATAGGCACAGGGAGTGATTTTGTGGAACAGCTCGGTATGAAGGTTCCCAGCTATCTTCTTCCCTTGTGTACTGTGTGAAACAAACTGTAATAGGTAGTTGGATAGGATGGAAAACATATTTTGTTTTTCAACAATGTGCCCTGGTCACAGTGTTCATTCCTAGTGCATGTTTCAGATTAGAGAAGATCAGGAGAGAGCCAGAACTGAACATCGTCATTCCATTCAAAATGGGAAATCCTGTCAGCCTGGCAAGTCAATATATAGCACGCCTTTCCACTTGGTCAGTGTAATTGATTTGATGTGTAACATTACCCACTGAATCCAAACATGGTTCCCCTGCCAGGCCAGCCTCCAGCTGTCAGACCCTCCTGTACCCACGCCCCCAGCCCCCAGCCCCCCAATTTTTATCATTCTCTCACCCCCTCTTCAAACCCTCTCCATGTACACCCCTCATCATCCCTGTCACACTACACCCTGCCAAATCTGGCCTCCAAAATTCACCTGCTAAGTATAATTGAAGCTTGCCTACCTCATCATGTGTGCACTCCTGCAATCCTTCTGAATAACCTGGTCCCCACCGCTACCTTTCACATTTATACTGCTTTCAATCAGTAAGCTGGCCCAAGATTAAAACATCAATGCATAAACAACTTAGTAAAAAAAGTAGGTGGTGTGAGACTTGAGTGCCTGTATCAAACCATTTTTAGGTTTAATACAATATACGAACATTGTATAAAAACAGATTTTGCCTAAATAAACATTTTATGACCCATTGATTTAATATTTTCTACAACTGATAAATCATTATTAACTCGTTGTTATTGATTTATTATTTTTGATTTAATGTTTATTTTAGGAAGCCAACCTGTTGATATTTGGGTTCCACTTTCACTGCAACACAAGAAGAGCATAGACCAGGCTAGTAAAAGTAGCTGTGTGAGTAAGAGTTGACCCGTGAGTAAGTGTGTGTTCATAGTGTTCATCACAAACTCATGATCTCACAGTGCAGTGAAAAAACATCCATCAGTTAAGGATATAACAGTAATTATTTCACAAAAACTGAAAGTGAGAGTGGTTGATGAAATCAGTGTTAGAGCAGTACCTGCAGCAGGCTAACCACAATATTATTATTTAATATTTAATTTTAAAGGATATGTGTCCTCATTACCGGAATCCATATGGGTCAGTGTCTACATACGTTGAAAAATTGATAAAACAAACAAAATCTGAGATTCGTTTTGCTTAATATCTTTTTTTTTTCTTAAAAAAAAAAAAATCTTAAGTCTCTGTGAGCTCATATGTCATGCATGTTTTTGGGATAAACGGTGGCATTGCCCTGTCTGGGAGCACAGAGCTTTCATCAGCTCCCGATGATTTACATTCACGTCCACAGATGTTTGTTTTCTGTCAGTCTCCATATCCAAACACAGCCTGACACGAGCCCATGTTTAAGAGGGCAGGGGTCAAACAAGTTTAAACCCATTACAAGCTGAAACAAAAGGAGCATTATTTTCCTTCAGCTGAGAGAAGTTGCTCTTCTTGTCCAGTGAACGTAATCCTCATTAATTACAGGAATGCTTCTGTAATGACATGTCAAGAAGATAACTGTATTGAATATTTAGGCCCACAGTGATATGCTACAGTCTATTTAACAGCCACATTTAAACTGCCAGACATGGGGAAATTACATCACCCAAAACAAAAGCATTCTAGTCTCATTTAATCACTTAACCCCTGTTCCTGACATTCTTTCCTCCATGTTTTGTCAGTGACTAATGAGTTCATTAAAGCAGTGTTTTCAAAACATTGTGTGTGTGTGTGTGTGTATGTGTGTGTGTGTGTGTGTATGTGTGTATGTGTGTGTGTGTGTGTGTGTGTGTGTGTGTGTGTGTGTGTGTGTGTGT
>JBBJLR010000002.1:11214883-11233418 GCA_037577145.1 Brachypetersius gabonensis | reverse complement strand
ACACACACACACACACACACACACACACACACACACACACACACACACACACACACTTGTTGCGGTATCTTTTTGCCACATGTCTCCTCTCCTGTTTGAAACCTGAACATAAGATTGGCAAGGCTTGGAAACTCAATAAGGAAGCAAATACTATATAATTCTATTTATACTTCTTACGTCTTACTCTGTGACAAACTTCTCAGTCCACTAGATAAATTTCAGCTGTCTGCTGGGCAGTTGGTGGCCTAGTGGTTAGGGCACTGTGATCAGAAAGTCCGGGTTCGAGTCCTAAGACCGCTAGGTACTGCTGAGGTACCCTGAGCAAGGTACCATCCCCCACACCCGGGTGCCCTGTTCCTGGCTGCCCCCTGCTTCGCTTGAAGTGAATGGGTTAAATGTAGAGGAAGAATTTCGTGCTGTTCTCACTGTGTGCTGTGGTGTGTTCACGTATGACCAGATGTCACTTTCACTGTTTCACTGGACTGCAATCCAACTGGAGATGCTCACCCAGCTTAACTGCCTTGTGCTCTGTCTGTTACATTCTGAACAACCCATTCAGCCTTTGGTTGCAATTAGAATCCACCACTGATCTACATATACCAGTTTCGTCTTCAAGATTAATTTCACCCAGAAGCACTCAAGCCAAGCACAGGGATATTTATCGACCATGCAATCTCCACTTTCCAGGAATTTAGTTCAAGAGAGATTAATAAAATAAGGAGAATCAGTGAACAGAAAAACAGATGAGATAAACATCATAGCAAACTATTATAATAAATTATATGTCATTATAAGATACTTTAACCGCACAACTCATTTCAATAAGAACACCTACTTGTCCAACATTTGTTTTAAAATCAGGGGTGTGGCACCAGAAATGCCTTAAACTAAAAAAATTTAGAACTGTTGTCTCAGTGAACAAAGTTTATACACCCTGACATTTGGCATTGATGTCAGTGACTGCTCTGGAGCATTCTATTAAATAGAAACACTTTTCTGTGGAGAAGAATGTGCAGAAATAATGAATTTGCAGAAAACACAGAAACAGTTCTTCCAATTGATCAGTTAGACAGAAAACAAACCACCTGGGATCTTGTGATATTCTACAAAAATGTCTCTGTGAATTATGAAATCATTCCTTCTGAATAATGAACTTGGCTGCCTTCAAATGAATAATGTGAACTCTGCCTAGCATAAAGTCTACAGAAATATCTCTGTTTGATAAATCAGCACTAAATGTCAGTTGCAGCCTTTTATCTTGACCTTATCCATCTTCTCAGAGTGGAACAACCACAACCAAGAGTGTCTTTTCCTGCACCATCCTTCATCTGGCTCTTCTCTGTACTCCTGCCTTGATCTAAATAAGCTCTGGCCAGCTGCTCTGAATAACCTGCCAGTGTTAGTGAGAGTCCCCTTGAGAGTTTGAGCATACAAGCATTTTGTGTAGGTTCAGTGTTATCACAACTATTGCTTAACTCCATGATAGAAGACAATTAACATTTTGATCAATTTTCCAGATCAGTATGAAGACACAAACTTATTAAGGCAAACTTAGGATCTTGGTAATTATACAAAAAGCTGAGAGATAATGAGATGGAAAGAAAAAAACTGGAGAAATAGGAAACTATTAAAAAGACTTTATAGGAAGAATACATGGTATTTTGATGCTTATTGATGTTTGTCATAATAGAGGTGTACGTTTTAATGCTTTTAAGTACATGAGCAAGAAATATTGAGATATTATGTGACCAATGCAAAAACAGATCCATTATGTATACAGAAGATTATAGGTATGTCTCTCATTTTGCTTGCTTATTTCTTTTAAAAACATTCCCATTCCTTGCTTACTCTTGTCTTAACTTCTGACTTTCCTATAACTTGTGTTGCTTAGGTATTGTTTGGCAGGTGTTGTTTAGGTGCACTAAATGTGCAGTAACTTGCTTGAATAGTGGATGTCAATTTAAGTAGTTTTACAGGTTTAAGAAACAGATATGGACTACTTGAGCACTGATGTACGTCACTCTGGATAAGAGCGTCAGCTATATACCGTAAATGTAAATGTAGTACAGATGTAGCTGAGGTTTCAGGCGGCTGCTGTATTTACTCATTGGGTTTAATTGAGTTAATATCATCAGAGAAATGAAACATATCAAATATTAGGGGAGCAACAAACAGTTTTGATACAGTTTACTGTAAGGTAAGTTTCCAAAATTGTAATTCATAGGATTAGTGTGTTACTGCAGACCAAAAGTGTAAAAAAGTTAAAAGAGTAAAAGGTATTTAAGAAAAATGCATTTATTCTCATAGAACACACCTGAATGCCTAGTTGCAATTGCTGTCAGTGGTTTCGTCAAAAGACGGCAAACAAGAGACCCCTAGCTGAGACCAAGGAATGTGATGCCGTCTGAAATTTCCACTAAGCCTCTGATTCTCTATCAAAATTATTAGACCTTCAGCAAATAATACAGCTTGATATAAAGCGTCTAATTTGAAAAACATCATGCAACTTTCTTTTAATGCCAGTGAAAGTCTCTGTCACATGTCATTTAGGCAGCAAACAGTTCAAGGTCTTGTCTCAAGAATAGTTCAAGAAAAACTATTATTATTATTATTATTATTATTATTATTATTATTATTATTATTATTATTATAGATACAGCTTCATTAGCTAAATTGCTAAATTGTCTTTTTCCCTTTGACTCTCTTCCTCTCTCTTTCTTTCTGTCTCTTTGAAACACAAGAATAGTGGATTATATGGCCCCCTAAATTTGTCTACATTTATTAATGAAGCTTACTTAGCATTTAGAGATATTACTTTAGCTAAAATAAATCAGGGAACTTATAAAAAAAGAGGAGGAAAAATTGACTGGTGTCCAAGTGTTTTAGCACCTGAAGCCTTTTGAGTGTAATAAACGTCAAGGGGATATTTATAGCATAGTAGATGGAGAATGTCCAATTCCCCACTCCGCAATAACGCACATGCATCTGCTAACCGCATCAGCCATACCCTTTCTCTCTCTCTCTCCTTCAGCAACTGTTCCTCACTCTCTCTAACAGGAAGGAGAGCCAATAGAAAGCCTCAAACTTTTAGCCCCTTGACCTCCCTCTGTACACTTTCTATTAACTTACACTTAAAGGTGCCCAGTGTAACCAAAGTTTGGCAACTGCAAGCTTGCAGAGTATTGATGTGGTCAGAATGCAAGCATATACAATTATTATTTATTATTCGTATACATTTTCTGAGCCATGCAGGATATATTTCCACCCTGAAAAATGTAGGTATTCTTTAAATCCACAATTTACACACATAAAAGGGGGAGTTACTGGAGTACTACACTAGAGAGACTTTCACACTTTTAAGCGAGAGGGAACCTAAAAGCCCTTGTGGAATATCACTATGGCATTACAAGGTGAGGATTTGGTGTGAAGGAGTTGTTGGGCCACTGTGTATCTAACGGTATTTTTAAAGATTCATTTGTGACCACAGCTACTCTTCACAGCCAGCTCAAGCCAAACACATTAGCATGGAAGAGAAGAGTGTGTGGAAGACCACCAATTGCAGCAATGTCAGAGAAAGAGGCTTTTTTGACATCGTGTGGAGATTCCTTGATAATTGAACCCGATTGCATACTTTCCCATTATGTGCATAAATGTCCAGGAGTGGATGAGCGAGAGAAGAGAGAGCGAGATTACATGCGTGAGTTTCTGTTCGCATCAATCAATTCAGCACAGCTGCAGCATGTCTCTCCATTTTTCCAAATATAAGATTTCTCAAATCTCCCTCTGATATCATCTGGCCTTTTGCTGTACACAGCCTGGCCAGTTATCAAACATCTCAGATTGATTTGTGTGCTAATGTACACACATCCACATTTATGTACACACTGCCTGCAGTTGTATGTGTTTTGTTAGACTTTACACATAAATGAACGCCTTCATATTAAAATCTAGTACACTGTTATGAGTCAGTAACATTTTTTCTACAAACAGCATGTCTGTTAATCTGTTGCCACTCTCCTTCATTGTCCCCACAGTTACAGTCAGATTTCGGTTCAAGAAAAAGAGGTGTTTTCACATAGTTTATTCTGGTCAGTAAGGGTGTAAAGTGTGAACTTACCCAGGCTTGTGAAGGTGAGGAGTGGACTATGGTGGCTTTAAAGTGAAAGACTAGTGAGTGAAAGCAAGAGGAGAAAACAGCAGATGGAGTTTGGATCAGACTCCTGGTGTCTTGGCAGCACATTTTCATACTCCTACTGAGTGATTCTCTTACCCTGTCACACACACACATGCAAATAACCTTTCATAAACACATGGGCACACATGTGGACACTCTCATCACTTAACAAATTTGCTGTTTTTTATAGGTAAAGGTAAGTTTTGGCTAAATAATATATTTTTCACAAAACATTTAAAGGGCTGTATGATGGAAACTACATTTGTTTGCTAAATGCACAATGTTTTATGCAGTATGATAAAACTACTAAAGTTTCAATACATGGTATTCATGCCCCAGGCCCTATAGTCCATATACAGAAACTAAACTAAAAAGAGTGAGTGTTTTTTGGAGCCTGGTCCCTCTGCATGGCCAATATAGTGCAATAAGGCTACATTAGCCGTTACCTTCTCAGCAGAGGTCTTCTTAATGAGCTGGAGACTCTGTGGTGAACAGAGCCAGCTCTCACACCTCGGACGAGTTAACTTTTGTGTGTGTTTTTGTATGTTTGTGTATATGCGTGTGTGTGTGTGTGTGTGTGTGTGTGTGTGTGAAACTTGTGGGTTATGAAGTTATGTACTGCACAAAATATTACATGAAGGGGCTTTTGCCTCTGAAGGAACCTTTAAGTGAATGGTAAGCATTGGTACAGATTAAAGCAAGCTAAATTATGCGCAAGCAAGATAAAGAGCCTAATTTCAGACACTTAGATCACCAAAGTGTACTAGTATAAAACAGAAATAATTAACTCATCATGCAGCAGCACATACAGTCAATGTTATGAAAAACCTAACTTTCCTTAAAGGATTTTTTCAGCAACATTATACATGTAGCTGTATTTTAAGGCCTGGACTACTGTGATGTTCTTCAAAAACACAGTCATTAACATGCTCACCACCCCTGTTCACATCTCCCCTGAGCCCATGTGAGAACACACACATATTCCCTCTCCACTTCCCATCTGCAGGAATGCCACTGATCAGCACAAAGTCACCAGACTTATCGCCTCAACTTTTTTTTCTACACCATGCAATCGGGGCTATTTTATTCCTTCCCACAGGTGTTGGGAGCTAATGCGGTTGGTCATGTGATGGCACGGGGATGCCGGAGATGGCTTGGGGGCTGTGAACAGAATCAGCGGCCTTCAGCCCAGCCTGGAATAACAGTGTTAACAACCGGCAATAGCATCACAGCACAACCACTGAAACACACAACACACAATCTAACACCAACAAACGCCCTCGGTTTGGACCATGATCCACTGAAATATTCTGAGATAATATAGACAGACATGGTGCCTGTCAATACAGTCAATATTTTGAACAAAGTTATAATATACATAGTTACACTTTTAATGCAAAAATGCAGTTGCCCATGTGTCTACTCAAATTCCCCACTAAGCAAATTATGGAGTCACTAACTAATTTTCTCTAAACAATAACAATAATCAAGGCTTATAATAAAAAAGGTTTTTCATGTTACATGCACCGTAAGTAGTTACTGCCAACAGGAAATGTGGAGATCCTGAACAGAATGATCCCATGGTTTAAGAAAAACTTGCAGTCGCCATGCTAGTATGATTTCCATGGTATAACTTTACTGATTGATATCAAGACCTCACAGGCTCAACAGAAACCCTAACAGCCTGTGGATTAGAGTGCAAATGGATCTGCACAATTGTTTCGCTTCCTCGCTAACACATATGCAGTTGTGCACGCGCAACTAGAAGGCTATCCAGTTCCTCTTAATGGTAAATTCTTACACTGTTGGGGGTCGTAATGGACTTTCCAGGCTAAATTAAATAACATGTCTTAAGAAATGAGGTGCAGTGTGTACTGGAGTGTGGGAGAGAAATAGAGCAGGAATAAAAACATATCTTACCCTCAACTTTTCAGATCTTCAGATCTTCAGAACAGTCACATTTTACGATCAAGCATAACACCTATATCTGAATACTTATTAGGAAAATATCTCATGATGAATAGACAACAAAGATGACCTGGAATATAATCTTGTTAAATTGACTTACCTTAGTAATTTTCTTTCTCCTATAAAGTTACAATTTTGGAAATATCAGGTTTATAATGACAGCGCAACAGTCATGACTGGAGGATATCCTGAGTAGATGGAAACAGGGCACCTGGTCAACCCCTCATTAACACATACTTTAAAGGAGCATGGCGGCTGTCCTTAGAGACAAAATGCATTATAAGGGACACATCACCACTGGTTTATCACTGACCCTATAGACCCTCTGCTGTAGGCAAGTGACCTTCTCTTGCCACAGGTCAGCTCTCCAGCCTCATACACAGAGCAACATGGAAACAATGCTGAGGTGATCATTTACACAAACATATAAAATAAACATTGTGTGAAGAGGCACCTGTTGTGTCTGCCTAGTGACTGGGTTTTGGCTTCCTCCTTTAAGATGAAAATAGGTCCCAGTGTTTAAGAATTCTAAAGGCAGCTGCAGTTTCCAGTTACAGATCAAAGTGCTTTAAGAAATCCAGAGCTGGTACATTAACAGTGAAAATATGACATGTATAGCACTTATGATCACAATTTACAGAAAGAAAGCATGTATCAGCTCTATAGAAGGAATATACATCCCAAAATCCTAAAGAAATAAACATATGAAAGTGGAATTCGATCCCCATGTATGTAGTTTTCATATAAAGTGTTTCCTAAAATCTTAAATATTGATACTAATTAAAAGTGATGTGCTTGGGTGTGTGTACTGGAGAGAAAGAATGGAGGGATAATGTGTGAGAGTTTAATGTGAGACTCTTCTGTTGAACTGAACACAGTCCAGATAGAGACCATACTGTGCCATACAGAAAAGCCTTTTATTTGAGCCTTCAAGAACAAAAATGATTATTTGTTTCACAGATGGTCACCCTTTGCATGTGTCCCTATTATGTCATCCAGTTCAGAGAAAAATTAATTTCCTCTACAAAAATGAGAAAAGCAGGAAAAGGCTCTCTAAAAAGAAAGGAGAGCACAGTGCTTCATTTGCCATGTTTTTTGTCTCACCACAGAATTAGAAATAAGTCTGCAATAAGCTGCTGAAAGACACAATAAAAGGATACATTACAAGACCACAAAGAATCAAGTTAGATTGGGATAGTAATAGACTTTGAACATTTTAACAGACCATTAAAAATGATTAAATAAAAAAGGTTTCCATTCTGAGTAACTTTATCATGCATGTTGCTTATACTACAGAGTGACACCTGGAGCTAAAGAGGTATATAAAAACAAAACAAAACGAATGAAATCATGCCCAACAAAAGAGCCACACAATAAGATTTTTGCAATGGCATTTTAGAAACCTTTCGCAATATTTAATAAAGTAGTAATTATATAAACTGTTTAATATTAATTAATAAAGATGAACAAAAACGTTTTTTTTCCCCAAAAGATTTTCCTCTGCCACCAGGGGGAGTTTTGAGCTGCCTTTCACAAGCTGCTGCTTAATGTCAGCAGTTCCCTGGCTTTTATTCAGTTTGTGTAAGTGTATAGGGAGTTGCCTGTTGACATTCAAATTTGAATTACTTATTTTTGTATAGGAAATTGATATTTCTGTAGGGCACATGCAATGAGTGTGAAGTAAATAATCATTTTTGCACCTGGAGACCCAAATAAAGCGCTCTTCTGTGTGGTACAGTGTGGTCCGAGGCTGGTTTGGGTTCAGTTCAACAGAAGAATTCAAAAATGAAAGACCTCTTACTATCATTCATTATCCTACTTTTCTTGAGCCCACTGAGGACATGAGTCTTTGTTCCGTAAATGAGTAAAGCCCAGGGTGGGATACATCACTGTGACATTAAGGAGTGCTGATTCTTCAGAGAGGCCGGTGGAAGGAAGAATGCCTTAAGCGCCGCTTTCAGGCCCAGAGGGAGTAAGGGTTCAGTACACCTGTTGAGCTCTGAGAGCAGCACATGCTATCAGTAAGCAATGCAAGGTCAGTTCAGATGGCATGGACCCCCACCAGGCTTCCGTGGACCTCCGGTGCAAATCTGCAGGGATTGCATGACACCTGTCAATCACACTGCGGAGGAAAAACATCTCAACCGGGTTTCTAATGCCTCTTTGCTGCTGCAAGAGTACATCCGACTAAGTGACATTCTCTCAGGAGTGCTGTAACAAGATAATGGTCTTACAGTGTTACACCCACACTCTGAGAACATTTTGCACACTGGCACATAATGAAGGATAAGTCCACGACACTGTTAGACCGCATAACTCTCCTGCTGATTTGAAGACAATTGAACACCTACTTGTAGTGACTCTGAGCCTCATAGCACACTCAACATCGTCACAAACTGAAGGAAGAGGAAGACACAAAGAAAGAATTTCCACATGAATCAAATGAACTAAATGTAATACTGTAGTAAGACACAAAAGCAGTTCATTTTTTTATTCTGTGACGGGACCTGCCCCACTTTACTGAGTGAAGGTGACCAATAAGAAGTCCTAAAGTGAATATGTTACTTGTACTTTCCTGAGTATTTTCAGCTAATAATACTTTTGCTTGTGTTGAAGTACGTATGAGATGAAAGTGTACACTGTCACTCAAAACATTGTACACCCTCACCAACATTTTGCTACCAATTCCTTTTTCTTAATATTAAATTGGTGACAGCATCTGTACTGCTGAGGGGCTGGCCACACCTGTGCCTTTTGAGCCCTGTTGCACAGTATTAAAAAGCACATAAAAAAGTCAAATGATTGTCACTTCCAGTGCTCATATATGCTGCATGTTCCCCAGCTGTTCTATAAGTTACTCGATACTTCAGTAGCTTTTTTACCTTGAAAAAAGTAACAATATTTTTATTTGAGTATAAGCGCAGGCTACTAGAACCACAAAGAAAATAATATAAGATGTACTGCCAGATTTTGGATTTAAGCTTGGATCCTTCTTATACAGGCTACTTTTCAGGTCTAGAAAATAGATCTGATTGAGAAACAAAATTGACTTCCAAGGAAAGCAGAAGCCATTTTTTGAGGGCCTGACGGGTGATCTCTACTTGGGCTGAGCTGAGGGCTGGGACAGGACAGAAAAGGGCACCAAGACGATCAAATGTTGTTTTTCCATTTTTTGGAAGGAGTCTGAGGATTTAGGCAGAAATCAAACCCCTTCTCTTTTCCTCTTTTTCTATTCCCATTCTTTCTCTATTTTTTCTCTTTATCCAGTCTCATGGTGCAGCAGAGCACAGCTGTCCTTTTTCCCTCTAATTTTTCTCTGTCAGATTTCAACCTATAATTAGCAGAAAGGACATCGGTGAGTCCTCACAAATGTGAGTGTGTGCCTGTGTAGCCAGAACTAATGGCTCTAATCCCCCTCCTCTTGGCCAGCGCAGGGCTGGCAAGTTCACATGTACACACTCCATGGCTCTTTTTCTCAAGCTCACAACCTTAAAGGGGAAACCCCACAACTGATTGAAGTATTGCACTGCAGTTTTCTTGATATAAATGTGGCAATAATTTCCTTGTAAATAAAATCTTTTGCAGATACAGTATTTGAACTCATTAATACACATCCATTAACACATTACCATTAATGCAGATAATTCAGTACAATCTTTTTAGTTTATTCAGTGCCCTGTATTCTACATTCAGGCAGAGAAATTCCATGCGAGTCCTCCACAAGTACTGAATAGTGCATCCATGCACACTTGTTTGTAGTTCTAATTTCACATTGCCATGGCCTGATGATTTTGGAGCATTTCTGATGGATCCAGCAGGGCTTTTTTCTTGATTTAAACAAAACCTTTTAATGTTATCCTCTGGCGCTCATATCTGCACACACCATTATACCATTATCAACTAAAACATTTTTGTATATATTTAATATATTATTCTATAAAAAACTAAATATGTGTTGAAAACATCAATGATCAACATCAAGTTAAACAACTTACTGCTTTTTCTGGATATAAGAAAAAAACTGCAGCAATGATAAAAGAAATGAGTCAAATATGACCCAGAGGGTCAGTGGTGTGACAGAATGGATCTGAAATCCTAGCATAACAATTTCCACTTTAAATACCAAAACATAAGTCAGCGTGAAAAATGCGACAAATGCAGGACGCATTTCATAAGCAGCAACATTTCCGCTGAAACGTGATATTTATCCCTGTGTAAACCATGCGGTTTATGATATTACAAAGTCATTCTTATTCCCCTTGTTTCTCACACTTCATTTGGGCATTACCCAGAGTTACGGTGGCTTTGGACAGTTCTGCACACTTTGTGCGCTCTGGTTTCTCCTGGAGCTTTAGACCTCAGCTATTCGGACTAAATTTCACATTTCAGATTCCATTGTCTGCTATGAAGAGCCTTAGTTGCCATTCACATACATGCACCTACCATGCAGACTATTACACTTAATACTTGCTTTGAGCTGCTTTATAGATAGAGGTCTAAAAATAATATATTCTGGCAAAACTAGAAGATGTTTTGTCCTACTTTTATATTGATCAGCTCATGTGTTGTGGTAAGAACTGGGAGCTCATGTTTTAAATCAGGTTGCTATATTTAGTATGGAATGGCTGTAAACAGATAAAGGATCCCCTTCACTGGTCACAAAAGCAGTGCCACCAAGCAAGCAAAAAATAAACACATGTAGAGTGAAAGATAAGAAAGAAAAAGTATATATCAGGCCAAGGATACTATTTGAGTGACAGGTTCATATGGGGAGACCTTTACCTTGGCAACAAAACTTTGGTTGCTAGGATAACATGGGCAGATGGATTGCCTGGCTGATTTTCCACAGTGATCGGCTAGTTCTGAGGGGGGCCGGGGGGAGCATGGTCTTGATTCTCCCTGCACCAGTGAGAGAGCCCCCTGAAATGACTTGGCACAGAGAAAATGTATTAGATTCAGGGGACAAATAATTAACTGACGTCAGCTGGTGGATAAGAGGAAAGGTTGCACTACAAATATAGCCATGCCCCCCTCCTCTAATAAATCGTCTGCGGGAGGCAGGAGGGCAAGAACGTTGGGAATGATGGAATATGTCGAGTGGAGCGGTCCAGCACACTGATTAATGTGACAGAAGGGTCTTTTAAGTCGACCTCAAAATAGAACATCAAACTCTGATCTCAAACAGCAAATCATTTCGCTCTCTGAGAGAGAGTGTAATGTGAACACCACACACAGCCTTTATTTGTGAGTCACACTTCAGATTCATAATGGCACAAGTCAAATCCTCTCAAAATCTCTTGGAAATTTTTCCTATCAGTAATGGACGACACAAACATAATCACTACTGTTTTTATGCAAAGGCATATAGATGGGCTTGAAATGGTATAGCCCATTATAGCAATAGCGTTATCTACTATATAGACAGTGCAAGAGATGACATATTTAGTGGCCAGGTTCTTTGGATCAGGGGTTTAGTCACCCCAGAGAGGAATCTGAAAAAAAACTAATAAAACTGAGCCACAGCAACTGATTGGGTAGAGAATTGGCGCCGAAAACATTTAGCATATCTGTGGGTTTAAGCTGTCCAATGCTGTAAAATTAGCACCTTTACGGAAAGATGGCGAGTGTCTGGACAGGAACCAGCCAGTGCATTGGGGATATTTTGGCAGCTGCCAAAGCAGTGGTTAATGATTGAGCTCATAATATTTCTGTTTTATTGACCTGTCAGTTCTTATCAGGGACTTTCTTTAAAAACAGTCTTCAGGCTGGAACATGGCTGCAGAGGTTGAGGTCCAGTCAAAATTGAACCCGCAACTAAAAAGTACAAAATCCTTTCTGGGCCAGACTTTGTTTTCAAAAGGAAATAAGGGGATCACGCATTTATTTTTAACAAAAACTGAATATTGCTGAAGAGCTTCCTACTCAAACAAAATCTGCCTTGAGTTTTCTAACAGTAGAAATGTACATACTTTCACAAGCCTTTCCTGGCATTGGAGAAAAGGTTTAAAGTGAAAGGAGTTCACTGTAAGGTACATTTCTGCTCTACAGAATTAAATATGAAGACAGAGCAAGAAAGCCTCATAGCCAAAGTGAAAGTCTCACACATCCCATGTGCAAGTTGCAAATCCTGACAACTTTGCACACAAAGTTAGGTTCAATTTTAGCCTCCAAAGTAAACCATCATTCCTTGGCTGGGCCTTGGACTTCACAAAGGCCCAGTGTAGTTATCACCTTAAGTGTGAAAGCACAGCTTGCTCTGTTTTTTATAAACAGGACACTGCCAAATAAAATATACACAATTCCAACTATTTACTTTAAAAGATTTAATCTCTGACTGCAGATATCTAAAAGTTATATTTTTGTCCAAAATAAAATTGGAGCTAGCTGTTTCAGTTCACTTTTTACTTACCCAATTTTCACCTGTGCATCAGCACTCACATAACACTTGCAGATATTCGATATCGATAATATTTTTCTGTCTTATCATAACTGAACAAAAAAGCACACAAAAAGCATGGTGACCATGATAACCTCTCGTTTGGGGTTTGAAGATTCTGTATGGCTTCACCCAACAGATTCCCCTCAGTCTTATGACCCTCTTCATCTCTTTGTCCCACAGCCAGGGCACAACAATAAATTGTTGCTTAGCAGAAAGATTGATGTATGTGGTGTGGAATCTTCATGTGATGTGACGATATCTGGAACATGTACATTCAATGACTGCCGACCCACATGCCTAGAGAGGCCAATTTTAGACCATCCTCTAACCCACAGCTGTAATGTGAAAAGCCCTCAACGCTGTAATTTGTCTGGTGAAACTGTGAGGGGATTCAGCAACAGGGAAAAAACAAATTCTATGAAGAGGTCAGTTGTGTGAAATGGAAAACAGAAGACATTTAAGTAGAAGCAATGCATAATATATTGGGGATCAGTTTACGTATGAATGGTCATACAAATTGGAATTTTCATCTGTTGTATTGAAATTATAACTCATAAATACTACCAATAAACATACATGTAGGTAAGTGGTGTTAATTTCTGAATTAATGAAATAGTGAAGAACTCCATTCAAGTTGTACACTAGGATTCTGCCTCTAAGAAAGCCGAGCTAAATAATATCTGCAAAAATAGGTTTCATATATTAGAATTCTTAAATGGTTCTTTGTATGGTTAAACGGTCTTCAAGAGATGCAAACTGTATTAAAAACTAAACAGAACAGTGTCTGTTAAGAGTGTACACGTCTTACTTAGCTATGCTGTAGTCTCTGCCTCATGTGCTCTGACCACAGAGTACTTGGGGAGTCTGATATCTATAATAAGTTACTGTAATATCATAACCTTCAGGACTACTCCAGTTGTGTTATGTGCAGGTATGTGTACTTTCATGTTGCATCATTTGTATTATTCTGACAGTCAGACTTCTTAGCCAGGTTAAGCAGCATTAGTGTGGAAGGCTATGCCATGTAAAACTGTTAAATAAACCATCCTTGTCTTTGCAGTGCAAATATGAATAATGAACTATGAAAAAGAATCATGTATAATATAATAAAAAATATAAAAATATACACTTTTTATGTGAACCTGTTATTATGTCTGCATAGGAATTGCATGTTCCTGTTTAATAACGTGTGATTAAAGAGCAGCATATATCACAAAATACAGTAAAACATGTTAGATTCAAGATTCAAGATTCAAGATTTTTATTTGCCATTTGTGCATGAGACCAGCAGTCCATGCACATTGGAATTCTTGTGCAAAGCTCTCTGAGTCAGGTTACATAGGTTTTTGATAGGTAGATAAGAAAATAAAGCAGAGAATAAAGCAATCTACTAGTAGTTTACAATATATAAACTATAAAACAATATATAAAAGGTATAAAGATATAAGTATCACTGTACAAGAGGATTATCTACAAAGGATTTTTTTCTAAACACAAGTACTCGCACATTTTACTATTGCACATTTTCAATATTTCACATTTTACAATTGCACATTTTGAGTATTGCACCTGGTATTGTAACTGAAGTTTCACAAATCTAACTACTTCAGTTTGGCATATTGCACCTTAAACAGTCAATGACTTGTTCACTTTGTACAGTACGAGTGGGGTGTGTAAGGTAGTGTGTAGTGAGGTGAGGTAGTGTGGTGTTATTTTTAAGTGATCAGTGTTTTTTGTTTTGCCATCAGTCTAACTGTGGCAGGGAAAAAGCTGTTGAAGAATCTTCTTCTGTGTGTAATGATGCTGTCTGCTCTGTTGTGTCTCAGGTAGCAACCAATGTGTTTATGCTCTACATCAAGGGTATAGTTGTAGGCAAGGTTGCAGGAGCACATGATCAGTTGTTGCAAGACTGAGAGCAACTGAATAAATATTAACCATCATGTCTGTTCCATCATATGTGTTTTTAATTAAAACTTGCAGCCACACTGGTTCTTTGGGGATAAGATTGGACACCCTGGTTCAGGAGTGACTGGTAGGGCTTTCATGGTAAATACTAACAGTAGCACTTAACAGTAAAAAATACCATTTATAAATTATTCAAATATGCATCACTAATGCAACCCTTAACTGCAATTCAACTTAACAAGTAAATGTAATAGTTACGTAACCTAACTGTCAACAAGACAAAAAACTGACAGGCTTTCTACTAATACTAACCATTTACACCCACTAAAAGCCCCCAAACCCTGTTGACCGGGTCATGGTGACCAGACCTCAACACTCACCACTGCTCCAAACTCATCACTTCCAAGCACTCATCACCACTGAGCAGTGTGCAGAACGCAGTCTGAGAGCATATAAGCTTAGGTCACAGGTACTGTAGGTCTACTGGGTATCTAAATAAGGGGCTGTGCCAGTACCATAGGTTCTAGGAACAGAAGTGGAGTCATATTTAAACTACAGGGGGTACTGGGGCATTGTCTTTCTTCAAACTATCCAGCCCTCTTTGTCCAATAACACTGATGTCATTTATTTGGACTCTTTTTTGTATGCCTCAATGGTCCAGTTAAGATCTCAGTCAGTTGATGAACATGTTTCCTGTGATATTTTGACATTCAGAAGTGCAAAATGCATTAATTAAACAGTGTCATCAGATTGGTGCCATCTGAAATAAACGTAACGACCTGGTGACACATGAGTGGTGTAAACTATCAGATACGTGGCACCAGGACAGAGGGAAAGATATCCCTCTGCTATTAGATTACATTAGCCTGAAGCAGTGGTCATATGCTCATGTGTGAGTGAAGTGACGCTGTAGTGCACCTCATTATTTGCACAACTAAACAGGAGAGGCCGTTGGGTACAAGGGGTTTAGAACTGTTTGGGTTTAATTAGGGCTTATGTTCTATCGGGGAACACTGAGGCCATGTTCCGCTGTAATGTTATCTCTAAGGTTTAGCCATTGCTAAAGTGATTAAAAAATGCCCATGCCAGCACAGTGATATGGAGACCAGCGGAATGTTCCACTTGATCATCCAGAACATACCAAGTTATGACAGGAAAGTATTTGGATTTCTCTGTTCCAAGAAGAAGTGCTCTCCTCTGCAAACTACTTTTTTGCCCAATTTGTTTCCTCAGTCTTCACTGCCAGCTCAATGCACTTGGAGGATAATATTAACTTAAATTTATAGAGCAACTTTCTCAAAATCATGGATACTCTGTCAATACCCCTTAAGCTACTACAACCTCATACATTATGCACTCACAGATCACTATTAAATTCTCCATTGATAGAAAACACTTGTCTGTTCATTTGGTCCTAGTAGTGCTAACACCAGCCTCTCTTCTTTTATTCTTGGACCAACCAATATGTACTGGGACTACATGAAATATTAAAATGATGTACACTCTGGATAAAAGTTTCTGCCAAACATACTGTTAAGCTAATGATGGGACGCTTTTCTAGAACCCCTGGAGCTAAGATTGAGCATGTTAAAACAACGGTTTGATTTATTAAGTACTAATTGCTGGTGTGAATACCTTTACTTTTGACTGGAGTGGGTTACTGACGGTGTTCGTTGAGTGTGAGCTTTTAGTGGCTGGCAGATTCATAGGGCGAACCCCCACTGGGCAAGGAATATTTTTTAAAAGTTGCAAAGTTGTTGCCACCACTTGAAAATCACCCCTCACATCCTCAGGGGGTATTGTTTGTTTTTTCCACTTCCAACAGGCCAGTGATTGATGAGAAGGGGATGTCAGAGCAAAGAACTGAGAGACGGGGTGTGAGAGATAGAGAGGGAAAGAGAGAGAGAGCAGGATGGAAAGAGTGAGAGAGAGGGACAGTTAGGCCTAAAATAAGTCTGCCCTGGGGTCAGTCAGGGCTGCTCCCAGGTTGACAGTCGAGGTGTGTTCCTGGGTTGTTGCACAGACCGCATGACTAGGATGACAGGCAATCGTGGGGTGCCCAAAAAAGCTCGCCATACAGGACTATTTGCGGAGCAGAAATTCAGCCATGGACACACACTGTCAGCTCATGATGGATCATTGTGAAGGGGTACAGGGTGGTGCTAGTAAGGGGGTGGGGACAGCCCTTATTGCAACACTGGGTTATTAGAGACAACATTTCGCCATCCATGTACCTGGATTCCCTTGTTCACTAGTGGACTAACAGCAGCCCATGATCTGGTGGTCTGTGCTGGTCAAACACATCTGCTTCTAGTTTAACAGTGGTGCTTATATTTTAATGTAAGGTTTCATAAACATGACTGTTGAGTATAAACAGCTTCTTCTGAGTTTGGACCATGCAGCATTGCTGTGTGCCACAACATGCCTGGAGGGGAACTCTAAACACGTGCATCTGCCACTTAATCATGCAGTCGCCTAATTTTCTGGCAAATCATATTTGGTCAAAAAGTAGGGAAAGGACCTTTCCTCTATTATTTCTAAGTTTGCATGTGGTCTTTTGCATTCTTTCATTTACAAGGTACTGATCCTCAAACCTAAAACCCACCTGAAAAATCTCTTTGCCAATGAGTTTCCTAGCTGCATCTTCAGAGGGAATGTACATATGTTTTAGGGCTTCACAATATACCGCCTGGTAAAAAAAATAGGGTGCAACATGTAAATGAGCCTCTGACCAGTTGCCGTGTTTCTTCACAGGGTGACCAATCATAGCTCTATCTGAGTAACACTTAGTGTTCTGAATCGAGGTATCCAACAAAAGTCAATCTTCACCCATTAAAGACACTGATTGGCCAAGGTGTTTTTATTTGAAAGGTCTCATACGCTACATTTTCCCAGGAAATAACGTGTTGGTTTTGTGACATCATATATTTACATACAGGATACAGTATTCATTCATCTACTCATTTTCACACTTTAAATCCACACTCAAAACCCATCTGTTCAAGCGTGCTTTGTCTCTCTGATTCATCTGCAATATCTAAATGTCTAAATTGTAAAAGCTTTTTAATATTGTCTGTTATTATGGTTTTACTGTATGGTTTCACCTATAAATAAAATGTATTATTATAACACAATAATTTAATTGGCTGGTATATGTTCAGCAAATGGACATAAACCCATGCTCTCATAACTTTACAAGCACATGCTAGAACAAAGAAAGGCCTAGAATTACCGCCATACCACTGCAGCAATAACAAAAGGTCAAGTATAGGTCTTACTCCCATCAGAATAAGGTATCATTACAGAGTACTTTTTCCCGTCGCAGCTGCACTAAAGGGCTGAATGTGTTGGTCATGAATGGACCAGGTTTGGAATAGCAGTGGTGACCCTGGGGCGAAAGTCTGCAGATCCCGTTTCGGCCCCCCTTACCCACCCTGTCCTATGATTTATATATCTGTTCAGAATTTACAGCTTGTGAAATACTCTCAGTTAACAACACAAAGTAAGATGCAGCATGCAGGGCAAACAGAACAATAGGGATCTGGCACAAAGGGCCGGAAGAGAGACAAAACAATGTAGCCAGTTGGTTGTTGGCCATGACTGTGAGTGCAGATGTGTACTTGAAAGTAAAATGATTGTGAGTGCGGGTATTTATTCATGTCCAATGCACCTGACTCAAGGAGGAGAATATAAATCCAGTGGTTAAAGAGGAGGGGACGTGTCAAATAACTGGGTGTCATTTTTTTAAGATGTGTGGAAACACAACTCGGCTTGACTTGCAGAAATGTAGAAATAGTGTGAATGATTTAAAGATTTGCGAGAAAGTGTACATAAACTTTTATGGATAAGGTGGGGCTTGGGCTCTGCGGTACTTTTTTCAAAGTCTTACAGTGCTACTGAACAAATTAACCTATTTTTTTCAACAACAAGAAGATATTCTAGGTGTTTGCTCTCTATCTTTCTCTCTACATATGTGTGTGTGTGTGTGTGTGTGTATGTGTGTATGTGTGTGTGTGTGTGTGTGTGTGTGTGTGTGTGTGTGTGTGTGT
>JBBJLR010000002.1:11192864-11214783 GCA_037577145.1 Brachypetersius gabonensis | reverse complement strand
GTGTGTGTGTGTGTGTGTGTGTGTGTGTGTGTGTGTGTGTGTGTGTGTGTGTGTGTGTGTGTGTGTTCATTAAACTGCACCTGTTATTCCCACTTAATACCTTTATTAAAAGGTAAGGCTCTAGTGTCTTAGATTCCCTGATTTGGAGGCGTGCCTGTGCAGCTCTTGTAAAATGTCTCCTCTGCATAGCAGCTCTCTCCCGACATTCACCATAATCTTTGCATTAATTGGTTTTCAGGAGATAACCAGAAGCTCTTCATTGTCTGATTATTAGACAAGACAGTGATTTATCCATCACAGGGCAATAAAAAGAGAACATCCGGTTTTGTAGAGGTTTAGAATGTTTTTTGTTGGTCGTCAGTATTGATGTAGCCACAGATCATAGAGACGTTCTTCTCATAAATGTCTCCTCAGTTGCTTTAGTTCATAAGCTTACTGCGGGAAAGGGGGGGGGTGTCTGACTCCATTCATATATTTCATTTTAGTCTCCTGCTGACAAATATTTGTTTTTCTAAGTTGTTTGAGACAAAATTGACAGTCACACAGCCTCTGGGGGAATAATGGATTCTAAGTGTTACTTTTGCCTATTAAAATGAAGAGGTTCATAGTTTGAACCTCTTAAATCTTCTAAGTGCTCTCAGAAATGAATGTAGATAATACTGGGTAATCGGTATGCTGAGGTAATAAATTACTTTAAAATTCTTTACACTGTCACAGGTAGCTGTAAATATATATATATTTTTCACCTATGAATGGGTACCTTTGAAGTCCCAAAAATGGTCTTCAGGTAGTGTAGCACACAGGCCATCATCAGGCAACACCATTCGATAACACTAAAAAGGAACGAGAACTGATCTTTCTGGTGAAAGTAAGAGGTAAACAAACAACCCTCTCTAAATGTCAGCAACCAGCAGGGAGGAGTGGATCTGGGGTGGTGGTGAAGCAGGTTTTGAGGAGAGGGTGAAAGAGGGTCTAGAGGGAAACCAGGAGTGGAAATGTCATAAATCAGCCAGATTTTAGAATCTGATGACAAACCTAATTCCTGTCTGAAAAGAGCCGAGCCATCCCCTCCTGACTGTCATCGAAGCCGGCCTATAAACATCGCAGCTGTCACCCAAGCTCGCCAGACTCGCGAAGGACATGCCATCGCACCTCTCGCATGCTCTTTCGCTGGGCCAATTTTGGAATGGAGGGCTGGCGAATTCCACTTTGCATTTTGTCACATTCGACCCCCCTGGCTCTAACTCCATACCACCCCCTTCCTGGTTGTGTCTGACCATCTGTTGAAGGGCATTACTCCTGTAAAATCACTTTATCCTCCTATCACTCCTAAAACAGGTTGTGAAAACTTAATATGGAAATATGGGTGCGGGTTGGGTTCTGGGCACAGAGAGAGGGGGGCACAGACAGGGGAGACACACCGTGCTAAATGTTGCCACTGCGAAAGGTGAGTAGAGGAGCTTTAGAGGCCATTTTCCACTCAACAAACGTTCTCCACCACTGCCAAACACACACACAAGCACAGTCTGGGGTTATGAGATAGGCCTCACTGTGTGTGCTCTGAAACCTACACTACTCTGACTGGCAAGCTAAGCCTCAGCAAAAAAAATAAATAAATAAATATAAAATTACCCACAGACGTCCAAGCATCCAAAGAGCATGTCTCAATGTTCCTGAGAACGAATCATAAACTTTAATCACTATGTGTCTACATAGGTAAATGTACTGTATAATAAAGCATGACTAATAACCCACAGAGAGCGACATCAGTGAAGCTGTGAAAGTAATTGAGTTTAAAAAGACATTTAATCAGAATCTTAATATGATCCTCAAAATACTATAAAGTTTGCTCCAAAATAATTGAAATGTTGCAAATAATTATATAAATACTGGCCGCAAACACGCTACATCTAAACGAAAAGACAAACAGCTGAAATTAATATTAGAATCCAAGCCATATTGTTTCCACACGTATGCCTTAGAATTCACAGAGAAACACTATTCCCCCCCTCACACATATGTAGCTTAGAGTCACGACTAATTGCAACCCCCTACAACATATAGCGGGACATAAATGCTATGAAGAATTATGGCTTGGAATAAATTTGTAACAAACGGCAAAACAGGGGGCTTCCTCCTCTGTAGCCTTTCGGCCTCGTCATTGGGCGTCACACATCATAAATAAGCGAGAGAATGTTGCAGGGTCTGCTTCCTGCCTAATTAAATAAATGTGTGGTGCGTGATACTGTGAATGGCTAGTATTTTGTGTGTGCCTTACACATGACAAAAAACAAGAGCGCCAAAACGCTAAAGCATGCACGCACTAACCCTGCGTCTCTCTCTTTCTAATTCTGTTTATGTCTTTCTAAATGGCCGTAAAACAGGCTCCTTATTTCTTAAAAAGACGACTCCCAGCAGTAATCCAGGCTCTGTTTTCAGTTTATTAGGGTTGTGCTTTACCATGTTTGGAAAGGGAAAAGGTAGAACCCACTTTGAGGCCCATGAACTGATGTTCTTTGTACACAATGTCTCTTTCAAGTGAACATTTAAATGCACCATGTGTAGAACAAAGAGATTCTACACATGGTTTCTGCTTACCCCTGGGGAAAAGTTATATTTTTAAGTATAATTCACTGAAATTGAAAACTGCTATTAGATTCACATATTTTAAATGTATTCTAACTAGAGCACAATATTTGTGCTGAGTTTCTTGAACCCAGCTACTTTGTGGAGCACCGTAAAGGACACAGCCATCTCGGTAACTCTATTATGATCTAATTAAAGTGTAAGAGCCTGCCAGGTGGAAGGGAGAGAGAGTATATCCCTCAATCCCTCTGACCTGAAAATGGCCCCAAAACATAGAGCTCAAAAGCTTTAAACTCACAGCCCACGCTCGGAACCTGTCAGTCAGCACCTTCGCCCTCTCGCCAAAACACTAATTGTGTCCATCATCACCCGCAGTGATCAAGATACTGCCGCCACACCACCAGTTTTTCCCGTAGTGGAAGGAACGGGCCATAGATTCAGCAAATGGCTACCATTGTTCTCGTTCTCTCCTTTGTCGTGCTTCCATTGTCATTTTTCGGAGGGCGATCACAGTAATAGCCTTGTAATTGGTTTCAAGTGGCTTAGAGCTTAGGCATGGCTCTGAGGCCCTGGCTTGCCCACAGCTACATCAGAACTGAGCATGGAATGGAAAGGCACTGAGTCAGTCTTCAGTATTAAATGACTATATTAGACTAGGAAGCTACTTCAGAATCAACCACAGTGAAAACAAGGAACTGTGTGACTGGAGTTTCATCGAAAAATCACAAGGCCCTGGCACGACTGGCAGGCCATTGGCTTTCAACACAATGCAGCACTACCGACTGATGTATTATATAAAATGTTACAAACAACAGAATAAAAAAAACAGTGGGCTGCTCAGTTTAGAATGAATATCTAGAGGAACATACTTTAACTTCTGTAAGAGCACTGCAATTGATTGATAAAGAACCAATCCTGGTCTGATGCTACTATTTTCATCCAACCTAGAGCTTTAAAAATGTTTTGAACAATGAAATTCAGAAGTCCAGTTGTTAGAAGAAAAGTTTTTTTTTTACCATTATTTAAAAACTAAAATCTCCTAACTTTCCATCTGTTTGTTAGCTCCTTTTACCATATCCAACAACAATGGTTAGAAAAGAGCCACTCCACTAGAAGACCACCAGTGAGCAGGTATTGTTTGGGTGGTGAATCATTCTCAGCACAGCATTGACACTGACATGTAAGTGGCATGTCACTGCATTTGTGTTTGTGTGTGTGCGTGTGTGTTGTGCGTGGATCATAACAGTGCAAATTAAATAAATAATACCTCAAGAAAGTCAGCTGGTCAAATCTAAGTTAAATTAAGCTGCTTTTATTGCTTCATTTCTTTTCTTTTTTTAGTTATTGACATCAAAATATTACATTTGGTTGTACCCCAATTGACAAATAAACTGTTTAAATATTGAGTGTAAAAAATGTTTTGGCCCAACAAATCAGTTGGTATTAATAAGAGCATGGGCTCACAAGCTAGTATTTTTCAAAAATTGCATTGTCAGCAGTGTTATGGACAACACAAGCAAAATGTTTTCACAGTTAGGATGTCCAACATGACGAACAGCTTAAAATCATACTATCATCCTCTTTGAGACACTACAGACCACATTTCCCCGGTTGACAAGCTAGGAATACAAAGCTTTATTAAATATATAAATGAGTACCAGGGTGGTATTTGAGCAAGAGAAGGCCCTTCAATTAAAAAGTTCTTTTTCAACTGGGCTCTCCTTACTGCTATAAATTTAACTTGAGATTCCTTTGAATGGAGCAGGTGTTGGGGATTACCAAGCAAACCCTGTCTGAGAAAGGAGCTGGGGGTGTTCATAGTGGTGCACAGTGGAAAAGGCAGACAGTTGTTGTGGGACATCTGAACTTGAACTTCATGCCAGGCCTGCAATAAGGCACATTTTCCCTTCCTTTCTACGGTCCTCTTGGCCTTTTGATAGCTACTTAGCATCTCTTCATAAAAAAAACAAATGCAATATAAAAATACATTATGTTGGACAGCACAAAGAAGGGAAAGATAATCTTTCTCCTAACTCTTCAAGTAGTTATTAAAACCTTTGAAAGCTCAGAGGTTTCTTGAACTAAACTAAGAGATGACAGTCTGTTTTGTAGTCTACTCTGAAGAGTGATGCTGTGACTAGCTGCATGCCCTTAACTCTCAAATCCTGTATTAAGATTCTAGTAACATTCATTATGGGGCAAATATGCTTATGCCTATAAGGTACTTGTTGCCAATATTAACGCTGTGTATCCTCAAACTCTAATAGTTCACAGGGGTGTACACACACTTCACAGAGATTACCACTTATAGCAACAGTTGCATGATCAAAATGTATATTTCATCCATACTGGAAGCAAGTGTCTTTGATCTATTCCTAATTTTATGAATTGAACCCACCTGCCACAATTATCTCAATGCCACACTTTCCTCTGAGCTCCCTCCACCACCTGCCTTTTATACTGAGGGGACAAGCGTGCAACGTGAGGATACTAAGCTTTATTGTTTCAGTTAAAAGCCCATTGGCCTGAGAAACAAAGGCACCTCACTGAGTCCTGCTTACTTAAGACGCCGGGTCAAAGGTTAGCCTTATGTTAACCTCTACCATAGCCACACCATGTAAAACATGTTGCCATACATAAACCCAGACGCAAACGTGCCCATAGAAATATGGACAAACCAATGCACAAGAATGGTTTTGTTGATAAAGTAGGCAGTCATGTACAAAGAGCTCAGGTTTGAGAAGGCCTAAGACTGTGAAGAAATGCTGAATGACAGGTGGGAGAAAACAGGGTGAAGCTTTCAGGTTTTTCCATAATCAATGCGTGTTGCACTACAGCCTGGTGCTGAGTGGTGTACAGGCATGTCCAACAAGAGACCTTTCAGCAAGCCTGTAACTGCGGACAAGTGCGGGAGTTTTCAGCAAGTATATTACCCTGGATTAGACAGTGTTTTGTGACCAGGATAGAATGTCCATTTTATCCAAGTAATCAGTCGGAGCAGTATTTAACTGTGAGGCTTTTTGGAAAGGCTGCCATGAAATTTCCATGAAAGCAGTGCAGGGCTTTGGCCTGGACTGCCCAGGCCCAGGTGACGACCATGGAAGAACGTAGAGGCTGCTCTCCAAATCTGCATTCACACACGCACGCAACACATATCTACAGGTCTCTATACATAGTCGGACAAAAAAACGTTATGCACATTAGCCCTAACTTAACGGACACAGTCTTAAGCCAGCAGTCATAGTAACATTTTATGTGACAAGCATTATAAAGGTGATTTATCATACACATGTGTGTTGGCAGAATATTTCCCAGAATATTTAACTGTTGGAAGAGGTGGGGGTTCTGGGTGCTCTGGATTAGCTCTGCATTTTAAAGCAACTTGAATGATGGCTGTTCGTCATCCATCTATCGAGCGTTAAACAAACTTCCTGTGAAAATAACGAGTGTAACGAATGGGGCAGCAGAATGTGAGTGCAGAGGCTTAGTCAAGGACATAGGAGGCACACTGGATCACAGAGAAGAGAAAAGCATGCCTTTGGCAACGTGCTGTTTTTACTGGCCTTTATTATTTATGGCATAGGGATTTACTCTATCGTCACTGTACTGTTGTCAGTTTCTGCTGGTCAAATGCTAACCTTGCTGCATAAGAATGAACACAGTAAATACTTCAGCATCACAACACATTACAGGCCTAGTATACACCTAAGAGCCAGCTGGTCAATCATGATTACTACATATAAGCACACCACATAGTGTGGGTTGCACAATTTAGTGCTGTTTACTTTTGTGATACATTAGATATGTGCACTTAAATAGTTATTTTTTATCTTGTTGATACCCTTTGTGTTGACAGATTATATAATTAATTGTTACAATAACATTGAATTTTATTTATATAGTGCCTTTAACAATGGTCATTGTCACAAAGCAGCTTTACAAAATGAAATAAATTTTGTGTGTATGAATGTGTGTGAATGAAATGCCTCTGATGAGCAAGCCAAGGGTGACGGCGACAGTATAGATGAGAAGAGTTCATTTCTGCTGAACTAATTTCTTTTTTGCTAAAAAAAAATATTTTATTTTTTTAATTATTAAAATTGTAGATTCCTACATTATTTAGGTACTACCCATTTGCTGTATTATTTAAGACAGGACTTCTAGCTAGCCAGATTAATGTTGGCCTGGTAACTACAATATATAGACAAAAGTATTGGGACACACCTGTTTTTTTAGGGTTTGGACTGGGCCCCTTACTTTCAGTGAAGGACAATCTTAATGCTTCAGTATACCAAGACATTTTGGACAACACCATGCCTCTAACTTTGTGGACACAGTTTGGGGAACCTTATCTATTCCAGCATGACTGTGTCCCAGTGCACAAAGCAGATAGGATCCCAAAATTACCATCGGCCCACCAGGCAAATGCCCAGTATGCCCGATGGCCAGTCCAGCATTGGATAGGGTTGAGGTCAGTGCTCTGATCCAGTCAAGTTCTTCCGCACCAAACTCATGCAACCATGTCCTTATGGACCTTATTTTGTGCGCTGGGGCACAGTCATGCTGGGACAGAAAAAGGCCTTTCCCCCAAAATGTGTCCACAAATTTGGAAGCATGGTGTTGTCCAAAATGCCCTGGTCTGGTGAAGCATTATGCTTGCCGTCCACTGGAAGTATGGGTGCTTGTGGTTTGCATAGAAAACTAGTAAACCTAGCCTTAAATGAAGAGCTACTAGCAAGCTTCAGTAAGAAGGGTTCTATCAGATCACACTGAGGAGACTCAGAGCAGTTTTTTTATAGCTGGTGAGGTTAGTCTGTGACATGTAGTTTCTTGTCCTATGTGCTTGGTGTAGAGGTGGGTTTTCAGTCTCTGTTTAAAGACAGCAAGGATCTCAGCTGTTCTGACAGTCAGGTGAAGCTTGTTTCGCCACTTAGGCGCCAAAGCATGCATGACTTGGACATTACAAATGACATTTCACATGAAACCACTGTGGCTGACTTTAACTACATTGCACTTGAAAAACTTTTTAACTCTATCTTTGTTTAACTATGATTTTTACTAATCATGCTCACTTTGTTTTCTCTTGCTTAAAGTAAAAACGTTTTAGCATGACCTGCCCAAAGTACAGTTAGAAAAATAAGAACTGTGCTTCAGCTGTGTTCTGGAGGATGTAAAGACACCTGTTTCCCTGTATTAAAGTCTAACCAGAATACCCCTCCACCCCTTTAGTGTAACAAACTCCGTTCCCACATCTGTGTGCCATTCTCCCCCAATTCTAGTCGGCCCTTTCAAGAGCAGGTCTTTTCAGACATGTGGTTTCATGAGGTCAGAAGGCAATCAGAGATCCCAGTGAAACACCTCATCCCCTTCACACTGAAGTACACAATCCACCCTACCAGTCTGCTCTCCTCTTACTGAGTCTTGTTGCAAGTTTTGGAAGAGGTGAAGGGTCTGGCTCAGTATTCACTTCATCTGCTGGGGCAGTCACAGGATCTGCGGGAACTCTCCAGGCCGGACTTCTTTCATTAGAGAGGGAAGCAGCTCAGTGGGGTTTCTCTGTACTCAGCAGGTTCTGATCCACAGGAGACCCAGAGCTGAGCACTTTCCCTCTGTTCTTATCGCTTTATCAGAACCACTTACCTTCAGGGCCTTTCTATCTCAAACATCTCTCTTCCTCTGTCAGAAATTTTGTTTTTGAAGTGTGTTTGAGAAAGTAACTGAGTTACACATCAGTAAAGATGTGTTTGCTTTTGTTATAGATTTCTCACTTTGAAACAGAAACTAGTGCATTTTATGGCCACACTCCTGCTTGTTCACTCCCTCACTACTTTCCTGTGGAGAGAAATAACTAAATAACCCATGCAGTAAGAGACATTAAAGAAGAGACGGGTTTATTAAATGGATGGGAAATGTGAGTGGGAAAAGTTTCCTCAAGAATATATAGATTAAATAGTATGTAAATGTGAAGCAATGTGAGGAAATACATTTGTAAATAGGTGCAGAAATTAGATCACTTACATACAAACATGCACCCATATATAGGTGTGTATGCATGTATAGCTCTAGAAAAAAAGACATCATATCTAACATATCTATTAATGGCAAACATTTCATTCCGGTGTCTGTGGTGGAAGCACACATCATTTTACTTAATGAGGTTCTGGTAAGGTGAACCAAATTTGAACCAAAACAAGAAAAAAGTCTAAAATTCATTTCTGTGGTAATAATCCTCTTGCAATAATATTAGTTTGAATGGCAAAAACAGTGCTAGTTGTCCCTTAAATTTAGTTGGAAAACAAAAATATCTATTCAGGCCTGCAAGTGTGTAAAATGTGGTGGGGGACCAGAGATGAAAACTCTGAGCTCTGACAGAGTTTCCTAACTATGAACCAAGATCAAGACCTTGTCATGGCCAGCCTAATCTCCAGACCTGAACCTTATTCAAAACCTCTGGAATATGACCAAGCCAATGATGGATAATCACAAGCCAAACAAAGTTAAGCTGATTTTTTGGAACAGGAGTGGCATAAAGTCCCACAAGAGTAAAGTGAAAGACTGGTGGAGAGCATGCCAAGATGCATGAAAGCTGTAAATATCAGGGTTATTTCAACCAAATACTGATTTCTGAATTCTTTCAAGCTCATCACGGTGGGTAGCGCTGTGCCCTTACACTGCAAGGGTTGGAGATTCAAATCTGGGTCCTGGCCTTGTGTGTGTGGAGTTTGCATGTTCTGCTTGTGGTGGTGCGGGTTTCATCCGGGATCTCCAGTTTCTCTCACAGTCCAAAGACATGCATGTCAGGTGAACTGGGGATTATAAATTGACCATAGCGAATGGTGTGTGGGTGCCCTGTGGTCGGCTGCCTCGTGCCCATTGGCTCCGGGTACCTGTGGCCATTGTAACAATTAAGGGTTTACAGAGAATCAATGAATGAATTCAAATGTTAGTATTGTGTAGTTTTCAGCTGAATATGATAATATCTATGCAATACACAAGGTTTGAAAAAACTGCATATTTTCATTACTTTAACCATTTTTTTGCATCTATGGAATTCGGAAACGTTCTCAGTTTTTCAAACACATGATTATAAATAATACAACCAAAATTGCCAATTTTGCAGTGGTCTCTTATCATATATATATATAATAATAATATATATATGTATTTATTTGTGTGTGTGTGTGTGTGTGTGTGTGTGTGTGTGTGTGTGTGTGTATAATTTGTGTATATATGTATTATATATTTATTTTCTATCACAGCACATGCCCTTTACCCAATTTCACTATAAATCCACAAATAGAGATTGTGCAATTAACATTAACAGACATGAACAGATTACATGTTTTGCCTCCTCCAGTAAAGATACTATTTTGGAGATACTTTTCTTGGATAGTAACTATATACAGTGGCAGCTTTTGGGACTTGTGCGGAATCTCAAGCAAAGAAAAAAATAAACACAAGAGGGCAACAGTTTACCAGAAATGTCTGTCTATCAGACAGAATTACATAGTCATATTTCAAACCAGCCTTCCAGGCCATCAAAAGACATACTTCCGATTAAACAGCTGGGGAATTTTCCAGAACTGAGGCTAATTTCATATTTTTTTGTATGGTTCTTGACCTCACATTTTGGCATTGTCCATGCCACATGTGACCGCGCCACAGTATTTTATGCAATGATCCATATAACTGCCTTCTATGTTTAATGTGCATGTGCAGCCCTCAGTGTCGCAAGCTGTGGTGAATTTATGCACAGGATCTGTCAACTGGCAATGCTGCCAAAGCCATGTTGAGGGATATCGGACGAATAAACGTGAATAATTATTGGAAATAATGTGCAGATAGATGGAGATGTGCCAAATTCTGAAATCATGCGCTCTTCAACTAAATATCCAGTCATTACTAGAGCAGAGTTTGGAAAACAGGTGTTTCTAATTCACAGGGATGTCTCCACGGTACTCTGCCCCCTTCGTTTTCTGATGATGATTCAGATCTGATATTTCATGGCTGAGACTGAGCACATGATGGGAGGTGATCTGAGAGAAAAGGAGAAGGAAGAGGGAAAAAAACACTCACTTCTGAAGACATCCATGTAATGGATGCTGATTGTGCTTCTAAATCACTGGAGCCTGAGCCTGGATAATGAGGAGCACAGCCGAGCCAAGCAGAGTGATCATAAATACGTATTATTAGTGTATTAAAACCAGACATATTAAAAAGAGACACACAAAAATGATCCACAACCAACCTGCTCACATCTTTCCATACAGGTGGCATATTTATATGCATCATAAACGTCAAGGTTTAATATAACATTGCCTTCTTCTTTGTACCTAACAGAAACAGTGGAATTAATCCATTATTTATTTATATAAATATTCATGAACGCCGTCTGTTTGAAGCACATGGCTGCAGTACAGACAAATGTTTAAGGTAGACCCAGATTTACATTCACTATTCAGTCCAGAGGAGTCGTACTCAAATTTTGAATCGTACTGGAAGGATACCAATAGTTACTTGGATTATTCATTGTTTGCTGTAAAAGTATCTTGTACAGCTTTTAGATTGTGAGGGTGGTGTATTTTGTGCATATTTAGTCTGACAAATATATAATTCTTTCAAAGCAACTTAACAAAAATCTAGATTATGGGCTATTTACATTTTTTTCATATTTGTGATAACACACAAGCTGAACAAAACTATGTGGGTGCTTGATCAGCACACTTAACATGAGCTTTAGAAAGGACACCCTTTACTAAAATCATGGGCATTCATATTGAATTGGAACCACCTTTGTAGCTGTGACAACCTCCACTCTTCTATAAATTCTGCTGTCACAAAGCCAGATATAATTTTCTGAAGTGTCTTTGTATGCTGAAACATTAACTTTACCTTTCACTGAAATGTAGCCCACACCCTGAAAAAGAACCTCAGACCATTATTCCTCCTCCACCAAACATTATGCATTCAGTGAGCTAGCCTTCTCTTGGCATCATCCTAACTCAGATTCTTCAGTTAGTCTGTCAAATGGTGAAGTGTGATTCTGTACAACACATTTCTATTGCTTCAGATTTCAGAGTTGGCATGCTTTAAATCACTTTAAACGACGCTTGGCATATAGTAACTTGTGTGCCACTGTTGTTTCTCCTAGACGCGTCCATTGATAGTGATATGATAGTGCCTGTATTTTTTTGAGCATGGCAGATATTTCACAAACAGACTTGTGGCAAAGTTGGCATCCTATGACAGTGCCATGTTTAAAGTGAGCTCTTCAGTAAGAACACTACAGCCATGGCCATGTGCTTGATTTTGTCCTTTTCCAACCACATTGTTAAACAATAACCAAAATAACGTATAACTGAGGTTGTTCATTAAAGGTGTATATTTGCTGTATTGAACTTTATTGAGGTTTTGTGCTTGGCACCTGTACAGGTTAAAAAGGATATCTTTTTCCACATGTTTGCTTATTTAGGTCACCATAAACTGCCCATATTACTATATTGCCACTTAGCACTTAAATACTTTGTTATCTACAGCACTCCAAAATATACTTTTATTACTCTGATTTCCTATTTTTTCCACACAACTTGAAAACTTGTCTTGCGTGCACTCACCGTTATGTATGCATTCACAAAGGTAATCCACTCAAAATACGGTTAAGTAATTTCTGATAAAATAGGCTAGGACTATTTACCAACAGCAAATGTCCTCAAAAATCACAGCACCCCAGTGTTCTTCAGGTGAGCTTTACAAAAGACACAATTTCTACTGGTGTGAACTGTAGGTTTAGGGTCTCTGGTTTCACTGTCCTTTATCTTGTGGAACCCTGTTCAGTTCTTCTTTCATTAGTGTCTTTATTTAGGAGACATTGCTGACATGATGTGCAGTTTCCAGTTCTCTGAAATTTGCACTGAAAAAAGTGATATATATTTTTTTTTACCAAAATAAACAAAAATAAAACAAAAATAAACAAGGGTAGTTTTGAGTGTCTCTTGTACAGAAATGCTACTTGAGATAAGAAATGATTCACAGTTCATTATTGCACCAAATCTCACTAGAAGCTTACAAGAGCACCCTCATAAGACAGACTTCACTCGCGCCAATATGACTCTGGGCTGAGGTTGGAAATTGTGACAGCAAAGACGGCAGGTCCATATCAGTTTACATATTTGCCTCTTCGGCATGCATTGTGAAGGAAAAAGACATAAATAATACATTAAAGTCTGATTAGTGAAATTTAAAGCCTGCACATATTGAGTTGATGCTTTATACTTTTGTACACCAGCAACAGATGGGTTGGGTCTTCAATCAAAGGCAGGCTGATTTGCTCTTTTTAAAAATACAACAGAAATCTGATTTTTTTAAAAATCCATCAGAGCTGAGAAAGTCTGCCTCTTCCAGCGATGTTGCAAGAAACGGAACAGTTTTTGCTTTTAAACCATGTGCATGGACATTTGAGAGGAGGATCCATATTGGCGACCGTCACAGGCCGCCGCCCCCTGCTGGCTACTGGTGGGATTTCCAATCATGTGCATGCTGTCCATGCTGCTACTGGATAGATACTGGCGCTCAGTGAAGGCTCCAGCAGAGGAGGAAGAGCACAGCAGGCCGGCCTGAGGTTTCTCTGGGCTGGCTGCCAGGCGCGGTGAGGCTGGGAAGTTGTATCCGTACAGGTTGTAGGGGTTGTGCAAGGAAAAGGCATTATATGAGCCCTGCTGCACGTGATGATGGCTCCCAGTGAACATGTGGGTGGAGGAAGGGGAGGTTCCTGGGGAGGATGAGGAGCCAGAGGCAGAGCCTGCTCCTGCCTGCATCACATACTGGAGCTGGGAGGTGGGAAAAGATGCCAGCTGGCCTCCATAAGAGTCCATCTTACCACTGCCGCCACCACCTCCACTGCTACTGCTGGTGGCCAGCGAGGCATGAGTGCTACCCTGCATACCTGCTGCTATTAAAGAAGAAGTTCTCTGGGGTAGGAAGGAATCTGAATGCTGGCCAGAGGTCACACTGCTCCCTGCTGTTTGGAGACGGCTGTAGGAGCCATCAGCCAGTCCCCCGTATCCCTGTAGGGCGGCCATGTTGCTCCGGGCGCAGGCAGGATACTCAGACAGACCCAGGTTGCACAGCTGGCTTTCCCTGCAGCCCACATTGAAGGTGTTGGGTGCAAGATGAAAAGTGGGAGGAGAGCAGGAGGGTGATAGGAGGTGTGCTGCGCTTGACGGAGATGGCGTACCAGTGCTGGAGGTAGTGGGAGAGGTGCCAGTGCTCCCTCCTACAAAAGCAGTAAGAAACACAAAACATAAAGCCATACTATACATGCACAAATGCAAAACTATCACAAAGACATACTGTATATACTCTTAAGGCTTATACATAGCACATCAGAACACATCCAGCAGGAACCAGGCAGACAGAGCCAGCTCTAAAAACAGATGCACTAGCCAACAATCATACTGAGAGTGAGCTCTCATTTCAATGCGGGAGCAGCAACCAGTCATAGAGTCTCCTAAGGCCAATGCGTTGTGTCCTTAACTTCCTCCAGGAATAAGAGAGGCCTGTTCAAGTTTGGCAGCAAGTGCCACTTGGAGGCATGTAATGGGTAATATGTCTCACGAGCAGTAATCCACAAAATCTCACTCATAAATAGCTGACAAATTTTCTTCAATATTGAGCTATCATCTAAGCACTAAAATGATCTCGAAGCAACACACAAACACTGTGTGGCAAATGTCGTCATGCAACTGCTTGAGTTTTGAATTAAACAGATATCTGGTCATCAGGCCTCCATACAAAAAGCTGCATTCATAATGTAGGCATATGCTTGGCAGAAGCATTCTAGAATAAGTCAAAATCTTGGAACTGATATTTGTGGGATATCAATCGCATATTCCTTTATTAATGAGAATTTGGCAAGCATTCCATTTGCAGTTTTCAAAAAATATATATTGAGTGTATGGTAAAAAAGGGAGGGAAAAAACATTTCAAAACAATTCAGGATTCACAGTCTTGGCTGCGGTTTGGGCCAGCTCCATATGCCTTCGATAATCCAGCTGAGCTGTTGCTGCGCTCAACGTGGTTCTGTTATGCTGGGCGGAGACAGAGGGGAGCTTGGAGTGATGTCATGTTTTTCCCCAGTTGTCAGGCAGGGGTGATAGAGGCATCAGAGGTGCTGGGGGAATAGCTGATTACTCAGAATGAGTTGCCTCCAGAACTGGAGGAGTAAAGGTGTGGAAAAGGGAGGGGCTCAGAGTAACAAAAGTTCATCAACTTTAATTAACATTCTATCTTTTTGGAGGAGTGTGTGATCATAAGCAGATGTCCAATCAGACAAAATAATATTGCTTTAATAATCGATATCCAGGAGCAAAGATATTCACCATTGCTAAGAAAGAGTGGGGGTGGGGGGGTGTGGGGGGGTGTTGTGGCTGTTGTTACCCTAATGGCTAACCAATACAGGGTAAGTTGTTAACAGTTCTATATAGTGCCATAATGGTTCCTCAATGTGTAACAATAGTGAATTTCATTTTGAAGCTATATAGAACCATTTTTGAAAATCTCTCTTTAAGAAGCAGTTTTCAAACATTTTTAGTCTAAGGCCCCACTTGTGGATGTAGTGTCAGTGCATCTCCTCGCCCTGCAGCTTCACACCCACAAGAACCTTGTCCATTTTATTAGCTTTTTACTTAGCTATCACTGACCATCTTGTACAAGAGACACGGACCTGTTCTAAAACATAGGAAAAGTATATTTAATAAAGTAATAACAATTCTAATTTACCAGGGAGAGATACAACATCTGAATTTTTCCACAACCTCCTTTTCATCTCTCCATGGCCCCCATTTTGAACATTATGAACCGATGTGTTAAACAGGTTTTAAATAATAGAAAATAACTGTTTACCCAGCCATAGAAGCATTATTAATGTTTGCTTTCCTACATAACTATTTTTTAGAGTGTTCTATACATTTTTGTTGCAAACCAAAACAATAAATTTTGACACAGTGTGTGAATATGTTTTGGTCTGCAGTTCTTAAGGCACCTTCCAGTCCTTTTGCAAACTTAATTTATTATGATGGATTTTGTTATCTATTCAGTTTCATTAAAATGTTTTCAAATTCACCTTGCTGTTTCTGCATGTTAGTGAAGTCCTCAAACGTAAGCGTCCTCACAGGTGGTCTCCAAAAGGCATACGTTTCCATGATAGCCTCCAGACCAGTCCTGTGTAAGAGAATGTGACAGAAAAAATATTGGAAGTGAGTGAATAAAGGAAACAATATAATATGGTAAGCAATGCAAAGACAAAATGCAATAAAAGTAGACAGAGATAAAAGAACCATGGGGACAGTGAGAATAGAAGGATGCAAAGAAAAGCGACATAAAAAGAGAAAATGTGTCAAATCATGTGTGTGAAAAAGAAAAAGAGGGATAGAGGGAGCAGCCAGAGAGGGAAAGGAGGAACGATGGAGTTGGAGGAAATCAGAGCCTGTAAAAAGGAGCAGCTTTTTACTGTGCACATAAATCTGCGTGATGTTTCATCTCGGCTCTGTACACGGCTCTCCTTCCTGTGTGATTTACTCTCCTGTGCTGCTCTGAGCCGAGCTGCAGGGAGAGCGGGCCTAGCCCTGTCTTGGGTCGCCCCGGCTCACACCACACTGCTTCCCTTTAGGGGCTGTAACTCTCAACTTACTGCTGCTCGTTAGGCACACACGCTAATAACATGGGCCGGCTTTGGCTACAATTGCACCCAGTCACACACTAATCCCTCCAAACCAATGGATCAGGATTTTATGGAACAAAAAAATAAAATTAAAATAACATGGCTAAATGCATCACTAGGCCTTGCAAGTTGATGTTACTGACTGCAAGCAAGAAATATTAGATGAATCTCCTGAGTTCAATCCCACATGCAGTGAAGTGTTCTGCAGTATACATGGTGTCCTGGGGATAAGTGGAACTGTGGTTACTTTGTGGCAGATCTACAATTTGGTACTCAAACATGGCTATATTTTTTCAAGCAGTAATATGAGTTAAATGAGGATATATGTGTGAGTAAGGACATTTTCTCTCTATAAATATCTTACTCCCAAATAATCTTTTCATCTGTATTTTTCTGCAATGAAAATCTAATGCTAGTTCATAAATCAAGCCTGCTATTGTTTGAAAAATGAAAAAAGATGTCTCAAATATCTGTGCTGATAATGCTCTCCAGATGGCAGTGTGCTTTCATGTGCTGAGGGTCTGTTGCAGCCTTTTCCTCGTTATATGATAATTCAGACTCACATCCCACAGTGATGGAGAGGAACAGAGAGTGGTGTGAGAGGCTTGCAGGAGAAGTAGATGGAACAATATATAGAGAGAGAAAGAGCAGGAGAGTGAGAGAGACAGAGAGAGAGAGAATAAGAAGCAAATGAGGTTAAAAGACACTGTGACATGTAAATTACAAAAGGGAGGTATTAGAGAGAGGAGAAGAAAGCAAGATTGCTCTGCCCTAAATCAGATGCCACTATCACAGGTCAACTGAGGCTTTCTTGGCAGGCGAAGGACGAGTGAGTTTTATTGGAAGGACATATGGGATAAAGAAGAATCCCCAGAGGATTATTTCCATATTAAAAGGCCCGATTTGCTAAACCTGTTTATTTGGACACACAGCATGGACATTACAATGGATGGCTCAGTTACACTGAGAACTCATGATAATGTACCTGTTTCTCCCTGAGTCTCGGAATCCTTTAGCAAACGGATTGCGGTCAATCTTTAGTCGGGTGATCTGTAAAAACAGAGGGGAAGAGCAAAATTAATTTATATTTCTATTAAGGATAAAATAATATTTAATCAGCACAGATCTGGTTTACACAAAGCCTATCACTTTCACTTTAAATTCCTTGTAAACATTTGGTCAGGAAAGTTGCAGAAGTGAACATAGATATTTTAAATGCTGGTATACGATTTGTCTACTCTCTTAAATATAAAGATTCCTGGCTTTTTTTTAAACATTTGCATTTTGTGGAGATTTTTTGCAGATCATGGTTATAAAAATAGTTTGTAGAGCATGTTGAAAGCAACATTGCTCTCTCGTTTGTATGAGTTTTAATGAATACTGACCTGTTGGTTTTGGTAAGCTGTGACTGTGGTGAAAACAGTCTCAGGAAAGCTGAAGGTTTTCACTCCCTCCCCACTGGGGACTGGTTTAGTTGGAGAGAGCTCACTGCTGAAATCCTTCCGGATCACATGGACACGTGGCTGATATTTGTGCATGGAGTGTAGGATGATCTGTGGGGAAAGTGGGCAAGTGTGATCCACAATTCTGGTATTTTTTCATTTTATGCATGAATTTACATTTCTGTAATTATGCATTTAGGTGCATATGAAGGTAACAAAGCAGACCCCTGAGCTGACCCAGACTCAGCCCACGGTGAGTATTTCACACCCCTGCACTGGCGTCAGAGTGCAGTGGCTCCAGCCTCCCCTCAAGCCCTTAGTCTGCTTTTCATTAATCCTGGTGTCAGAGAGGCTCTCCTGGGCCAGCTACAACCAAGGGGGTCAAAACTGAGAGCAGAGGGATTTGCGAAACAACTCCAAAGATTGGTGACAGTAAATTTAATATTCCTACCCCACCATCCTCTTTACCATATCCACCTTAATGGCCCCGTGGTGGTTAGAACTGCCTTAGGGCTGCACTATACCAGCAAAACCTAGCAGAAGGTAAATATGCAGAGCCAGGAGAAATGGACCGCAGTCAACACAATGTGGATCATTCCGCTAGTTTGACTGAACATAAGACATACTTTAACAAGGAAGGCATGAGCATACATTCCTGTAACCCCACTACTATTTGTCACTGGTTTGTACCAGAAATGATCACTGTGGTTACAAAACAAGCTGTGAAGAATTTATTCCAAATATAAATGTATTCACACATACTGGTCAAATGCTTTGTTAATTTGCTATTAGAATACAGTACATTTCTTCCACATAGAACACATTCATATACATTGTAATTCACAATGAAGGTTTATTTGCTGAATTTAGCATATTGAAAACATAAAATGTTGCATGTGCAAATGTTTTGCCACATTTTATATTTTATGTTTTATGTTTAAGAAATACATTTTTACACATTTTAGTTTGTTCACTGAAGAGATTGTGTTTACAGTGTGTACTGTTTCTACTGGCACATTCACTGTGATGTATTCAAACAATGGTAACTGGTATAACCTAATGTCATAAAAGATGAAATACATTTTTTTTTTAAAAGTACAAGCAACTGTCTTCAACAAAATGGGAATAGGCATTTGCACTTTCTGTACCAGAATGAATCACAGATTATATTGCTTGAATCTCTCAACTAGTGGTACTCATACATTTGCTGTCTTCAAGTGGAGACAATAATGTTGTAAAACGTTTATTTTTTTGCTCATTTAAGGCCCTTTTATAAAATGGTCAGTGTGAGTATGAGGAAGAGGAGGGAAGGTGGGGAAGGGGTGGATATTCCATCATAGCGAGGTATCCCACACAGGACGTTCCACTGTTAACTTGCTCTCCGCCTCTCCGCCACCAGGCGAACAAAAAATAAAGTCTCTTTTTACGAGGCTGTGGTCAAAGAAAAAAGGCCCTTCTCCCATTTCCAAAAAAACACCAGCCCTCTAGAGCTCTAACACCCATATGTTATTACATTTGTCAGAATGGTAGGACGATAGCATCAGCGATTCAAACCAAAACATCTCCATATGCACAAAAGTTGCCGGTGGAGCTCAACATCACCTTGGTCTCAGGCAGCCATTTCGCACACCTAGAGTCTAAAATGCAGAGTGTGTTTCAGTTGTGGCATAAAGAATATGTGCAATGTTAGCTCTGAATTAAGGATGCGGGCCTTAAACAGATGCATCGACTGCTTCGCATTTCTGAAGGCCCGATGGTCACGATAATCAAAGCAATCTGACTTCACAGACTTGAAGGAAAAGGAAAGCCGACTGTCTTTTTCCTATTGCTGTGTCAAAGCTTGTCATAATCAATCCCAGTCAAGAAAACATTTAGAAATAGAGCCCAAAGTGACTTTAAAAATAATATAGCAACTACTAACTTATCCTCTCTCTGATGAACTCTGAGCAGGGATTTGTAGCACACACTCACTTTTCTGGAACAGTGAGACAAGCACCATCAAGCTCTCTGCAGCCATTCTGAGCATTACGTATGTGAGTCTTCACTCCCTGTATCAGTTAGCTGCATCTCCCCATTTTGTCATTGTGATGGTACATCTCCATGACAACCCAGTAGGACATGCCGGACATCAGTGAGAGTTGTGTGACCGGCTCTCAATAAAACCGTCTCTGCGCACTCATGCTTAGACATGGGGACAGAGTATCACACGCAAAGAGAATCACATGCAAAGAGCAGGATTTAGCAAACCAAGGAAAATACTTCAGGCTCAAGATAATGAAATCTGGAGGGCACACTTAAGTGCAATTCACACATAAGAGAGAAAAACATTTCTTAGAGCAACCCAGCAGGGCCACACTTTTTTTGTAGCTAGTGGTCTCTCGATGTAGACACATAGGAAGCATCAGTCAAGTGCATTCGAATGGTTCGTTTTCCATTTTTCGCTGGCCCTCTTGAGAGCAAGCTGAATAACATTTTTCTTATGGAAAGAGGATACAGATGTCAAGAGAGTCTATAAGGCATGTGATCCATCAGCTAGCGTCTGGGTTATGAATTTTGCTGTGTGGAGGTGTGTGCAAGAGCAGGTGCACAGCCAATGGCCTCACTCCACTCACAGGTGTGAAAACACTCACCGAAGTGCAGATCCATTACACATATGAGAAGATTTTAGGTGAGTGTCCTGACAGGTACTTCATAAAGTAAACTGGAGTAAGCTTCATTAAGAATTATAACTCTGTCTAATAAAATGCAAGGATGGAGAACCATTTAACATACAGCCTTATGCAAAAGTTTAGGTACCTGAGTCAAATAACATTTTGTTGATTTTCCAAATGAAGAAAAGTACACTTTCTCGACAAAGAACACACTTCTGCATATTCTAATACACAATTACTGAATACAATCTGCAGAATTGAACAAATCAGGAAAAAGGAAAACATAAAATGTAGCATAAGGAAATGTATTTTTTTTCCATTATGTAAACTAGGGCTGCAACTATCGAATATTTTTGGAATCGAGTATTCTGTCGATTTTTTCATCGATTAATCGAGTAATCGGATAAATCATACTTTTGTGTTTTTAAACAATTATATCAATAGTAAGGTAATTATATAGTAATTATATAATAGAAAGGCCTCTAAAATGAGCAGCAATTGGCTGTTATTCCTCACAAAAAAAGGTTTTTATTCAAACTCAACACTTTTATTAGATCAACAAAAAAATAATTTTCATATATGACCGGGAGAGCAGACAGGAATCGTCAGAAATTCTGCGGGAGAGGGATTAAAAAAATAGTCCCGCGCAGGGCTTTATTTCATGTCTACTGTTCTGAGCTGTGTGCTCTTCTTCGGTGCAAAAAACCCGACTCCCTGCGGCAAAAATACCATGTTCCCTGGGTCACATGCGCCCCCTGCAGGTGGACTTTGGTGACCAATTAAACGAAGCCTTTGTAATCATTTGTAAACAACAAACGTTGTAAAACATTGTAAACTTTGTAAACATTTTTTGTAATCGAATCATTCGAATTACCCGAATAATCGTTTCAGCCCTAAACCGTAGTACTATTTAATCACTTACTTATCAGGTCAAGTCAAATTTTCTTATATAGTATCATACACAAAGGTCATTTAGCATGCTTTACTGGAATAGAATATAAATAAAAAAATAAATACATCAAACAAAGGGGATAAAAATGCAACTGAAGTGTAGATGTTCAAAAGAAGGTGGAGGAGAATAGTCAGGGTTTTACAGTTGGTGTAGATCTGATTCTGAGGGGCAGTTGGTTGGACAGCATAGTGAATAAACACCATTTCACCAGGTTTAGTCTCAGATCTTTTCTCCACTACCTGAGCAGCTCCTGCAGGTCTAAGAGACCCTCCAGGATCAGAAACATCTCACAAATCAGAGATGGATTTAGAGCCCAAACCATTGAGTGGCTTGTACATGATGAGTTAAGCTTTGAAATCCATCAAACTGAACTGGGATCAGTGCAAGGACCCGAGAACTGGAGTGATTGATCTCTTTTCTAAGTTCTGTAAAATGAAGAAGGAAAGCTGTAGTTAATAAAAGTTACTGAATGAAATCTGAATGATTCTGTCTTCTTCTAGTTCACACACACACACACACACACACACACACACACACACACACACACACACACACACACACACACACACAC
>JBBJLR010000002.1:11182068-11192764 GCA_037577145.1 Brachypetersius gabonensis | reverse complement strand
AGGCCATTTAATCAACCTTTCTGGGAAACATTTATGATGTACATTGTATCCTTATTAACAGTAAAGAGAACAAAAACGTCCTGATCATTTTACGGGAAAATCTCTAGAACAGCGTGAAAACTGCTCCCATACCCGCACCCCCCCCCCCCCCCCACACACACACACACAGATACACTTTTATAGCTTTTTTTCATGGCAATATGTTTTTTTACGCATTTTAGTTCTAAATTAATAAACATATATAAGTTACTAAAAACAAACAGTAATCAAAATATAAATTTGGCCACGCACCTCTCTCTCTCTCTCTCTCTCTCACCAGGCCAGCGTTCTACCACGCACGTCTCTCTCTCTTTCTCTCTCTCTCTCTCTCACACACACACACACTCACACACACACACACACACACACGCCTCTCTGCAACACGCCGGCTCTCTCTCTCACACACACACACACACACACCCCTTTGCCTCGAACATTTTTTGTAATCGAATCATTCGAGTTACTCGAATAATCGTTTCAGCCCTAATGTAAACTCAGCAAATAAACAGCATTAAGTAAATAATGCAGAAAATGACATTTTAAGTGTGTTCTCTGTAATGAATGTGCAGTTACTTTCACAAAACACGTAGTTATTAATTTGATTAATAATCATGTTCACATTTCCATATGAATATGTATATATACACAAACATGGAAATGATGTGTGCACCGGAACAGAGTAAACTCAATGGGTCAGTGTCCATTTGCTAAATGAACATAAAAACATAAAAAATGTAAATATGTTAAACTCACATGGCCTTGGTCGTCCAGCTCGTTGTTGGTGAGTTTCAGCTTGTCAAAGCTGACCACCTGTCTCATCCACGTGTCTCCAGAGGCCAGAGAGTCTGGGTGGATATACACGCGTGGAGGCACAGGGGAGTCTGCATTTCCTGCCACCATCCACTTGGAACTGTGATACACGTACCTGTGAATGCAGAGATGTGATATCAGATACAGTCTTACATTAACCAAACTGATATCCTACGACTTTATAATAGACCGGAGCTGAACCACTAATCATTGCAGAATCATGTGCCAAAAAATCAGTTTCATAATGCTGCTGAAATGGTGTCTTGGTGTTGGTGTTGATGCGTTGATGTATTAGCAATCACATGTCAAATGTTGCCATGTTCTCAAATGAAAAACTCACTACAAAGTACTAAATTAAACGTTGCTGTTGCATCAGATCTGCAATTTGTAACTTTTGGGTCTAATCCCAGCCTCCTCTGTCTAGTTGTTCTCGGTGCATTCTCCATGCAGACTGCACTAAAGGCCGTACACTGCTGCCTGAGGCACAGCTGGTTGCCTTTAGTTCTGGCCATGAGCACAGTTGAAAGTGCTTAGCTGAAACGCCTATGCCAAAGTCATCACTCAGCCCTAAAACATGGACAAAACGCTCATTTGGCCCTGTTGTTATTGCTTGGCAGCACTAAACGTCCTCTGTGTCCCCCTTACATTCTCTTACAGCAGCCCTTGTGCATGCATGCACACACACACACACACACACACACACACACCACACACACACACACACACACACACACACATGTATGGGCTCAGGCACTTAAGAACTTACATACAAAAAACACAGAAAGGTTAATAACTGCCACATATACACTCTTCCTCTATACACACACGCACACACACACACACACACACACACACACACACACACACACACACACAGAATACCAAGCATTTCTGTAATTTCCTGTTTGGAGACCTGTTTAGGGTTATGCTCTGTGTAGCAGGGAAAGTGTTAAAGAAAGAGGAAACCTTAACTCCCAAACAGCGCTGGAAATTTGATTAGACTTCTTTCATCTACCATAAATCTGCCATCTGGCACCAACATTATCAATAAAGATACAACTTTATGTGACACCCTTATGAGAGCAGTGGAGACATGGCTGTCCAGTGCAGAACTTAGAATATATTGTACTCAAATATATGTATGTAAATAGAGCAATGAACAAACTAAAATCAGTGTCATTAAAAGTGATATATTGCATTACAATGTAAGTGTGGTTATTTCCCTTGTTGACAGAGCTGCCTAGCAAGGCTATTTTGAGAGAGAGAGAGAGAGAGAGAGAGAGAGAGAGAGAGAGAGAGAGAGAGAGAGAGAGAGAGAGAGACAGAGACAGAGAGAGAGAGAAAATAGCTATATATACATTGATGAGGTCCAGAGAGAGAGATCCAAGGAGTTGGACAGTTGTGCACTTTCCTATTTATGCTTTTGAAAGTAGACCGTACTGAACTGCCACATTAAAGAGAAAAAGTAATTCAAGAAACACATAAAGGAAGATTTAACAAGTCTAGTATAAACTAAACGTTCCTTAAAAAAGGCAGTGTGCCTAAGTAAAGTGAGTAAATTCCAATAAAGGCTGTGTTTCCAGACCTGGGCCTTGAGACGGATGAAGCATTCCAGTGACAGCTCTGTGCTCAGTTTGCAAAGCCTTGTGGTAAACTCCCAGCCAGGGAGAAAATCCCATTTAATTTTACAAGATCTTTTGGCTTCTAAAATCCTTCATGATATTCAGGGCCTCTAAATGACTCTCTTCAAGCTCTGTGCTGCAGTCTTTAAATGACTGTGGTTTTATTTTCAGAACACATGCAAGATTAATTCAAGCATAATTTGAAATCTGATTAAAGAGATCAAACTTGAAAGCAACATAATTACACTAATGTGTCACAAATGTCACAAACTAAGATTCTTTTAAAGTAAGCTACCGATAACAGTTATAGTACTGTGGCGTCACATGCCTATTTCTTCCATGGGATTATCTGTACGCTTAAATACTACTTAGGCAGTGGACCAGTTTTCATGTTGCTGGCATGATAAATCCACACATGATGTATATCAGTTATTCAGTTATGTTTAATCTTTAAAGAAACTCAATATCTCAAAGTAACAAAAAAGGAAAACCGTAATAATACCCTCTTTTTCCTGTTCTAGTCTATAAATGCATGAATAAAATTTGTAAAGCACCAGAGTAAGATCCTAAAAACAATGCAAGAGCTTCAACTTCCTTAGCCAGAAAACTTCAGTGTAACATCCTAAATAATTCCATGTTCCAATCTCTTGTTTCTAGGGCTCCACAGATGAAAGTGGATTCAGCTTTAACTGCAATTTACTGCCCACAATCTGAAAGTGGTTGAAAAATATGCTTACAATGGTTTATATTGCCCTACACCAAAATCAGTAAACACTGTCCATGAAAATACAGTCTTTGGTGGACAATTTTCTTCAGTAAAGGAAAAAACAAATGTGAACTGTGGCCTTAATGATCTTAAGGCAGAAATGTTGACAATGCACTTTCCGGAGGATACACACACACACACACACACACACACACACACACACACACACACACACACACACACACATACACAAACACACAATAATAGTACTAGCAGTGGAATATGGAACAAATATTTTGCCTAACTAAAGGTACCTAACCGATACGAGGAGGACAATCACCCTAATAACAGTTAAACACCTCTTTACCAGAATGATAAAGAACATTATTATTATCATTATTATTAATCTGCCTTTTGTCATGATAGAAAACTTGACAGAAAAGCAGACATCTCAGTCAATAATGTGCTATTACACTTTGGCTTTATCTCACATTTTCTCTTCCTATCTCTCTCTCTCTCTCTCTCTCTCTCTCACACACACACACACACACACACACACACACACACACACACACACACACACACACACACTTTCTCTCATACACACACACTCACACAGAATAGAGAACAAATACATTATACTTGTGATCTTTGGTTCTGTTCAGATTAAATGGATCTGCCGCTAGTGTGATGGAACGTTGTCATGGTGCAACTGTAATCACAGAGACACACTAAACCACCCTCACTGCTGATACAGCAAGTCAGCCATGACTGCCCTGTGTATCTGCTCCCTGCCTTGCCTTTAGCACACACATACACTGTTATATTACCGTAGAGCTCAACACAGTTTGGCTTTATCATGAACCACAGCAATAAAATTGAGTAAATCTCTCTGTACACAACAATCTACTTATCTGTATCTTCCTTTTACCATTTTCCAGCATCTTTCCTCATGCTCTGAAATAGTTTGTACATTCTGATGTGCTCACCTGTATCTCTTGTTGTCCACAGGCACAATATCCATGGCTATATAGTATTGCTGATGAGGATCCAGTCCCACTATTTTAACCCTCATGGCTGGAAACATTCTCCTAGAACAGACCAAAAATAAATACACTTATATACATTAAAATACATTATTTTGAACATTAAAGCAACTCTTTAAGATTCTAATTCTTCAATAGTTTAATTTGCTTCTTAGTTTCTAAGAGGTCTATGATTGGAGCAATGGCATAGATACATTTACATAATAAAGTTAGGTCATTATTGGCTAGGATCACTATCAGCCGATTTAATCAGATATTATTATACACAGGTATAATAAAGGGGCAGAATATGGGAAACAGGGGGGAAATAAAGGAAACAGGGGGTGTCTTGCGAGTTTCTGAGCTGGCAACCTTTCATCGTTTCCATTCTCCGAAACGTCAGTAAATTGTTCTGAACAGTGAGAAGAGGAGAAGAGAAACACAGAGAGAAGCGGGTCCGCACTTTACACTTCAAAGCGCCTTTTCTTTTCATTTAAACGTCGTAAATCTCTCCGTTTATAATGAGAAAAAACTGGTGCCCCCCCTCCGGTGTGGAAAGTGGACTGAGGAGAGCGGGCTCTCTGTGGATGGACACACTTCATTACCGCTCATTACTACTCCAAAACGACTCCAAAGCACGGGGGAGTTACACTGAGTTTAGTGAGTTTTTCTTTGATTTCTTATTACTTTATTAGCTTCACCAACAGCGGTGGTATTGTTTTATTCTGGCGTTTCCCAATGAGTGAAATAATCTATAAGTTATAACTGAGAACGGAGTTAATAAACAAATTATACAGGTGAAACCGTGTAGAAACCAGTAGAAACATAGTTTATCAGTGTAGACCAGTAAAAAGAATCACGTCGTCTATGCTAACCAGTAAAAAAATCACATCGTCGATGTTGACTAGTAAAAAATCACTTCATAAAGGTAGAGAAGTAAAAACAATCCAAGTTATAAAAAAAAACATCAGTGTAGAAACGCAATTTGTATAAATGTGTATAGATAGTTCACAATACTTCTGTAGTGCATATTGTTCATGTTTAAGAACAATTATGAAAAATTATGTCATTACATTTCATACAGTTTCATTTTTATTATCATTACTTATACTTATCACTAACGTTCGCTTACTATCAATTTTGAAATGTCTGTTGTCTTGTTAATACGATGCATTAGATCACTAAACGTTCTATGATTCATTCAATAATAAACGCTGACTCTTTAGCCACATGCTGTTATCCGTTTCAAATATGAGCGTACGAAAAAGAGACTTGATTCGAATGTAGATCATTTCCTCACGACTAAAAATACGCCTTCATTGGCAGAAGTGAGTTAAGTGAGAGCTATATTATGTAGCCACATACATCCGATCCATCAGTGTTTTCTGTAAAAAGGCAACCGTCTATACAATAAAGTGCATAACAACGAGTGCGGCGAGTAATTAGCTATTAGAGGAATTATTTTCAGAAAAAAACATCATGAACGCGAGGTCGTTATTAAACTGCTGACCCCATTCCCTTATATTCTCAGCTTGAGCTGTAATACTGACGCCCAGAAGGGCTAGAGAAGTTCTGCCTTGTTTTTCACGTTCTCCTGTGGGCCGTGAAGTCCTTCGGTGCTCAGAGGCGGAGTCCAGAGCCCACGCGCTTGTGAGTGTGGGGAAGGTGGAGGGTACATATATTCTACTCGTATAACGTATGATATGTATGTGTTTATAAAGGCATGTTTTCTTTTTAATATGGATTTTTCCGAACAAGCCCGAGTCGAGGTGGATCAAAGTCGCTCCTCACCGTCCAGCCTTGGTAATGATCATCTCCGTGCCGATGTCGTGGAAGCGCTTCCACAGGTCCGAGCACTGCAGCTCCACCTGAATCTCCTCCATGGAAGCGGCTGGGGGCTCGCAGCACGAGCCTGAGACCCCCCCCTCCACCGGCTCCACACAGTCCCCCTCCGAGCCCGGACTGCCTGCTGAGTCTGAGAGAGCGAGAGAGAGAATGAGAGAGAAAGAAGAGAGAGAGAGAAAGAGAGTGAAATTGAAAAGAGATAGAGAGAGAGAAAGTAAAAGAGAAAGAGAGAGGGAGAGAAATGTCGTTTAAGGTTCTCGGTTCGATGTTAAATTGTTTATTTAATTGTTCAAACATGAAATTTTGAAACAATTATTTTTGTTTTTACTACTACTACTAAGAATAAGCTGGCATACACTTCTCCAGTTCAAAATGTTTTTTGTAGAAACTGTCTTTTTATTGCGAGTTAAGAAAACGGAAATTATTAAAGAATAGTTTAAATACTTGGTCACTTTTAAAGGGGACAAAACATGTTATAATATACATTTTACTAACGTATTTAAGTAATATACGTATAATATCTGTGATAGCAACATTTATTTTAAAATTCTAACGTCTTATTGTTTCCATGAGACTCGGCCCGAAGTCGCGTTTCACAATTAGAACTATCCGTATATGCAGCCGCGGTCGCTTTTGGATGAAGCTGTGAATTTTTGTGTTTAATTTCGTCACTCTCGTTCTGGAAAATCCCCGAACACAATTCAGCAGCTTTTCAATTAATGAAGATTACCTCCTCCTCACGCACCCTCCGCTCGGTAAACAACAACACCCTACAAGTCCCCAGAACCAAGCTTCGCAGCATGGGCGAGAGGTCCTTCTCATCTGTGGCTCCGAGGCTGTGGAACGCCCTCCCTGTCCACCTGAGAGCTCCACTGTCTATTGATGTTTTTAAACGAAATTTAAAAACTCATCGTTTTAGAAAGGCATTTTGCTAAGTACTTTTATAGATTTTCCTGTTTTGTTATTATTACATTAGTATTATTAAGATCCACGAAGATTGATTTTATGTAGGCTATATATATATATATATATATATATATATATATATGTGTGTGTGTGTGTGTGTGTGTGTGTGTGTGTGTGTGTGTGTGTGTGTGTGTGTGTGTGTGTGTGTGTTTAATCTCTACAAATAAATACAGGCCCTATTTTCTTTAAAGGTTCCAGTTTTGAGGTATGACGATTCGATTAGTTTCCATGCCCTGATAGAATTAAACGGAATAAAATACACGGTTGTTGCTGTTGTTTTCTAATGTCTCCAATGGCCAGATTTAACTGTAAATGTAGCCTTCCGCTACTGCTAACACGGCCTTAAATGCAGACCAGCATACAGCATAGGTGTGTTATTTATGCGTGTTATTTCTCGTGCTGTACAGAGGCTACTCACATGGGGCAGATTGTTTTGGCAGGACACACAATGCAAATGAGGCTGCACAGAGACTGGCCAGCAGCCCAGGCCAGAGCATGGTGCGTGTGTGTGTGTGGAGCCCCCTGAGCATACGTGTCAGAGGGTACTGAAGCCCTATAGACATGACTCACTTTTCATTATCTTCTTACAGATCACACTGTTTTCTGCATCATCTATGAGGTAAAGATAACAAGATAACAAAAATCTCTCTCTCCCTCTCTGTCTCTTTCCCTCTCTGTCGCTCATGCTCCTGTCCATCAATACAACAGAGTCACAGAACTTTCTCTTAGTTCCATCCAAACACATTCATTTTGCTGTATGTCCCTTTGCTGAAAATAGCTTCTGATCGACTTCAACAAAAACAGCAGAGCCAGCTCTTGTGCTCAGAAATATTTAGACCCAAAGAGGAGCTCAAAGAATCTGAATACAGCCGACAGCACGAACTACAGCGCGAAGAGAATTAATGAAAAGAAATTAAGAGAATCAATGGAGAGAAATTAGGCTTAATCAGATCACAGGCTTAATCTGATATCGTAGTATCTCATCAACAACTTAATCATCATCATCATCATCATCACCATCATCAGCATCAGTGTTTAATAATATATGAAAGAGACCATTCTGTCATACGTGAACACAATACAGTAAACAGCGTGAACAGCACGATATTCTTGCTCTGCATTTAACCCATTTACCAAGTGCGCCGGCGGGCAGCCAGACAGCGCCTAGTGTGGGGGGTCGGTTCCTTGCGCAAGGGTACCTCAGAGGTGCTTAGCAGCCTGGAAATCGAGTCCATGACTTCTTAATCGCAGGGCGAACGCCCTAACCACTAGACTACTAGCTGCCCCTTATTATAATAATTTAATAATTGCTAAATTGTATTTGTGCGTCTATTATGTGTCTTCAATTGACATATTGTAACTTTAGCACTCGTTCAAAACGAGCAAATAGAAATGATCAAAGAACCAACCAGCGCTTCAGTCCATAAAGAGCAGATCGGCATGAAAGGGCTGCGTGTCAGTGAATGACGGAGTGAATGTTCATCTAAATCATTAGATACGTGGTCCGGTACTGTCCTGTTTTATAAACGCAGTAATAATGAGCGGAGTTCTCAGCAGCGATTCGTTCTGAATTTATGAATTAAATTGGACTGTAATGCGGTCGAGCCGGTTGGGGTTTTTTTTAAACAAAAAAAAAACGGGCTACGAGGCGATCTAGCAAGCATGACATTTTTAGAGTAACCCAATCCAGCAGGAACACAGACACCTGTTTCCGCTGGATCCCCTTCAAGAGGGAAGCAGTCGAAAAGTAAAGGTTCAGACTCGTCCTGCTGCATCCATCTGCCGGTTTCCATTAGACAGGCCTCTCTGCGGGACTGGGGGGATTATTAATTTAAAATCGATTTAGATGATAATAAAGACACCGCCTCTAGTGAAGACCCTAGTTATATTTTATATTAAAAATAATTATAAAACGTTATAATTCAAAAACAGCCACTTTAAAGCATCCGTTAATTTAAAGATACACTCCGATCAACGACTACATGTATATTATATTATAGTATTACACTATTATATTATCGTACATTATATATTTATTCAGGCAATTATGCATATAAATGCATAATTCAGGCACGACAATGATTTTAGCAAATACACCTATAAGAGCATTTTGATCATTTCAGTCATTTTTCCTAATTGCGCTTTAAAGCAGTGTAATTTAAGAAAAAAAAAATAAAATGAAATTTTATCAATAATATAAAGATACACTCCGATCAACGACTACATGTATATTATATTATAGCATTACACTATTATATTATCGTACACTGTATATTTATTAAATTAAACAGGTTTGAATATTTAAGAGCGCGCCCAGTTATTCAGGTGAGATCAGATGTTCTAAATGATGATGCGAAAACGCAAAAGTAGTTCCTGATCAGGCTCGACTGGCGTTTGTGTCATTTTTGGTGGTGAAACATTAGTTATACAGTGTGTGAGAAGGTGCGGACAAAGTTATATTCTTCGTCCATACACACTCTCACCATCACACATTTTAGTAGTGCTCTAAAATAATAACGATAAAGGAACAGCAATACAACACACACTCTCTCTTTTCATACAGCGCAGCTGAACCTCCCGCATGAAAAATGTTTTTTGTTTTGTTTGTTTATTTAGTTTTTACCACTTTTTCAGTGTAGACCAGTAAAACTATGACGTTTATTAGTGCCGACCAGTAAAATGCTCTAAAGTAAAACAACTTCAGAAAGGTAGACCAGTGTAAAAAAAAGCACTTTATAAAGGAAGACAAAAAAAATACAAAAAGATACATCAGTACAGAAACACATTTTATGAATGTAAACCAATTTTTATAAAACTACTTTGTAAATGGCCAGTTAAATACACCTTATAAATGTAGACCAGTTAAAATGTTCTTTATGAAATTAAATGAGTATAAAATCTGACTTTATAAATGCAGACCAGTATAAAACCAGTGTGTTTCAGAGTTAAAGTGAAGGCTGTTCTTCCACAGCTCTGCTCTGAACAGTCTGTGTATCCGAGTCTCTTCTGGAACAGGTTCAATCGTGTTAGAAAACTTGAACTCAACGGTAATTTTATATTAAGACATCTGGATTATAATGTCTTAAAGCAAAGCCGGATCAAACATATAAACTAGCTGAACGATATTACATTTATGATAAAAAACTTCTATTTGCGATAAATGTGTGAAATATTTGTAATAAAATTTGAGAGGCCTCGTGCACCTAAAATATTTTTGTCGTTTTGTCCTACAAATGAACTATGGAAATAAGGAACACCCTGTAAACTTCGTCTTGACTACATTTTTAGTTTAATTAAAACTGATATTTAAAGTATTCATTAAAATGAGCAGAACGGCTTTAATGTCGCATATTGACTGGGGTGTGTTGTTCACAGCAGTCTACTCACCTCTCTGAGAGCTCGAGCGCTAATCACAGCTCTGAGAAATATCGATATTTGTTTTTTCAGCTTTTCTGGAGCTCGCTGGTCGTGTTTGTGTTTAGGGGTTAATGTCGTACAGTGCTCCTGAGCTCGGACCTCGGGCTGCTGAGTGAAATCAGGATCCTACAGTAGGCGGACTGGTCATGGGGAGACTAATGAAGTGCTGACTGGAGCAGCAGCAGTTTAACTCTGCACACACACACACACACACACACACACACACACACACACACACACACACACACACACACACACACACACAC
>JBBJLR010000002.1:11153004-11171107 GCA_037577145.1 Brachypetersius gabonensis | reverse complement strand
CACACACACACACACACACACACACCCTCTCCTACACACACACACACACACACACACACACCCTCTCTTACACACACACACACACACCTCCCAACAGGTGCCCAGAGTAGCACAGCAAGGGTCTCCTTCTCCATCCTGTCTAATAACATTAATGCCATTAAATATAACCATTCTCTGGGGCTTCAGCATGGCCAATTAAAGAGGTCTATGCCTCACGCTAAAACCATGCGAGAGAAAGAGAGTGCTCATGCAGGGCTCCGGGCATTCCGCATTCTGCCAAAAACTCCAGTTGCAGAGAGGAGCAGAAAAGGCGAAAAATCCTTCTGCTTCAGAGAATTAAAATTTATGGGTGCTGGCGACGCGGCTGCCATCCCCCTCGCACACAAAAGGATTCTGATGAGCCTGATGTAACCAAAGCAGGATGGAACAAATAAAAATTATAATAATTTATGGCATAGCACGAAGAGAGATATTAGTTACAGCCAGATAATCTATGTGGGAAGGGGCAATAAGGAGGACGAAGTGAAGACCGAGTGCGTGACCAAAGAGCAATAAAAATGGCTAGAGGTGTATTTAAATTACAGAAAGGTGCATTTTAAAATGTACATTCATGTCAAAAAGACAGAAGAGTCGCTTAGTCTATAGTAGAGGAATAATTATTAATGCTACATGGTGCAAAACATAAATACAGATTATTCTTCAGTTGTATGAGTTATTCAATAGAGATGAGGAGTCAGCTTTATATTTGATTAGATTTACACACTGGTTTCTATCATGTGAAACCGCCAGAAATATTCACATAAATCTAACTCTCTGATGTGTGGATATTATTCCGGTAAAAGGGGTGTAACCTCAATATATCCCTAATACACACACATATATACAAACACAAAGCCCCACACTTAAGATCCGACTGATTTCAGCTTGTCACCATTTTTTCAATGAAGTCAAGTGTTTTCTTTGGGCAGCAGTTTTATTTTTACATGTGGAACAGTCTTGAGCTCGTGTGTTCAATGGGAGGTCTTCAGCCCTGCCAAGATATGTGGCATGAAGTTAAACTGGAATAAAAACAGAGGTGTGCAAGAGTGCATGTGCATTACAGCTCCAGGCAGACGGCACAAAAGCCCTACTCATATACTACTCACCAATACTATCTCTCTCTCTTTCCAAGTTTCTACAATGCCTAGTACACACACACACACACACACACACACAAACATTAGAACAAGAAAAATGGCTGTTTGCATTAAAGTTGTCCTAAAAAAGAAGTCACATCCAAAACCCTTCAGAACTGGTGAGCTTAGAAAGCGTATTATTACCCTTCCCTTCACTTCATGTGGCTTTCTTTGAAGTCATTGATGGAAATGAATCTGAGTGTTTTCACTGACCAGAGAACTTGTAGAGCTCACAGTGGAGATAGAGATCAGTTTAGTAAAATAAGCATTTGGAGCAAACCTCAATTAAATAAACATTAAACGATGGAAACGATTCGAGCTGACTCTTGAATGTTCAGGAAAAAAAATTAACCTCATGCAATTTTTTTGAATGTCACTTAAAAAGCCATCTGTCTGTTCCTTAAGTAAATTACCTTAAATAAAGGTAAAAGCCCTACAGGACATGATAAAGTCTGTACCTTTTTATTGTTGCACTGTATATATATATATATATAAATAAAATGTACACAGATACTCATATTTTTTAAATATTATAATATTTTAGTATATTATTACACACTGGCTAGTTTATACTATTAGTAGTGTATGAAATCAAATCATTAAATGAAGACTAAGCTATTTTTGAAAGCTTTAAGAGAAAGGTGTGTGTAAATGGACACTGGTGTAACTTACCACAGACTGTTGGAAGAGGATGCAGCGTTTGGGGTCGATGCCGCAGGCCAGTAAACTTGATGCCATGTCCAGGATGTTTTTCCGGAGAAGCTGGGGGTCCTGAGGTTGAGTGATGGAGTGCAGGTCCACGATGCTGTACAGAACTGTACTGAACTCATTCTGCATGGACACCCAGCTTTCCAGAGCACCCAGATAGTTCCCCAGATGAGGCACCCCTGTGGGCTGTATCCCGGAAAATACTCGCTCCCCTAACTGATCCTTGGAAGGAGAGAGGTAAGGGAAGGGGAAAGAGGGTGAATGTGTGAGTGAGTGAGTGAGTGAGAGATCCATTCATTTTCTTTTAAGTGCATATGTGCATATCCTAAACTTTCAAAGAGTATTATATCTGAAGGATGTGGAGAGGAAAAGGAGATATTCATTATACATTATAATAATGCAATGCCTAAAGATGCATAAAAGATGAGTGTAATATTGGCTACAGCCAAAAACCATAAAAGTATTGTTTGCTTTACAAAATATGGTAATGTCAGCAGTGCAAATGCATGCTGATGCTAGGCTTGGCTGGGTTTCAAAGCATTCTTTTTTTTTTTTTTTAATGAAACATTTTGTTATCAATGCCAAACAGCAGAGTTTGAAATCAAACAGTCATTTCACAAACTATTCCACTGTCGCTTGGTTTATGGTTTTGTCCAAAATCATGTTCACTCCTATAAAAAGTCAAAATTGAAGCTCACATCAGTCACTGTTTTTAGTAAACTACTACCATAGCATTAATCTTTTCAATATTTCATGTATTAAAAAAAAGTTAAAATAAACACTGTCTGAAGGCCACTTGACTACTTATTTACAGAATTTGTTTGAGAACGATTCTGTCCCAAGCTTTTTCATCCATATTTGAGGACAACCACTATCACCGTGATATACAGACACACACATCATATGTACAGCCCCTCTATGTGGCCACAAGAAAAAGGTGAAGGTGTGTTGTGGTATCTGTCTGTAAGGTAAAACTAAAATTGACCTGTTTTGTCCAGCACATGTCATAGATGCTCAGATAACCTGAGATCTGGGCCTTTGTCATGTTCACCTTTGTCATGTTCCTCAAACCATTCCTGAACACGGTTTGGTGTGTGGCAGGGCTCACTATTGTTGAAAGAGATCACTGCCATAAGGGAATATCTTTGCCATGAAGGAGGTGTACTTGGTCTGCAAAAATGTGTAGGTAAGTGCTGCATGTCAAAGAAACAAACATATGAATGCCAGATCTCAAAGTCACACTACCTCTATTTTCTTCTCTTGTTCTCAGTGCATCCTGGTGCCACCTCTTCCCCAACTAAGCGATGCACCTAGCTGTTCACATGACGGAAAAGAAAACACTCTCTAGACCAGGTCATGTTCTTCCATTGACTCATGGACCATGTTTAATGCTTACATACCCACTGTATGTGTTTTTGGTGGTGGACAGGGGTCAGAGCAACCTGCAGTTATGTAGTCGCAACTGCAGCCAGCAGTGAAGAAACCTTTCCATCACAGCCAACACAAATCTGTTCAGAAGTTTGCATGGCAGTAATTTTTCTTTCGGATCATACACACCTTCACTCCCCATGTGCATCAATGAGTGCCCATGACCCTGTTTACCTATTCTGTTACATTCCAACCTGTAATTTAAATGTTTTAATCTTATTTTATGTGATGGCTCTCTAAGATGGTGAAGTGAAATATGAAATATATATATAAAAAATGAATAAAAAAAAAGGCATGTGTGTATGTATTCACCCACTTTGCTATGAAGTCCCTAAAACGTTCTGGTGTAACCAATTACCTTCAAGTGTCACATAATTAGTGAAATGAAGTCCACCTGTGGGCAAAGTGTCACATGACCTGTCAGTATATACACACCTATTCTGAAAGGCCCCAGAAAAGACCAAGGAGCTCTCCAAACATGTCAGGGACAAAGTTGTTGAGAAGTACAGGTTGGGTTATAAAAAAAATATCCAAATCTTTGACAATACCCCAAAGTACCAAGTATCATCTTCAAATGGAAAGAACATGGTACCACAAAAAACCTGCCAAAAGGGCCGCCCACCAAAACTCACAGACCGGACAAGGAGGGCATTAATCAGAGAGGCAGCACAGAGACCAAAGGCAGCCCTGAAGGAGTTGCAAAGTTCCACAGCAGAAACTGGAGTATCTGTCCATAGGACCACAAAGAGCCGTACACTCCATAGAGCTGTGTTTTATGGAACAGTGGCCAGAAAGCCATTACTTGGTGTTAAAATAAGAAGGCACATTTTGAGTTTACCAAAAGATATGTGGGTGTCTCCCCAGATGTATGGAGGAAGGTGCTCTGGTTAGATGAGACTAAAATTTAACTTTTTGGCCACCAAGGAAAATGCTGTCTGGAACAAACCCAACACATTCCACTACCCCAAGAACACCATTGCCACAGTGAAACATGGTGGTGGCAGCTGTTTTTCAGCAGCAGGGACTGGGGAACTGGTCAGAGTCAAGAGAAAGATGGATGGTGCCAAATACAAGTCATTTCTTGAGCAAAACTTATGTCAGTCGGCCTGTGATTTGAGACTGGGACTGAGGTTCACCTTCCAGCACGACAATGACCCAATGCATACTGCTAAAGCAACACCCGGGTGGTTTAAGGGGAAACTGTGTTGGAATGGCCAAATGTGTTGGAATGGCCTGGTCAAAGTCCAGACCTCAATCCAATTGAGAATCTGTGGTCAGACCTGAAGATTGCTGTTCACAAACAAATACCATCCAAAATGAAGAAGCTGGAGCAGCTTTGCCTTAATGAATGGGCAAAGATGTGGCAAGCTCATAGAGACTTATCCAAAGCGGCTTGCAGCTATAATTGCCGCAAAAGGTGGCTCTACAAAGTACTGACTTTTATGGGGGTGAACAGTAATGCATGCTGAAATTTTCTGTTATTTTGTTCTAAAAAATACGTTTACGAAGTTGTAGGCATGTTCTGCAAACTCTCAAAAAATCAATTTTAATTCCGGGTTATGCGACAACAAAATGAAAAAAGCTGGGGGGTGGGTGTAAATACTTTTGCAAGGCTCTGTACTAACTACTGAACACCAAGAACTCACAGTGAATTCAATGATGAATAGCTATTGTTTCATAGACTGAATAAAAAGCTATGTAATTATGTCATTGCTATGTAATTTCTGTAATTACAATTACATGTACATATTTAGATAATGTAGAAAACTTATATACAGAAAACTCTCTGTTCTCATGAATAGAAGTCAAATGCATGGACACAGCAGAGAACAATGGATTGAGAAAAAACCTGGAGAACTAAGATAAGGGAGATAAAAAGTGACAGAAGAAACAATAGAAAAAAGGATGGTAAAGAAATTGAGTACAGGAAGCTGAAGAAAAAGAGAGGGGAGGTGAGCAAAGAGGCACCTGCAGTTACTCTAATAGTGAGGAGGCAGAGTAGTGTAGAGAAGGTCTGTACTAAGTTTTATGACTGTTATCAAAACGATAAATCTAAAGCAGATATCACACTTTGGAGTGTCCCGCAGGGTGAGGGAACATTAGAGCGGAACCACTCCCCAGCCAATGCAAACACTCTACACTCTGCCGCCAGCCAATGAGAATGCTTAAAGCGCTACCCAGTGGAGAGGTAACAGTCACAGCAGCGGTCTTGCCTAAAGCAATGAAAGAGAGAAATCGGCAGCATAAACACTGTAAACCCATTATGCATATCGTAGAATTAGACAAAGTCAAACAAAAGCCTTGTTTTAAAATCTATGGACTGGGAAAGAGTTCCCTCTTACTTTCTTCTTTAGAGAAGCAAGAAACCGCTCCTCATTCGTGGATCCCTGGGCAAATATTGTGTTACCAGTGAGGCTGGCTTCAGTGAGCGCTGGCAGTGGTTACTGAGAGGGCGCCAGGCGGTGGAGCAGCTCAAACATAGCTGCCTGTGGCATCCAGCCCATACGTTAGCACAGAGAGAGGTGAGGGGTGAACAGGGACAAGACGAGGGCGCATAGGCAACCAGAGCATAAGGCCTTACTTACATTTATTCAGTTCAGGTGAATACTAATAGGAATAAGCCAATATAATACAAATCTATTATTTTTTACATATTTGATTATGTAGATGGTGATACCAATACATACACATTTATACATTTATATTTTTACAGTAACTGGCCTTAGATCCACCAGCATTAGCATTACAGAGAAACGTAACGTACTTGCAAAGGGTCACAACACAGAAAAAGGTGTAAAGTCTTTTAACACAGCAATTAAGAAATGCTTACGCAAACATTAGTTAAATCTAAGCACTGAATTTTGTGCATGAATAAAAATCAGTGCTTTACATCAGGGCTGCACGATATTAGGAAAATATGCGATAATGTTGTTGAGTGTTGCGATGGCGATATCACATGCGATAAGTGAGTAAAAATTTTGCCTTTGTAGTGTTTATGTTTTTCTGCTTTGGATTTGCTGGTAACAGAGACTCCAGACGCTGACTAGTCTATGCAGAAAAACAATGTAATATTTCCATTCCAACATGTTTTTTTAAAGAATTTATTTAAACCGAGCATTTAATGCCTCCCATAAAACATTTAAACCATAGAACATTGTTGAAAAAAATCTGAAAATATTTTTTTAATAATTTTAAATCTTAAATACATTTAAACATAACTTAAAATTATAGTAAGTTCTTAGCCAGAAAAAACAGCAAAAGGAACAATCTATAACTGAAGCACAGAAGATGAAGAAATTGCCCAGTAATTTTTTTTGTCCTCTTCTCTGTGGCACTGGGTGAAGAGTTTTGGAAAAACACCATTTATTGCAATTCAGTCAGTCTTTCGCGATATGTATATTGCGCATGTTGATATCGCGATGACGGTAAATTTGCGATATATTGTGCAGCCCTACTTTATATGCATAGTCAACACACGCAATGTTCAGAATACATTTCACTGTGTGTTGAACTTTTATGACTACGCATGTGAAGAATAATGAATCCTGAATCTTGAAATTTACAATGGTTTGAACAAAAATCTTAGTAACACAATTTTCCCTCGACATTTTCATTTATGCATTGGGCAAACACTCTTATAAAGAACAGAATTAAATATTGCATTTTTCTGTGGGGTGGTAGAGAGCGGCCAGTTTAAAGATGTTCTTAAGATCTTAAGTGATCTTTAATTCAAAAAATATTTCAATTAAAAAAGTTTAGTACTTTATTTAAAAATGTATACACTACTGGTCAAAAGTTTAAGACCACCCAAATTTTTCTGGGGTTTTTTGTATTGAAATTTAAGCGGTTCTATGTCTCATTGTTTATTATGCAGAAAGTTCTTCCCAACTATGTTGCAGAAGTTCCCATCACTTGCAGATTGCTTTGATTTCGCTCTTCTGTCCACTTCTGTAAAACAGCTGGATGGGGTTTAAATCTGAAGACTTCTGGCCACTTTTCCAGCTGTTTTCCAGCTGACCATCTTGTTTTTTTTTTCTAAGGTAGTTCTGGCAGAGCTTGGACTTATGTTTTGGGTCACGATCTGGCTGTAGGACAAAACCGACCAACTAGGCACATACCAGAGGGTACTGCATGGCGCTACAGAATTATTTCCCACTTCTTTTTAAACCTTTTTTTTTAAACCTCTCACAGTTCAGCACTGTCCTTTGTACCATTTCATGCTATTCACTGGACTTGAACTGTTTGAATTTTGAAAACTTTTGACCGGTAATAATAATACTTTTTATTTGAAAAGTGCCTTTCAGAACACTCAAGGACACTGTACACAACAAAATAATTAAACCACATAAGCAAGTGACAGTGTGGTATGAGGGGAGTGTGTAATAATTGCGGTAAGCAAGTTTTATTATGCCAAATTTGTAGCCGTCTATCCAAGCTAGGCTTGTAGAATCAGATAAAAACTAAGTAAGCAAATTTCAGACAAAACAAACAGGTCTTGGATGACTGACTGAATTAGAGGAATATTATTTTTAGTGTATAAATCTATACATGATCACGTGTTTTTAGCAATTTGTAAGTTACCCCTTGAACATATTCCTTTACTATACCCCTGGGAGAGTAAGATTGTATCTAATCATTAGATCAGAACAGCTAGATGATTTTACATTAAATGATAAGTTGTGGGGCCCTATCAGAGACCAAGATTACTGTCTGATCTAAAGTCAGTTTGGCTCAAGGCTAGTCCATGTCTCTCAGCATACATCAACTGAGGCAGAGTTATTAACGGGCTGGCCTGTAGGAAGGAACAGGGTATTTATGCCATGACGGAGTGAGTAATGATTGTGCAGTGGCCCGGATGTAGAGGGCCTCCCTGAGGTGTCAGTGGTGATTTTAGGGCATACAGTCTGAGTCTGGCTCATGTGTGTTCTCACCTCGCTTTGACACACCAAATGCATGTTCCCCTTTTCCCTTCAGGCAGCCATTACCCTCTCAGACATGCTAATGGTGTCATTCGAGACAATCACACATTAGCTGAATGGACATAAAACCCCCAACTACCAAAGGAATAATCAAACTTTCACACGTTGCACCTACCAATTCTAAGGAATCTCTGAAAGTGGAGTATTCGTGACGAAAAAGAAAAAGTGGTTCTCTTCTAAAAGCATGGTTGTTGTAGGTCAATCTTAAGAGTCCTACAGAGATCACTTGAGTTTCCCTTCTAATATCACTGGGGAAACTGCCAGATGTTAATCACACATAAGCCACAAATTGAGACTTGCAGTACCTTAGAAAAATCCTCAGTTAAACTTCAGCACCATTTTTTCATATCAGCTCAGTCAAATTTACAAAACCTCTCTCCATTCTCCCTGTTCGCAAGTTCTCAGTTTCTACACACTTGCCAACCCACAGTGCAATGGTTTTCTAAAATCGGTCCACAGGGTCCACCAGACGGTCCCCGCGAATGCATAGAGTACAAAATTATTGACCGTTAGGACTACCATAGGGTGTAAAATCATCATAATGCTGCTCTTAGTGCACTCCTTCACAACAAACAAAACATTTTGAATTGAGCTTAACAATATGTTTAATAAGAATATCTTCAGTGACTACTGACTGAAACTAAGTTATCCTTGTATCTTAGTTATCCTTCACCTCTCAGCTGCTTCTATGGCAGTGCAGTTCAAGCATTATATATATAATACATATATATGATGTAATGCTTGAACTGGACTGCCATAGATACATATACATATATGATCCAAACTATCAGGTGATTAACAATTCCTCAGCATATAACAAAAATATGCATGAGTGGAAACACTGTAGTACTTTTAGATCAATGCAATCCCTTTGCTCTGAGGAGGCTGAAAAGAGCCAGCTTTAGCAGCATGAACTTAATTTGCCGTGGTCTCTTTCATTGTGGGGAGTGTAATAAAATGATATACCACTATAAATTAGGTCAAATTAGTTATGTTTAAATGTTTGATTTTTTTTTCAAACAATCCACTGCATGACTCTTTTTTTTAAATTAGAGATTTTTAAGAGGATTCCAAGTCTTGTTAGGATCTCACAAGTTTGAACCCTGATGATGTTGGGATGACTGGTGGCCATGTTTCTGCCTAACCTTCTATATATGAACCACTATCTCCCCTTCTTCCTGTTCCTGATGACACACAGCAGAAACAGAAACTTTGGGTGTTCGATCCTCATATTTTATACTGACAGCCACAACACTGTTTTACCACAGACCAGGGAAGGTGATGAAAGCTTTCTTCATCCACATTTACCATATGGTGTATACATTATCCTAAGCTATGTGTGTCAGTGACACTGATGCTAATAGTTCTAAAGGTTAGATACACTTTAAACACACGTTTTCACACTTTACATTAGTATGGACATGTGTAACACAAGCTGAATGGACATTTATGTACTGTGGAGAAACGTTCCAGTAGGCTGTTTCATGCAGCAAGTTTGTAGTTAGTTTAGCAGCTTCTATTTCCAACAAATAACTGTGACGCCTTGATTCATCTGAACCACTCTACATTTCCATGCTGTGAAGGCCCTGCGGATGGAAACATCAGTGAAAAAGTTGGAAAAACTGGATCAGACGTACCACAATACAAATGATTAAGGCTTCCATCACTCCCAGTAACACTCTATTGCTGCTGCAGATCAGGCTAGAAAGCAGCTTTAACATTTTACATTAGAGAAGTTACCATTTCCAAAAAAGTTGATATTTTGGGCAACATGAATCCCCCTGAGTCCCTTTAGCTGTTGTGCTGTGTTAGGTAACTTTCATCAGGACATTAAGGTGTTGACATTAGTACAAAGAGCATTTCTCAAACCTTTAATTATCCAACATGAACTGGATTTAGGTTGCTGTGTAAATGTGTACAGTACATACGCTGAACGTGAATTAGGGCTGCACAATAAATCGCAAATGTACTGTCATCGCAATATCAACATGCCCAATATACATATTGCGAAAGACTGACTGCAATAAATGGTGTTTTTCCAAAGCTCTTCAACCAGTGCCACAGAGAAGAGGGCAAAAAAAAAATCACTGGGCAGTTTCTGTGCTACTGTTATAGATTGTTCCTTTTGCTATTTTTTTCTGGCTAAGAACTAACTATAATTTAAATTATGTTTAAATGTATTTAAGATTTAAAATGATAAAAAAAATATTTTCAGATTATTTTCAACAATGTTCCATGGTTCAAATGTTTTATGGGAGGCATAATTTTTCGTTTAAAAAAAAAAACATGTTGGAACGGAAATATTGCCTTTAAGTTTTTTTTTGCATAGACTAGTCAGCGTCTGGAGTCTATATCACCAGCAAATCCAAAGAAGAAAACCAATAACACTATAAAGGTTTTTACTTACTTATCGCATGTGATATCGCCATCGCAACACTCAACATTATTGCATATTTTCCTAATATCATGCAGCCCTAATATGAATCATGAAACGTTGAAGAAATTAGAGTATATTTGATGACAAAAATGTACCTATAAGTGCATAAAAAACGAAAATAATGTGAACGTTTATTATTAAACAAGCTAAACACCCGGATAACATAAGTGCATAAAGACAGGAAAGTGTAAACAATTCAACCAGTTTTTGTGCAGTGAATCAAAAACCTCTAAGAGGCAGCCAGGTTCTGACTTTCCGGACAGCCTGGAGTGGACTTCAGCATTCCAGCCAAGACAGCAAGCCAATTTCAACACTTCCCTACGCCACCTTCCACGCCTGTCCACCTCTGCAGGGGATCCTCAGCGAGAGAGAGAAAGAGTGAGAGAGTCTGAACGGCACCACTGACATGGCTGCTACAATCCATCTGTCCCCCGGCAAGCCTCAAACACACAGAACCCACTGTTAGCGCGTTCGACAGTGCAGCCCCACGCACCCTATTAAAACAGACATCACGCTGAACAGCAGAAACATGGGCCTCTGGCTTGCCACTCTTGTACCCTCTCTCACTCTCTCTCACTCGGCCTGTTAGATCAGGCTACCAGCAGGGACCTGCTGTAGTGAGGTATTGAGCAGGAAATCGTGTTTAGTGTACCTACCCTTGCTTTTAAAAGAGGTGATACAGTGGGGACTGTGTGTTTTCTCTGTATTGAAATACACTCAGCTTGAAGCAAAGTGCGAATGACCTAAAATAAAAACAGAGTGGGTAGAATGAAAGAGAACCGACGTGGAAAAAAGGAGGCAAAGAAAGCATGAGTGGTAAGGCCGAAAAGTGGCCGCCGAGCAAGGGAGAGCGGAGGTATTTTAGGGGAATAAGGGTGGTGCGCTGGAGGAGGTAGGGGGGTTTGGGCTGGTCGACGGAGCGTTTGATTAAATCTGCGGTTGACGTTTCGGACAGGTGAGATTGATGAGGTTCCTCTACGCTTCACACTGTGCGGAGAGTGAAGGCAGAGGAACAGAAATGCGCAGTGTGGAGAGCCAGGGCTGGGGGCCCTCTCACACCGTGGGGTCCCCGGTCTGATTAATGGCGCTGGAGTCCCTTCAAAAACAGCGCTCCCAGCACAACAGGACAGCCAGCCCTCCAAAAACAACCAGGCATGGACAGGCGCACCAGTACGCACCACTGCTCCACAAGCCCACAGGGCCAAAGTCCCAAAATTCAAGTCATTTAGCACCAGCAACTTTTATTACTATACTATTCACGCAGTACCGGTCACTTTACAATAGCCAGTAAAGTGATATGCATGCTATGCATGCTAATGTTCACACACATGAACACAGAAACATCATCATTAATCAGCAATGGATAAAAGATTACAGACCATGTAGTACACTCAAATAGCTGACCTGTAAATGTTGAACACCAGACAGTTTGACATGCTGACCTGTAAACACTTCATCTGAAAATAATTACATAATATTTCTTCCCGTGTTAGCTGACTTTTCTTTTTAACTATGACAAGAAAAAGCCATGGTGCTGGCTTACTAATAACTAATAATATTAACCACATAAAACTCACAACAAAGCAGAAATAACCTGCACACACCTCATCAATTTATCAATATGTAATTATGGTAACACTCAGGCATAGCTCTGGTCAACATTCTCTCTCTCCCTCTCCCTCTAATTTCCTCCAGCACAAGCAGTAACTGTTGACTTGAATCTGGCCCAAAAGTGTGACACCAGATAGTCTACTTCAATTTAATCGAATGTATAAGCCTACATGGACTATGACACAACACACAACAAAGACTCCACAGGACTGAATTATCACAAACATAATGAACTATCTGAAAAGTCTGGAGATGTTTTCAAGCCAACAGCTTCATTCGTTTGTCAGCAGGTTGAACATAATAACACCAGACTAGTGTAAATTGAAGTGCGTCACTGACATCTAAAAACAAATTGTGTAATGAATTAATATAATAAGATGTGAAGCTCATACACTTCACTTCCTCTTGTTACCTCTCCTCTGTGGTGCTGGGAGCTGGGTTAATGGATTTAGCCGACATGAGAGCAAGTACATTTGAAGCTCGTGGAGAATTAAGAGCTGCTTCCTCTTTGTGAAGGCACAGGGAAGGCATGACTGATATCAGCCATTAAACACCACAGGCGATTAAGGGCCGGACAGGGAACACAAAGTTTTATCTCACAGTCAGCGGGATAATCCCACTGAGGCCCACCACCATACAACACAAGGCCAAGAACAGTCGTGTATTCTTTTGTATCTCACTGTATCTCACGGTTATATTAAAAGCCTTCTTAGACTGTGGTTCAGCATTTCCATAACACACAACACTATATTTGAGAAAAATAAAAACAAGATGAGCTGCTACTATTAATTTAATTGGTAATTATGCAACTGATGATTATATTGAAGATTTAAAATTCTGTTCTCTCAACTTATAACAGAAAACATTTAAATTAACCTAATATACCAGTAACTACATACATACAAACATTCATTCGTGAGATCCTGCTGGTCTGGGTTCCCCCTTTCACTGAAGTACACAAAATATACATTTGCATGCTAAGGGCTCCCCCTTGTGGAGAATATTTAGACTGTTGAGCTTTACAACAATAGCTCTATACTTAGCTGCACTTGCCCTGTTTACCATTCAAATTGCAAAGCAATCACTAAACAGACTGATTTTTTAGTAGATAGTTTTTAATTGAGCAATCATGACATCCCTAAATCAATGAAACGTGTAACCAATACAGTCTTTATTAACTTTAAAAACAAGATGGTCTTTACAGAGTTAACATCTTCACCACAGCATGCTTGGGTAAATAGAATCAAAGCCACTGTTTCTTCAAAACACTGTAATTCAAAATCCCGGTCCAAAAAAATCTTTCACACTTCAAAGACAAGGAGCATATTGCTCACCTCAACATTCGTCTACTCTTCCTGCCAAGAACACACTCAATGTTTTGACGCACATCACACCTCAGGGCATTGTGCATGTTCGGGTTTGTGTTCAGTTGCTCACATTTGGAGAAAATTAAAACAAATGAAAACCAACACCTCATTTCTAATGTTGCTGCTGGTAATGAAGGGGTGCTAATATGGTTTGGAGGTTTTGCTATTACTTGCCACTAGATCCGTGTAGACTTCACCCCTGCCGTCACGGCACACACCTCTCCACCGTCCCTGGTGACACACTGCCTTTAGCTAACAAAACACAGACGGGCTGGCGGTCAGCAGGCATTCCATCGCGCCAAGCATAAGGCAGCCATCAGCTCACTCAGCTCGTCAATCACAGGCAGAGGGACAATGCAGAGCAGCAGAGGTGGACTTTAAACGCTCCATAGCACACTCATGGGTCAGTAATTAAGGGTCATTTTTAGTCACAGTTGCGATCATTACAAGTATCTAGGGAGCTACTGGGTTAATTAACAGTTTATTGACAAACCAATGATGCCCTGTTTATGGAGGTGTGACACATTTTAATAGAGAGCAGTTTTACTTGATTCTGCTGACAACACATTTTCAACCTAGTCATTTTTGCCAAGTTCACCCTGTTAAAAAATAAGGTTAAAACAACTAGCTAAAACAGTTACTTCTTCAAGTTTTCAGCTCTGTCAGGTTAATGTATGCATATTAGGGCTGCACAATATATCGCAAATTTACCGTCATCGCGATATCAACATGCACAATATACATATCACAAAAAAATATACATATCACAAAAAACTGACTGAACTGCAATAAATGGTGTTTTTCCAAAACTCTTCACCTAGAGCCACAGAGAAGAGGGGGGAAAAAAATCACTGGCCAGTTTCTTCATCTTCTGTGCAACTGTTATAGATTGTTCCTCTTGCTATTTTTTTCTGGCTAAGGACTTACTATTATTTAAATTATGTCTACATTTATTTAAGATTTAAAATTATTGAAAAAATATTTTCTGATTTTTTTTCAACAATGTTCACTGGTTCAAATGTTTTATGGAATAGTGGAATGGAAGTATTGCATTTAATTTTTTTTCCTGCATAGACTAGTCAGCGTCTGGAGTCTTTATTACCACAAATCCAAAGAAGAAAACCATTTATACTATAAAGTTTTTACTTACTTATCGCATGTGATATCGTCATCGCAACAATCAACATTATCGCATATTGCATGTTTTGTCATGAAATGTTGCTGTTAAGTTTTATTATAATTCACACAGTAGATTAACCATTATCTTAATCTCAACTGGCTTTGTTTTCTGTTGCTTACATTAGTTAACATGAACAACTACAATTATATCTGAAAGAAAAGAAAAAAATCCTATCTTCACACACTTTGCTACTTATTGATTTTGAGACTGTTACAGAAGTCAGATTCATGGTTGGTGGTTGTTTAACTAGATTCAGAGGCCACTGTTAATGAAATGAAATGTAGCAATTAACAGTTAGGAAAGTAGGAAAAAAAGGAAGAAAAAGCCCCACAGGCCTGGCATCAGCGATCGTTGAAACCTAAACAAAACAAATGTCTTTACATTAATGATTAGAGAAGCTCTGGGCTTTTGATATGTAAACAGAAAGCAGACTTTTTAATTCCTCAAACACAAACAAAAAAGCCAAGTTCCAGATTCAATTGGAAGCAAACGAGGAGACACTAAAAGTGGCGTAATACAATTCTGTATTTTGTGAGTAATTAAACTGCAGCCTTTGGCACTAGTTGGTGTCTTGCTAAAGAGTGACAGTCACCAAAAAGCAACAAGCTACACAAAATGAACATGGACATAGTTTATCTTATGTGCAGACAGGTAATTATTAATTATCTAATGTTTATCAATATTGGAATCTTTAGATAATTAATAATGATAAAACATTTTATTTGAAAAGCGCCTTTCAAAACACTCAAGGACACTGTACACAACAAAACGATGAAAAAATAAAGTTAATAAATAAATACCGAAATAATATCCCAGTAATGTTGTGTAAAGTTTCCATTTGTCATATGTGAACACAGTGTAGCACGCAGTGTGATCAGCACGAAATCTCTGTATTTAACCCAATCATCAAGTGAAGCAGTGGGCAGCCAGGAACCCAGCACCGGGGAGCAGTGTGTGGAGACGATACCTTGCTCAGGGGTACCCCAGTGGTGACACTTGCAGTCTTGGGACAACAGCCCAGGGGCAACTCTGTAACAACTAGGCCACCAGCTTCCCCCACCAGCTACAGTTCAAGTTTATTTATATGGCACACCATCATCCACAAAAGGTCATTTAATGAACTGTGCAGAAATATAAATTCTGGCAGTAGCATTTTGAATGAGCTGGAGCTATCTAACTGACGTTTGTGTAATCCCAGTGAAGAGAGCATTGCAATAGCAACCCTGCAGAAAATGAATGCATGGATAAGTTTCTCCAAGTCTGGACACAAAGTCTCTAACTTATGTTTTTAACCTGCCAGCTTTGATGTGATCACCAAAATAAGGACTGTATCCATGATCACACCAAAGCTTTTTACATGGGTGTATGTCTTAAGTGCTCTAGATTCAATGTGGGCACAACAAATTGATATTCCTTCTTTATTTCCAAACAGAATAATCTCCATTTTGTCTTTGGCACCGACACAATAATTCTATTGGACCAAAGTCACTCGGTGAGAGATCAAGACAGGTGTGAGTATCATTTGCATAATTATGGTATGCTCTTTAAGATTTGACAAAGAGAAAGCATGTAGAGGTTGCACACCCACACAGGTACAACAATGGACCCTTGAGGGCTTCCACATAGCACGGCGTTTTTTTCCATTCAATACAGAATAACTCCTGCCTTCCAAGTACGACCTGAAGCAACTATTTGCTGTACCTTAGAGTCCAGCCCGCCCATTTTGTCTAGCAGAATGTTTTGGCTATATGAAGTTCAGATTAGTAGTGTTGCATTCGTCAACGAAAAATGTGACTAATATCGTCGTCAACGAACATTTATCATGTGACTAAAACAAGACGAGACGCAACGTAAATGCTGGTCATGTGACGATAACGAAACGAAATATATCCTGTAATATTGTTGACGAATAAGAACGAGACTAAATGTGATTTACAAAATAAAAACTACGCTAAAATGTCTCTTCATGTTCGTTGACTAAAACGAGACGAGACATTATTTACTGTACGATAGGGAGCAGAGACAAAAGTATTGGGACGCTCGACCTTAGAGTTGAACGGCGTTAACGTCCCAATACCACCATGGAGAGGCACTGTATTGGGACGGATGGCAATATAGCAATATAGTGCCAGGGAGAGAGAAATGACACACACACACACACACACACACACACACACACACACACACACACAAAGTCTCTCTCACACACACGCACAAACGTTTTGATAAGAAGCCTTTCCCTTATCCATGCAATAAATGCTGATCCTAAATTGTTCTGATTTGGTCGTGTAGAATATATTTGTTCAGGAATTAAAAAATAATATTCAGGCCGACACTGAAGGTGAAGACTTTTAGCAGTTTTACAAATGTGGGTTTTATGGCAATAGACACAAACATTTTCATTTTATTTGCACTTTTTAGTGATGTGAGGTTATTTTATTTATTTAATTAATTAATTTAAATGTATGTATGTACTTCTAAGTTCTAACATGGTTGGTTAGCAAAATAAATGTCATAAATTCATAAAGTGTCTCCGTGTCTAGAATGGATGGACAGTATTCTTGAGTCTATAAGGTAACAATAATATAATAATAAGAGAACCTTGTTTGGAATGTTGAAATAGGTTTGACTAAAAGAAAATTTAGATTTGGTCTATCATACTAGGTACTTATACTATATTGACTGGGTTAAATAGAATTGCATCACTAAAAAGGAGACTAAAATACAATTTTCATTGCCTAAAACTAGACTAAAATGTAATCAGTTTTTATCGACTAAAACTAGACGAAAATAGGATAATTCTGACTAAAATAAGACTAAAATGCTCAGACTTTGTCAACTGAAACTCGACTAGACTAAAAAGAGTTTGGTTGTGACTAAAATGGCAGCTTGATGCAAAGACTAGACTAAAACATGCCTTTTGAGTTTATATAGTTCAGAACTACTGAAACGTGTCCAACTTGAACCTCTGAGATGTTCATATGAATCTGTAATGTCCAAATGATATTGAGGTAACAGTGTGGAACCCATGCACCAAAATAACAGTATTTTAAAATAAAAAAGAAGCCTTTTCAATCATTAATTTATACATCAGTTAATGACGAAGTATGACATGAACTGCAGTGGCTAATAACTTAAATCATAAGTGCACAATTACTTAAACATCAAGCTGGCATGTAACCTAAGTCCATTAAGTATTCATATATATCATATATATA
>JBBJLR010000002.1:11123642-11141637 GCA_037577145.1 Brachypetersius gabonensis | reverse complement strand
TGAGACAGTAATATTGTAAGGTAAGGGATTACTTTTAAATGACAGTAATAAGTAATCTGTAATCTATTACAGTTTGGAAGTAACTTGCACAACACTGCTAATGGGTTTCTTTAAAGTGTTCCTTTAATTTTTGTGAGCAGTGTATAATAACAGGTGTGTCTCTGCCGGACTAGTGTAAGTTAACATGTGCAATATGACAGTAAACAGTGTTTAGCAGAGGTCACCAACGTGGTGCCCCCACGGACCACATGTGTAGCCCAGGGACTTGTCCTAAAAAATAGCATAACTCGCCAGTGAACAGCATCTATCATTTAATTTTATCCTGTTGCTATTCTTCTTTAATCACATTTGCATTTCTATAGATAAAAAAAAACATGTTTATTATATATGAAGTTTAGATAAATTTAAGTAAACTTTGTTTAAGTGTATCAAACTGGTAGCCCTTCATATGGTTCAGTATCCGTGACGTAGCTCTCAGTTTCAAAATGGTTGGTGACCCCTGGTGTATAGTAACTCTGACCAGTTTGGGTTAATGCAGTTGCATACTCAGCAATGCGACGCACTGTGTTGTGACACATTTCTTCCTTAATTAATATAAAAATGTTGGTGTCAATTAGTTGACCTTTGGGCAGCCAACCATCCTGTGTCCAGTGCATGGTTTGTCTTTCTTTGGACCACTGTCAGTAAGTTCTCATCACAGCTAACCAGGATCACCCCACAAGATTCCCGTTTTAGATCTAGTTGTCTGGCCATAAAGATTTGGCCCTTGTGAAAGTTGCCTGTCCATTTCTCCCACATCCAACACATCCACTATGAGAACCAACCCTTTGCTTACCATAGAATACTCAGTTACTCACTACACTGTAGAATTGGAAAGGTGCTGAACCTTTAATATATTGTTGAACACTGTGCCTGAATGGCTCCTCCTTCAGGATACTGGAGCTCCTGAAGAGTATGGAATCCCTGCCAATACTTTGGACCCATCTATCAGTTGGAAAGATGTGTGCTGGCTGCAGTCTCTCACCCGCCTGCCTATTATTATCAAAGGCATCCTGACTAAAGAGGATGCCGAGCTGGCTGTGGAGCATGGAGTTCAGGGGATTGTTGTTTCCAACCATGGGGGACGACAGCTGGATGGGGGGCCAGCTACGGTGAGAAACAATATTGTTTATTTAGTCTTAAAATCTATGTAATCTTCTCTTAGCCCTTTATTTAAATAGTCTCTTTCTGTTTCCGTAACTCATTCTGTGTCTGCCTGTGTCCTTGGCCCCCACTCCTGCACACAGATAGACTGTTTGTCTGAGATAGTGGACACAGTGCAAGGCCGGATCGAAGTGTACATGGACGGCGGGATCCGCACAGGCAGTGACGTATTGAAGGCCTTGGCTCTGGGAGCTAAGTGTGTGTTTATCGGAAGACCAGCAATCTGGGGCCTTGCTTACAAGGTGACTGTGAGGGAGTGAGAATTAAAATTCATTTCAGTCAGTACATGATGAAGATTTACCTAGAGATGTTACTTCAAATTATTAATAGATTAATTTCAGTTACACTGGGTAACACGTTTTTATGAAAGGTCTGTTTCATTGCAATTTTTTATGTTCCTTTGTCAAGTTTTGCACGCTGATTCAGAAAATCACATATTTTTGTTGTAACACAATTATTATTTTCATATTAGTCTCATTCAATCAATGCGTGAGAGTTGACAACCCTCTTATCTACATGTACCACAAACAAACAACATATTAATATGCAAAACGTTATAAGTATAACAAATGAGCCATCATGTTTAGTTTTTTTTCTAAAAATGAAGTTTCTAACGAAACCCTTTGAAACTACATGAAAGTAAACGTTACTATCTGTCATGTCGTCTGAATGGGAGAAACACAGCAGCACGCAACAAGCTCCAGAGATACAATTTATTGATAACTCAAAATGTCAAAAGTTCAACTCAGAACACTGTGTAAGCCTGAATGCTTTGTTTCAAGGAGTCTCACTAGTCCTCGGTAGACCCTCAGTTCCTGATACTTGTCAGAGGCCCGCTTCTGTCTACACCGTGCAGACAGGGAATCCTTTGATAGTCCTTTGATTACCAAACAGTCCTTCCTAAGCCACAGTCCCTCACACAGAACTCGTCACTCCTGTTAGAACACAGAAGAGAGAGAGAGAGGGAGAGAGCAGGGGTAGAAACCGTCAGAGAAACATGCCACTCGTCTCATTGCTGCAGCTGCTCCCCACGACTCGCTGTGATGCTTTAGTCTTCTCTCCTGGTGGTTTTCCTGGAAAGGCAGAGAACCCCGAACACAGTCCCCACACACTCACACCCGATTTTCCAGACCACAGGGCAATACGTTTTTAGAGTACTAACACTCAACAATACATAGATACGTTTTCTATTCACATAGGAAAGGGCACCCATCCCTTCGAGCTCATAACACAGACTCCCCAAGATGTTGGTGACCACACACTGTTGCTCTGGCTCGACTGCTCTGGCAACACATTCATTCAGCTCCTAATGAGCCCAGCTGTCCTCATTTACTCACTCACCCACACTGCTCCAAGCACACTTGTGACTTCTCCAAGTGACACTCGTACTCACATTCACACACTTCCAATCCAGAGCCCTTCTCTAGTATTCTGGAGACCTGCTTCTCCTCAAATGAGTCGAAGGTTCCCCAGACGTCACACCACCAAAATCAGCGTGCCGAGATTGTATAAGAAACACTACAAAATGTAATGACATTTTGTAATTTTTTGTTGCCTGGTGTTATTGATGTTTTAGTTTACATTTTTGTTAAAGGTCTTCAACTAATCATTTTGTTAGAGACCTTAAGTGTGACATTTGTTAAAACTGAAATATGTTCCCTCTTTCGGCCAGGGTGAAGAGGGAGTGAGAGAAGTGCTTCAGATTCTAAACGATGAGTTTCGTCTGTCCATGGCCTTATCAGGTATGTTTCAGACAAATAAGGTCACAGTTCCATTCACTATATATTAGCTCTGATCTTCCTCCTAGTTCACCGTCAATTCTTTCTTATTTTAACAGGTTGCAGAAATGTGGCTGAGATTAACAAGAACCTCATTCAGTTCTCTAAACTTTGACCAAGGAACAGAACATAGCAGAACTAACTAACAGTTGCTATATGTTCCACTATGCGAAAATGTAAGCCAAAGCTGTACTATCCTACACGGATCAATATGCAGATGAAAAGAAATACGTGGTTAAGAATGGTTCACTGAATATTATCACAAAAATAATCATTCAAGAGTAGCAAAAATGGCAGCTGTGATACAGATTCTAAACTATTCAGTTTGCAGCAGCCTTTTAATTACGCATGCTATGTTAAAAGTAAAAAAGCTGTAAAACAGAGAAATGGAATTGTCATGCTAACAGAAATATCAGATTAGCACCAAGACTGAATGATAGGATGCTGTCTATATGATCTAGTAATTCTAAGTCTGTGTGTGATAATGTTTAAAGACTGAGGGGGTGGTTAGTCCAGCCTCAGAGAGTTATTTAAGAGTGCAGACAGCAAACTATGGGGTTAAGACTAAGTCATTTTTATCATTTTTATCTCTAGTTGTGCAGTGTATTGTGGCTAGAGGGAGATGTTTGGTGAAGTATTCAGAATATTACAGAGGAGGATGAAATGGTTTGTGGAGGGACCATATTTAATACTTTCCAGTGTGTTGTAATTTAAATTACGTGTAAATTCATTACGTACAATAAACACTTAATTGTGGAGATTCTCATTGTTGGTGTCATTCTTTAAAACAGTCTCATGTATTTAATGCAGCAAAACTACAACATAGTTGTGGTAAAGATCAAGGAACTTATGTAACACAGAATTGTGCAAACCCGGTGCACACATTCTTTACATCTTTTATGCAACCAAAATCATAATAACGGTAAAAAACAACTTTTGCAAATGTACTGCTTAAGAGTATTCTTGTAACACCATAACTATTTGAAGTTTACTTTGAACATGGGTGTGGCCTGTCATGCTGCGCAGGTTAAAGTGCTTCACTCAGAGCAACACTGAAAGCAAGAGATCAAAAAGTAGGGAAACACCGCTATAAGAAAAGACGTAGGAAGTCTACGTCCCAAACGTGCACAAAGTGTATCTAAATAAGGATGAGCATTGCGCTGCATGGCTCATGAGAAGAGGAGACAATGCTTCCGTTTTTGCCAGCTTTTGTGTTTTTACCACTGAAATATATGTATGCATTTTTCATGGCTGTTTCCAGCTTCATCAAAAATACAGTGTTAAAAAGATGAATTGTTTGTAACCGTGTCTGGTGCAGTTGTATGTATGATTATGAGTGGGTGTGTGTCTGTTTGAGAGTGACACAGACACTAAGAAGGAGAAGTGACACAGGAAGTCAAGAGGCTGTGGTAAACAGCTCATATGCCCTAAATTAAAAAGGGGGAGTTCGCAGTGCAGTTTTTTCGGTGCTGTTATGAAAGGACAACTTTGAAGCTCAACAAAATATTTCAGGTAAGCACTCTTTGACAGGAAAACCTTTTTTTTACATTTTAAAAAGTATTTGTTTGATTTAACTGAATCCTGCTATGTGTGTGTGTTTGTGTGTGTGTGTGTGTGTGTGTGTGTGTGTGTGTACATAGACATGGTCACATTATGTTTATAATATTCTAAACGAATGTTCTGTGAAGTTGAGTAATTGGTAGGTACTGGGGGAGGTTTTGTAAAGCATGCCAAGTGTAAGTGGTGTGTTAATTGTGTGTTTGTATGGAATGGTTAATAAGCCTTTCTGCCTCTACTGACCTTAGCCATGTTTAGTTGGGGAAAGGCCTACATCCTTTGTGCATGCGTGTCATGAAAAAAACACCTGTTACTGTGGCTTTTTTGAGTGTGGTGCTCATGATAACCTCTTTTCATTTCCTTTTTCAGACACGGCTGTGTGGAAGTCTTTTCTGCGCAGTGCCTGTTGAACTGCAACTAGAGAACATTTAAACACCATTTTCTTGTCGGGAACACTTTGAGCAGTGCTTTTACGGCTGAACAGGCTCCATAAAGATGGGGTAAGACTTATTTCTCTTCATTCTGGTTGAGAAAAGCCTTCAGATGTGCTGTTTCAACAGCTTTGAAAGTACTGGCATATGTTTATATGTTTCTCACCTTTTTTTCCAAAGATAACATCATAGTTAAGTTAAATATCATCTAATATTGATAACATTGATAATGATGAACATTGAATTTACTACCAAATGTTGTGTTATTCAAAAAATATTATAAAACCGTGGCTTCATGATTGTATTCTTCCTGCTCTTTGCACATGTATTAGCATAAGAATGGCTTGATAGTTTGAGAACGATGTGTATTAGAATAAGTAAACATAAACATGTGCAGTGTGTATGGATACTGCAAATGAGATTGAGAGCCATCATATCAGAAGCTGCAAAGTCTAAATTTGCCTTCTTTCAGAAACAGTGGAGAAGAGGGTAAACTGCATCGAAGACTGTCCCGCATAGGGAGCAGGGGGCAGAGAGAACCACCACGGCCCCCACCCCAAGCAGATAAACCTCAAAACACTGCCCCACCAGCTGCCTCAGCAAGACCACCTGAACCCGCTCCTGCTCCAAAACCTCCAGAGGCTAGCGCTAAAGCTTTAGAACCTGCTTTCAAACCTCAGGTCACCCCTAAGACCCCCGAGGTTGTTCCAAAACCCAGTATTCCTCCCAAACCTCAAATACAGTTGTTCAACAGCACAGGACATGGAAATGCCATACTTCAGGTAAACCACACAGTTACATATAACTGAAAGCATCAGCGGAGCTTTAAAATACATAAACATATTTAACTGCAAACCTATTTAATGTATATTATATATTGGTGTATTTGGTATATTTGGTGTATGTTATAGTATATCTGGCAAACGCTTTGAAATATGTGAGTTATATAGGTACGATAGTGGGGCTTTGCACTTTAACGGGTTACAGCAGAAAGCATTTCTCTTTAGATATACTAGAACCAAACAGTGCCGTCTCAAGTAATGGCAATGGCAATCCTTTCACAGGGATTGGATCAATTCCGCTATGATAAGACATTGTGTGATGTCACTCTGGTGCCTGGAGACAGCAGTGAAACTTTTCCAGTTCACAGGGTGATCATGGCTTCAGCCAGTGATTACTTCAAAGCCATGTTCACAGGTGAGTCTTGAGCAATTATCAGATTATCAACAGAAATATATTTTAATTGTACATGCTGCTAATCCATTTACAACCACATGTTTGTAAATACAGATTTTATTTGTTGCTTTTGCCAGTCATGCAAAACTTAATCACGCATTGCTAAACTCTCATTTTTGCAGGAGGGATGAAAGAACAGGAGCAGGAGGAAATTAAACTGCACGGTGTGAGCTGCACAGGCTTGAAGAACATCATTGAATTTATTTACACGTCACGTCTAAGTCTGAATTTAAACACTCTCCAGGACACCCTAGAGGCTGCCAGTTTCCTCCAGGTGCTTCCAGTCCTCAACTTCTGCAACCAGCTACTAAGTAGTGAGGTATGTGAAACTGAGACGGACAACCCATGCTTCTGTTAAAGTAACTCTAAAAACTAGAGAAAATATTTTGAAAATGGAATGTAAATGCTTATATTAGCCAAAAAAACATATGAGTAGATACGTAAAAAGAAATGTGTACACTGCCTTTTGCTTATTTCAAGAAATCTCACTAAGAAACTTGCTTTGATGGGGTTTTTTTTACTAATTATATGCATTTAAGAAATGTAGTTTTTTGCAGTGTGCTTCAAAATCAATTATAATATTTTTAATATTAATATTTTTCAGTACTAGGTCTGTAATACCTTACAGTGTGTACTGAAATCATCAAAAGCTAAACACCAAGAGCATAGTTTTGCTATTTTATGTAATATTTGTTCTATATTAGTGCTAAATAGCTTTCTCATTCACCATACAGTGGTCGGCACCTCTGTTCAGAATTTTGGACATGTCAAAATGGTTTATTAACTTTTTATTTTATTATTTGATATTTTTCAGCCTCCCATTAATTATTTGAAAGTCTGTCTGCAACAAACTTGTTTTTATATTATTGATTAAATTAATCCCAGATGTTGAAATAGAAGTGTACAGGCCTGAAATAAGTGGGGGGAGAGGTTTTTTTTAAGCCATTATGTCTTTTCCACATGGCAGGTCACCATAGAAAATTGTGCAGAAGTCGAGCGCATTGCGAATGACCTTCTACTGGAGGATGTTCAGACTCATGTTCACAACTTTGTATGTCAGAACTTTGCGGCTTTGGTGCAGAGTGGACGCTTCCTGCAGCTGTCTGAGGCCACTATAAGACATACCCTGTCCAACGATTCACTGAAAGGCTTCTCAGAGATGGAACTCTATCGTGCTGCCCGAGCCTGGCTGGCACACAGACCCAGTGAATGTCGGCCTGTTGTGTATTCCCTAATGCGCCATATCCGCTTCCCCCTGATGACCCCCACTGAACTCCTGCAGATATCTCAGGAGGACCAGGCAGATGAGGACAACGGTGGAGAAAAGAAAGGAAATGAGAATTTCATGCGTTCTGATACAGCCTGTGTAAATCTTCTCTTGGAAGCCAGCAACTACCAGATGATGCCGTTCCTTCAGCCGGCGCTACAGACTGAGCGGACCCGCATCAGATCAGACACCACACACCTGCTGGCTTTGGGAGGGGTGATGAGACAACAGCTGGTAGTCAGCAAGGAGTTGAGGCTGTATGATGAGGAAGGAGGCGGCACATGGAGGGCTCTCCAGCCCATGGAGGTTCCTCGCTACCAGCATGGAGTAGCCCTTATGGGTGGGTTCCTCTACATCGTGGGAGGCCAGAGTACTTACGATACTAAGGGTAAAACAGCAGTGGACAGTGCTTACAGGTATGATCCTCGCTTTGACCGCTGGCTGCAGGTGGCCTCCCTAAACGAGAAGAGGACATTCTTCCATCTGAGTGCTCTAAAGGAGAAACTCTATGCTGTTGGAGGGAGGAATGCCACTGGCGAGATTGGTAAGTTCCATGAATTTCGTCTATAAATAGTTCCCTTGAATACAAAGTCGTTTTCTAACCGATACTCAGGAACCCCTAGACATTCAACATTTTTACTCCAACACACAGGGAGGAGGATAATGTGAACTGATGGTCATTGAGGACCAGTGAGAGAACCAATGATATATTCAGACCCTTTACACCAGTGGTTTTCCCTGAGGGGGGTGCGAGAGATCACTGGGGGGGGTCACAATTTTGTCTGCACTGACGTTACCGAAATGTTATTCATAAAAACATTAAATTCATACAATCCCAATGTCTGAGAAACGTAAAAGGATGTGTGTGTGTGTATATAAGAGTATAAAAACCTACAACCACTGTTTATTTTTTGCAAATAAAAGTGTGTAATTAATCACTTCATTATTTTTGTGCATCTATGGGGCTAGGAGTTGGGGTTGGGGGGGCCCAGGCATGTCTTGGACACAGACAAGGGGGGCTTCAAGGAAAAAAGGCTGGGAACCACTGCTTTACACCATGCACAAACGTACTCCTTGCCCTCTTTACACTATGCACTTTTGGCACTCTTTACACCATGTTACACCATCCACTCTTTACATCATACACGAACGATGCTGCTAATGTCTTGGTGCCACCTGCTACAGCAAACCTTTTGATGTCTTCTGGGGTACATGCCTTTTTTTAGCAGCATGGTGGAATTAGGAAGGTATACAGCTTCTAGGTCAAGTAATTGGTACTCTCTGCTTAACACATGTTCATTGTTCTTATACCAAGTTCTGATTTTTTTCAGCCAAATTGACTGCCTGTTTCTTCTGTCAATTTAAATTTTTTTTAACTCTCCCCATTATGCTTTCCATTAGTTGCAATATTATTTATATTATTTGCTATGTAACACACTAAACATACAAACAGAGCCAGAATCAAAGTGATAAACTGGCTTATTTTCAGATCTTATACTTAGATCAAAAAACAGCCGATGGCAGATAAAAATGTTTACTGAAATGGAACATAATTAGAAATAGAAATTCATTGTAAAACTCTATAGGCATCAGTAGACCCTTCCCTGTGGAAAAGCACACGATGCAGTTAGATTCCTTTGCAGGATGCATTCGCATGATTAAACTGTGAATGTAATGTTAATATACTGTCTTACCAACAGACACAGTAGAATGTTACAACCTCAGCAAGAATGAGTGGACCTTTGTTTCGCCCATGAGTGAACCTCATTATGGCCATGCTGGCACGGTGCATGGTGGGTTGATGTATGTGTCAGGTAAGTCTCTCTCCTTTCTTACACTGTTAAACTTCAACTTATAATGACTGATATGCAGTACTAATGACACTGATGTTGAATAGCAAAATAATCCTTGGAGTCAACCAGGAAAGAAAGTTCACAGCTTTACTGTGTTGATTATGTCGACTTGTTTCACTCCTCCTTAGTTCTTTAAATAAGTTGAAGAGAGGACTGAACTCATTTCATTGACTGTTAACTGAAGTTCGGAATTGTGATCTGTGATAATCACTGAAATAGTACAGATGTAAGAATTAATCACTTCAACAGGTCAGGAGGACTAAAGACAAACGGATTCTCGTTTCAACTCAACTGAGTTTCATTTCAGCTGATTTTTTTTTTTTAATTCTGAACTCAAAAAGTTCATGTGTTGTCTAGCACAAACCTCTGAGTGGGTGGGGGCCATTTTTGTTATGGCCAGCTCCTTCACTTCCCTCTTCTTACCACATCCTTCCTGCATGCTGTTACTACCAGCTTGTGTTACATTTTCTCACACCAAGGTAAACTTAGCAGGTTTGCTGCCTGCGTGTAAAGTTAATCCTGTGTCAGTTGAGGTAACTTACATGTGGAAATGTAAAAAAGGAACCTCAAACAGGAGTATTCAAGCTAGTGAATGAGTAAAATAAATCACTAGACTACCTTACGTGCCAAACGTGCCCAGGGTGCCCCGCTGCTGTTAGTTCTGTGCAAAAGTCTTAGGTACCTGTGAAAATATCTAATAACTGCTTAGTGAGTGTTTTTTCCACATTAATATTATTATATATACTGAAGATATTTTGTATTACTTGTAGATACCATTAGAAACCTGGCTTGACTCAGTCAGTACTTTGTTAAATTAAATCAGGAGCTGCTGATGGAACTTTACAAATCTCCTGGGGGCATCCAGGAGTAATCTGGAACCAAACCTTCCTACCAGCTCACAAAATATCAACCACTGTTATATAAACAAAACTAATCCTGATAAATTTGACTGTTTGTTTGTATTTTTTCTAACATTAGCAAAACAACACCATACCACATTCTGACATAAATAGATTTAAAAAGTTTGCATAGGTTCCTCAGACATTTGGACAATACTGTGTATAACACCATGAAATAAAGTTGTTCTACTTTAGATATAAATGATGAATGTGTGAAACGTCTCCTTCCATCACCAGGTGGAATAACCAGAGATGCTTTCCAGAAAGAGTTGTCATGCTACGATCCAGGCACAGACTCGTGGAGTCGTCGAGCAGACATGATGGAGCTCCGTGGGCTACACTGCATGTGCACTGTGGGCGACTGCCTCTATGTTATGGGTGGAAACCACTTCCGTGGAACCAATGACTATGATGATGTGCTCAGTTGTGAATACTACAGCCCTGCGACGGACCAGTGGACACTGGTGGCTCAAATGCCCAGAGGTCAGAGTGACGTTGGTGTGGCTGTGTTTATGGGAAAAATCTATGTGGTGGGGGGTTATTCTTGGAACAGTCGGTGTATGGTGGACATTGTGCAATGTTATGATCCTGATAAGGATGAGTGGGAGAGGGTGTTTAATGTACTGGAACCTCTAGGAGGCATACGAGCCTGCACCATGACAGTCCATCGCCCAGAAGGTTCTGTAGATGAAGCTCAGATTCAGGAATGTCCCCTCCCAACAGCTAAGAACTGAAATACAGAGAACAAATTTGTACACTTGGTACAGAACTAGGGCACTGAGAACAGGTCTTGAATGTGGCATGAATGTAATGTCATTTAGAATCAGTAAGAACTGGGTTGTTGAAGAACTGTCTCATGAAATGTTTTATTTACTGCTGTGGTTTTAATTTGCATTTGTATGTACGTACCACTGGTAAAGGTGGTATTCAGACAGATTTCAGTAACCAGATGGCAAACATTTTATTTTTGCTGTGTGTATAATATTTTATTCACGTTTTTTAAGTTTTGCATTGTTGGTATTAGACAGAAATTGCTTAGAAAAAATTATCAGAAAGAGAAGTAAGGATTCGTCCAATATTTTAAAGACATAATTATTGTATTCTAGAAATGAAGGACGTTTAGGCAATGCTGGACTAGAGTGTTAAAATATCTGTAGTGTGTTCTTTTTACTGCTTTTGTAACCCTGAAGAAATAAATTTCTCATTTCTCTATTATGCTCGTTCAGGTAGTCCCAGTGTCTACATTTTTAAATGTACGTTCATTAAAAAAAAAAAAACCCAAAAAAACACACATAATAAAAATTAAACCATTGTGTTCTTTCTTAAAACTTTCACCAGGCCAGATCATTTATCAGCTAAGACATATACATCTAAAAAGTACCGTAATGAAAAAAGGATTTATTTCATAAACACTCTTCTTGTGTAAGTAGAATCTTTAATTGTCTTATTGTACACCTAATTTGTATTTTTCACTCTTTTTTTTACTTTGGTATAGTTTTTAAAATCATTTTTAAGTGTCCGTTTATCTATGTAATGTTTTATTGTTTCTTATTGTTTAATGTTTTTTTTCTATCACCATTGATACCTATTTCTGATATTTTATTTCTGCAAGCTGAGTTTTATGTATGAAATGTGCTGTACAAATAAAGGTCATTTTTATGGTGGTTGTTTTGTTGTATAGTGGATTAAGAGTTTATTCAACAAACAAAAGTAAGGCCACATCTTAAATTATGGCATGATGATTGTCTTTTTGGACAAATGCCATGCTCTGACAGCTTTAACCTTGAGTTTCCAGCCTTCGCAGGCTGTTTTTCTCCTGTGATTTGGAGTTCCAAGGCAGCATTGGGTTTGTCCTTGGAAGCAAGCTTTAAAACATGCCGCCCAACCCAGTCTTCAGATCAAATCCCTTCCTCTCATTTTGGTCGTCTCCTGCTCAGATTTGGAACATTCTTGGTGCAGAGAGCGAGTTGCTGAAGCTGTGGCTATGTCTCTCATCGGTGATGTGTGTGTGGTAACAGGTGCATGTGGCTTTCTTGGGGGAAAGCTGGTCAGACTGCTGCTGGAGGAGGAAAAGCTTTTAGAGATCAGATTGCTGGACAAGAGCATGCAACCTGACTTCATACAATCTCTGAAAGGTAAATTCAACCCTCTGACTCACAATGACAAACCCTTTTTATGCAGAGTTTGTCTCAATGTCTGCAAAACAGTTACAAAATCTGTTCCTTCGTGTTGTCTTCTCTACTAATCTGAAGCAAAAGTTACCCATTGATTTTCTAAGAGAATGAAATGAACACATTTCTGCTGATTTGTAATTTAATTGCTGAAATCAGCATATTGAGGAAAAACGTGTTATGATTACAAACTTGTGCTCAAGACTTTTATTTTTTCAAATATGTTACACTACACCAAAAGGCTGTAGTTTTTTTCCTACATCAAGGACTAGGGCCATGTAGAAACCTGTTTATATGAGTGTTCAACTAAATCAGCTAAAGAACGCAAAGGCAAAAAGTAAAGTTTGTCTCCAGTTTTTAGAAAAGTCTTCAAAGAACCAGCTGCTGCCAAACCCTGTATGCTTACTTTAATACTTGTTTTTGTTGGTTGTGGTTATTAGATATCTGTAGTGAAACAAAACTCAGCATTTTTGAGGGGGACATCAGGGACAGCGCACTACTGAGGAGAGTCTGCAGAGGAGCAACGCTCATCTTCCACACTGCCTCTCTCATAGATGTCATTGGAGCTATACAATACAGCGAACTGCATGGGGTCAACGTTAAAGGTGCAAGGTCATTTACTAAAACTCATATGCTTTCTGCAGCTTGTAACAGTCCATAAATTATGGACATATTGACTTATATTTAGTTAATGGTCACTTGCAATACATAGGCTCCTAACTACACAATGCGCATTCTAGGCACAAAATACTTAATAGTATTTATAAACTATAAATACAGCTAAAGATTTATTACAAAGGAGCATAAGCATCTCTATCTGCTGTAACTATAGCAAATTATAGATTTCCACAAGCAATCATTTCTCTGAACAGTCCAATGAAAACTGTTTGCCCTGATTTCTTTTATTTTTGAATATTCATCAGAATTACTTGTTTGAGATCTTCAAAACAAAATGTAGTATAAAGCAGAGACCAGTTTTTAAATTATCATAGACAGTACTTTTTCATGGTATTTAGTAGTAGAACAGAAAGCTTGACTCAATACTCAAGTAAGTGTAAGTGGTCGAACATCTTTCGCAGTTTTCTGGGGTTTTTTTACTAAGAGTAAGGAAACACGTAAAAATGTCCACGTTAACCTACTATATGCTAATGGTGCATATAGTAGGTTATATGCTAATGTGGATTTTAGGTTAGAAGAAAGTGACATGAACAGATTAAGAAACATAAGAAAAAAGTGGATACTGAAAAAAAGCATGTAACAAAACATCTGATTTCTTTTTGTTTTGTGCCAGGTACCCAGCTGCTCCTGGAGACATGTATTCAAGAAAATGTGGTTTCATTCATTTACACCAGTAGTATTGAGGTTGCTGGCCCAAATCCTCAGGGTGAACCTATCATCAACGGTAATGAGGACACACTGTACACTTCTTGCTTAAAGTTCCCCTATAGTCAAACCAAAAAGGAAGCTGAACAGCTGTGCCTTAATGCCCATGGGGAGGTGCTTCATGACGGGGCTCACTTTGCTACCTGTGTTCTGAGGCCAATGTACATCTTTGGAGAGGGCTGTCGTTTTACTTTAGGCCACATGCGGAATGGCATCCGGAATGGTGATGTGTTACTGCGGACTTCACGTCGTGAGGCTAAAGTCAACCCTGTGTATGTAGGAAATGCTGCCCTAGCCCATTTGCAGGCTGCGCGAGCCCTGAAAGATCCTCAGAAAAGAGCTGTGGTTGGTGGAAACTTTTACTACGTCTCGGACAAGACGCCACCCGTCAGCTATTCTGACTTCAACCATGCTGTTCTGGCTCCTTTAGGCTTCGGCATACAGGAAAGACCCATTCTACCTTTCCCTATTCTTTATCTCATCTGTTTCCTCATGGAAAGCCTCCAAGCAGTGCTCCGCCCCTTCCTGCACTTTACCCCACCTCTAAATCGACAGCTTCTGGTCATGCTCAACACGCCCTTTAGCTTCTCCTATCAAAAGGCCTTCAGAGATTTGGGATACACTCCTCGCTATGAGTGGACAGAAGCATGTAAACGCACAACTGATTGGTTAGCGTCTGTTTTGGACAAAGAAAGAGAACAAATTAACATGAAATAAAAGCATACAATATTGTGCTTTATGTTCTAGGGAAGAAATTGGGCACAGTCCATGGAAAAGTGCAACTTGTGGATTTTATGCAGGTGTGGTCATCATCTCATATTCCCATTATAACCTCTTCAGCAATTCTGGCAGCAACTGAACAGGAGTTTCTTGAGATTCACACTGACTGTTTTCATCATTGGATTGTGTGTCTGAATTACCACTTAATCACACTCTTAAGTGTCTAATGGAGCACATTGTGAAGCACGAACATTGAGTAGCCAGGCTGAAATACCGCCTCCACATGATGAGGCCTCACCAAACACAATGAAAGAGGTCCACATCTTTCTCATATAGCCAAAGTAGTTATATTTGGGGAGGTTTTTATGCACAGATTCATCAAAAATATACACTACATTATATCATAATATTTGTTCTACTTTATAGTCAATGTAAATGTTTCATTTGACACAGCCACTTCTAATTTTAATAATACTATTAATAATACTAATGTTATTCTGATAACTCTACTATTATGTATGTAGGTGTGAAAATTTGTGTGGTTCAAACATCTAACCTCATCTGTGGTGAAAGCCGTAACTTTCGCTTTCAACAGAATTGTCCACAAAGGGTAGGATTTAGAAAGTTCATTTGTTGCAAGGATGAATATGATATGTTGTCCTTACTATTTGCAGACATCAGCAGAATTTGGCTGTTTTGGAATAGTCAAGTAAAATTTACTTTAACCCAGAATTTGTCCTGTCTAAAGAAATCAAGGCACAAGATTTATAAGGATTTGAGCAAAGCCGGGGCATTTTCATTGCCTATGATTAAAAAGCATATTTTATTACCTGTAACCCATTAAAATAGTTATTCCCTAGGTCAAAATAGTTATTTGCATGTGTTAACACCAGCCTTTTCTAATCAATGGTGTTTCAACCAGTCCCTCAGACAGTCTCTATCTTAGCTCCAACTGCTTTTGAAGCACATAAGGATAGATCCAAAATGTAGATCACCTGGGTGTGCCTCAAGTTTGAGCACCACTGTTTCAGATGTGGTAAAAATGTCATTTAAAAAGTCCTTTTGGGTCCATTACCACACATCTTGTGTTCACTGACAAAAACATAGTAACATTTAAAAATAACTATGCAGTTAATGAGGCTGTTAATAAAACTTTTCAATAAAATGGTTCAGCGTGTGTAACATTTCCATTTAAAATAGTTGTGTTTGGATTTTTTTTTTTCAGACATTGGTTGAACCAATACTTATATAAGACTTGATGATTATCTGAACTGACATTGGAGTGTAAATGGGTATGTACCCATTGATCTGTAAAAGACCCTACTGCAACTTTAACCCCCAGCTACAGTAATTCTTACTGAGCACTCGCAAAGGCCAGAGTCCAGTGTCTGGACACAAACAAACGTTTAAACCCAGTGAGGTCATGGATTCACAGCCAGCTGCGGCACAACGAACACAGATCATTTGTTTCACATTGCTTCAGTTAGAGCCTTGTCTGTCGGCTGCAAGTTTTCCACCTCTGAAGTACAAAACAAGCCGGATTCGGAGAGTTAATACCACACAAGTGCTGGCGTGCTGTTGTTGAATATAAAAACACAGCAGGATTACAAGTGAAAGCTTGCCAAGAACTCTCTCATCTGACTTAATCGGATATTATAAAAAATTTTTCATGCCAAGCGCTGCGGAGCACATTGTTACTTACTGTGAATTCCACTATTAGGTGGATTCCAGATCTGACTTGGAGGGCTGATTGCAGGAAAAAGAGCAAATAGAGTTTGGAAGAATATAGTAAGTGGAACTGGGGTTTGGCTAAATGTAGAAAGGGGGATGTTTATTGTTCCCCACAACAAAAACGAATTTATTTATTTTATAATAAAGTGTCTAGAAGGCATATCTTTAACCTGTGGACAAATGGCCTGGAAATGGATCAAGTTTTGCATACTTTTGTCACTCTGTGCCACTTCAGTGATTGGTAAGTGCACTTATATTCCATTATTTCATGGTCTACCTAAAACACTGAAAATGTACTGATAGTAATTTCAAAAATGTTGGCAAATGTCAGTTAGTATTAGTTGACTTTTCCCTATAAAATATATTGCTAATATACTGCACACACACACACACACACACACACACACACACACATATATGTATATATATTTGTTTGCTTGTTTATAGACACGGAACAGTGCAACCCAGATCCCCCAGCTGTGAAATGAGGAGTTGTTTCACTCTCACACAAGAGCACTGTGCTAATGTGATGATGATTAGGTCTGACTTATATCCACTTCGTTGTGTTCAGTGTCAGTCTGTCACATGATAAACATTTCTGTAAATGTGCCAGCCCTAATCTTCAAAGACCCCATTTCAAATAGTACAACAGGTAATCTCATCAAATTCAGATTTAACACCTGAGAGTAATTTCTTACACTAAAACATTTAGGCCTAAAACTGACAAGCTTTCCAAGACTGTTCAATCTTATATACTGTCTGAAAGTTTGTACACCCCTGCTTACTCAGTGTTACTTCTGAAGACAGGAGTATTGGTAGTATTGCAACATCATCTGCTCCTATGAAAACGCTTTATACACACCTGGCTGGTGGCGCTGATGTGGGGGTTTTAAGCTCCTGTGTGTACGGGCATAATTGAATATTTGCGAACAGTGGGTACTCCTTAAAGTGTTACACACCTTTTAGAGATATAGAATATGTTGAATTTACTCAAACGGTCAACCTCATTATCTGTTTACTCCACCATTATCACCCAATATGTCATGTATCATGAATTTTTTTATGTGCTCACAGTCAGTGAAGTTCCTAGAGCACCATGTGCTGATTTCAACAACACTACCTGGACAGAATACACACAAGGAACAAAGGTACAGGTCCAGTACCTGCTCCTAACTCGAAAGAATGCAGACTGCGCTAGCCTCTTCAGCCAGGACTGTCTCAACCACACACAGCAACACACTGCATACTTCAACGCCACACTTCCCACAAAGGTCATTGTCCATGGGTACAGGTAAGTCACATAGCCATGTAATTTGTATTCTGGCCAATCTTTAAATAACCGTTGAATAAAATCTTCAAATAAAATCTCTTTTCTCTCATAAATGTACTTGCATTTCTTTTAGGGCAATAGGCAGTAAGCCATCATGGGTGCAAGGCTTAGCCCAGGCTTTGTTACAGAGGGAGGATGTGAATGTCTTGGTGGTAGACTGGATCTACGGTGGATCCTTTGCCTATAACATAGTAGTGGATAACTATAAAGAGGTGGCCTTGCAGATATCCGTTCTTATTAATCAGCTAACAGTAAGTGTTGTATCCAAAACTTTCAAAGTAACTACAGTGAGCCTCGAAATTATTTATACCTCAGGCAAATTTTCACTTAAAGTTGATTTTATTCAGCCAGCAAATCATATTTAGACAGGAAATGACATAGGTGTATGCAAAAACATAATACAATGATGTACTAAAGACATAATTGAGGAAAAAAA
>JBBJLR010000002.1:11105382-11119589 GCA_037577145.1 Brachypetersius gabonensis | reverse complement strand
GAACAGCTTGGGCTATTTGGAATGATATGGAGCTTTGGATTTTCCCAAACACAGGGGTAGTTGTGGAAGGGTATGAAAACTTTTGAACATGTCTAAATATGACTTGCTGGTTGAATAAAATCAACTTTAAGTGAAAATTTGCCTGGGGTATAAATAATTTCGAGGCTCACTGTACATATTTCTTTGTCACCAGAGAACTGTAACAGTCCCATTTTGTTCATGTAGACCTACGGTAGTCCTCTGGAATCATTCCATTTCATTGGAGTCAGTCTTGGAGCACATGTGGCAGGATTTGTGGGGACTCTATTTAAAGGCAAACTGGGACGAATTACAGGTGAGGAAGAAATGTCTCCACAGCTTAACCCATTAGTTCAATCAAGTCAAATAGTAAACCAGTGGATCCTAATCTTGATCCTGGAGGCCTTCCTGCCCTGCACATTTTAGTGCTCTTACTGTTCTTCACTAGAGCCTTCAGGTCTGTTAATTAGGTGACCAGTTGGATTAGGTGTTTTGGGGACATGGACAACACTACAATATGCAAAGCATAGATGCTTCCAAGACCAGGATTGGGAGCAATTGTAATAGACACTGATCCTGGAAGACTGGTATGTAGCACAGTTTGGAGATTTTCCTGCCCAAACATGCCTGGTGCAACTTGATGGTTATTTACCAGGTTTAGTGAGTGTGTTTGAGAAAAGGAACCACCAAACTGTGTTGGACACCAGCCTTTGAGGACTGGAGTTTGACACCCCTGTATTTGGCCTATGCACCAAGTGTCTGTCCTAAAATAGCCTTGTCATATCAACCTTTACCACTGAGACGGTGCACATGTTTGTCATCTTTGAAGACATTTTGCAAGGTTTTACTTGTCCTGAATCTAGTTACATAGCAACAATGGAGCTGACTGTTTACAAAAATCTCACACACACTGCAGTCCAACTGTATGAATGAGGCTTTCAGATAAAGTGAGAAAGAACACTTCAAAAACAACGCTGCATTGACAGCATTACCAGATTTCGAAAGAAGACATTTGTCTTAGCTTCTTAAGGACAGCAAAAGAAGTCTAATGCCTGTAGCTTGAGAAAAGCCACAAGAAAGTCTCTGTATGAACAATGACACTGATTTTAATTTCTTTTGCATTGATACAGTACCTCACAAATATATTATTTTTTATCTTCTAGTAATCTATTAGTAATGTTTCCCAGGATGATCAGTTAAAGTTCAAGAAAACATCAGACTTTCACATTGCTTAGTTTCACTGTGCCACTTTCACTCTGGTAATGTGATTCAATTCAGGCCCACCTTCCTAACATGATTCCACAGGTCTGGACCCGGCAGGCCCCATGTTCAAGAAAGCTGATTCATTCGATCGCCTTGATCCCTCAGACGCCATGTTTGTAGAGGCCATACACACTGATTCTGACTGTAAGAATGAAACAAGACTTTACCGTCCATAATCTTATGCATGCTTGCACTAAACTGAGGATAATGACTGCATATGCAATGCTGCTTATGATCTCTCATCTAGGCCTTTAGGGAGTACTAATAAAGCCTAGCTTCCTGTAAGGCATTTGAAAACCAACCAAACAATCACAAGAAACTAAAACAGTCTGCTCACTTTTGGCAGATTTTGGCATTTCCATTCCTGTTGGACATGTGGATTTTTTCCTAAATGGTGGTATGGACCAAACAGGGTGCGCACGCTCAAGGTTTGCTTCAAGTATGTGGACACAACTTTGATGGCCAAGACAGTAGTTTACCTTTACTTAAAATTGCCTGACCTTAACATTACATTGAAATGTCTCATTAAATGTCTAATTAAATGTCAAATTAAATTGTTATTTAAAAAAGTAAAAAAATATTGCTAGTGTGAGAAGTGATTCCAAACATTCCCAACACTGAATAATGGGTGTGACAAAAATTGCTGCCATTCAAGCAATTTCCAATCGGGCCTTAAATTCCTTACAGATTGGTCACGTTATTACTGTAGCTTATTAAAGTTACTCTCCTATTTCCACAAAAAAAAAATTTCCAGTACAGTTTGGTGAACTTTCTTTCCAAACACAACTTTGAGGTTCCAGGTACAATTGAAGTGTTTGTGCAGAGAATTCACCAAACTGTGTTGAACTCCAGCATTCCACGACTCGAAATTGACACCTCTGCCTCATGCGGTCAGTGTGAAAATACTTCAGAATGTCAAGAGCATTTGATTAAATTAGACTTCATTTGTTTCCAAGTCTTTTACTTTCCATTATAGCTGTAATAAAGGCAATTCAGTCTACAGTTTTAAAAAGAAGATGCAGAACACAGTGGTGGCATTGATCAGCTGAGATTTCCATTTGTTGTCAGTTCTTATTTACTTTCCAGTGTATGGCTATGTGATCTGTGACCACATGAGGGCACTGCATGTGTACATGAGTGCACTGAATGGCTCTTGTATGCTAACTGGATTCCCCTGCTCCAGTTATGAGAAGTTTCTGGCAGGGCAGTGCACCAGCTGTGACGAAACTTTTAACAGCTCATGTCCTCAGATTGGTAAGACTCAATTGTTCCATGTAGAGAAAAATCACAAATCATGTAATCTGACCAGGAATGACCTATTGAGTTATATAGACTGATTTAAATAGGTTGTTTTTGAGTAAACACACATGTGGGTGTGGGTTTATGTGCTAGGCTTGCTGAAGAACAGTGGGATAACAGCATCACCTCTGCCAATACTAGAGAAAGTCTACCTCCTGACTACATCTGAAGCTCCGTTCTGCGGTGGGTTTGCTGCCAAAAAACAATTTCACCCATATAATTGTACAGTAATAGTGTTCCTAAACGGTGTCCATATAAATCTTCTCCTTAGTCAATGTATTATATTCTTGTGCTATTTTGAGACGAGAATCCTAAGCCTGTCTGCTTTCTTTTAGCTCACCACATCCTGGTTGAGCTGAAGGTGTCCCCGCTGGAGAAGAGCGCTGAAGTGCAAGTCACCCTGATCTCCATAAATGACACTGAGACAGAGCTGAGACTCAGACTGTGTGTACCACCTGCCTCCCATTTATCCAACTAGTAATTCTACAGAAGTAACTGTTAAATTCTTTTTAATTCATTTATATGCTAGGGTGTACTACCAGTATGTGTGTATGTGTTCAAGGTGACAGTTACTGTTTGCACCAACCACAATCTTGCTACATGGCTTTTTCTGTGTATACATTTCAGACAAACGAATGAAACGGTTTATAAAAAAGTGGTAGGGCATCCCAAACCTCTATGTGAAATTGACTCTATCCAGCTGAACAATATCGGAGCCTATTTCTACCGACAAGGGAACATTCACTTTGAATACATCTGCATCTCTGAGATCCCAAAAATGAGGTAAAGATCAGCTTTTCATGCATTTGACTACTACCAATAACACCATCAATCACAAACTTCAGCAGAGAAGCATATTTTACATATGTTCAGAATGCACAGTGTATTACATGAACCTTTTTGTAATATAAAATATACAGTGAACACATATATTTGGCCTTTTTCTGTATCATTTGTGCAGATAATTTCTATCTAAGCATGCTACAGTGCTTAGCGCTGTCACCTCACCGCAAGAAGGCCCTGCATTTGGCTCCCAGGGGGCCACAGCCCTTCTGACATGGAGTTTTCATGTTTTTCTCATGTCAGCATGGGGATTTATTCAGGAACTCTACATAGATGCTCGTCAGATCAGTTGAAGATTTTGCCTCTAGATGTGAGTGTGTTTTTCTGTGGGTCTGCCCTGTGATGGACTGGCAACCTGCCCAGGGTGTTTACCTGCCTCCAACCCACTGGCATAGACTTTAGTAACCCATGCAAACTATTATAGGATAAGCAAGTCATATAATGAATGAAATGTATTTACATGGAAAACATATGAAATGTGACATTATTTTTGCACAGTCCACATTTTCTGTTTCATGGTTACATTTTCAATGTGGTGCCTGAGCTCTTGAATACAGCTGTATGCCAATTGCTATTTAAGGCATTATATCAGTACGTATGCATAATGTGTGTATTTCTATTCTTTTATGTCCTCACAGTGGGTCCAGTCCATTGTGTGTGGAGAATATTAACATCAGAAGGAGAGCGCCATGGTTATACGACTTTGTCCAAGTGTGCTGATCTTACCGAGGGAGGCTAAACAAGACTTACAGAGGCAAGACACCAAAATGCCTACATTTATTCACACTCATACAGTAATTGAAGTAGAGTGAAGGGGACCACATATATGTGCAAGTGATCATGTTTCTGTCCCCTTCACACTCGCAGACACATTAGACAGTAGTTGATATACAAACACAGGTATACAATAAACAATGCCATTTATTAAAGAATAACTACTTTTAACTGTTCAGCTTATTTTTGGACATATAATGTGGGAATTACAATGTAAAATGCATTAGTTGGTCTGCTGTTACATTTCCACAAGGTATACAAATAATTTGTTGTATTATAATATTTATGTAATACAAATAATGCAACGTGGTTAGAGCAAGAACTCATTATGTTCACCATGACACCTGTGTTAGTAACTGCGGCTTACATACGTGATTATTCTAATGTAGCACAATACTAGTTTGTAATGTAGTATTACAAAAATTGTAGTAAAACTAAAAATTGTGTGCAGCCTGTAATAAATATACATTAACCTCTACTGCATTATTGGCACTTTTGTTAAATGACCTATATTTATCACATTTTTAAAATAATGAGAAAATTCTAAACCTGTAAAGATTTTTTGGACTTCTGGAAAGCTGTACACCACCATGCTTCACAGTGGGGACTGTTTCTCTTTTGTACAACTTTGACTCTTGCTATGCTCACTCCACTTGTTTGAATTTCTTGGCTATTATTTCTTTCCTGGCTATAGAGAAGTCAGATCCAGTTACAAATTCGGTTCATTGCTAGATGCTCACGAGGGTGGTTTTTCAACAAATTATTGGTGCTGTTGAGGCATCGTGAATTTCTAGGGGTGCCAATAATAATTGTTTTGACAAATTTTTCTACCGTAGTGTAGTTTCTTTTTCAAAGGTGCCAAGAATTCTTGGCAGAAGGACCTCATCTACTGTGGGCAAGGAAACTGCAAACAGTAAAAATGATTGGCCCCCAGGAAATATGTTCATATGTAAAAAATGAATGGTAAAAATAAACACTGCTGTAAATCAGTGTATGCAGTTGTGTTTCCTTTCAATTCAGGATTTAATGTGTTGTGTGAAAAATGAAAATGTAAAAGCACACAGTGTGACGTGACAAACTGAAGAAGCAAAGTGACACCTGAGCATGGTTGACTACTGACTTCATGCGTGATAAAATAAAACATTAATTATTTCCTTTATAATTACCAACTGAAAGGGTCTACACAACTTGCCAAAATAGTTGACAACAACAACAAATACTCTAATGGTAGTAGTGTGAAATGTATGTAACAGTAGCTATACAATGCCAAAACTGCTTTTTCGTTTCACTGAGCTTGGCCAGGGAAAGGGATTATGTGTGCTTTTCTTGTATCCTGAAATAGTTCAATCCTTTTAAAGCCTTCCTGCTATGTCCATTCAACATGTTTGTGCTTTTCACCAGTTAAACATAACCTATGACAAAAGAGGAAATGAGGCACTGGTAGTGGATTTAGTGAGGCTCTAGTTCTGGAGTAGACGATGGTATGCTTTGTTTATGGATTAGACTATTTTTAGAGCCTTGGGGTGTCCGTGGGAGCCAGTGGAGCCCGTCCTCTTTGCTGTCGATGTGGGACCTTTCCAGGAGTATCACCTTCTGTTAGATTTGTGAAGAAAATCAAGTGTTAATTTACTGTAATCATGATAGTTTACAAGCAAATAGAGACCTATTAATCATATGACAAATACTGTAGAACTGACAGCTATGAGCCACATATGATGATGTCTCATAACCTAATCTGTATTAACTATCCTTCCTTACTTTGTGGTGCATGTTATAGCGCCACCTAAACCCATATCTCTCATTCCACAACAGACCTTGTGTCAAGGTCAGCATTTCAATGACAGTGGAGCCCTCCTCCTCCCTGCAGCTGTCCTGTTATCTAACACCCCACTTTCCTCTACTTCATGAAATGCAATTCCACTCACAGTTGTTACAGGCATGTCTTTGGAAAGAAGGTAGCACTCAATCAACAGAGCCCATGGTGGGTAGGCCCAGACTTTCCAGCTTTTAAACCAGTCTCTCACTCTTTCTCTCCCTCTCACACACATTTACATTCATGGCATTTAGCAGACGCTTTGTATCCAAAGCAACTTCCATTCCCTAACTACCAGGGGCATTCTCCCTGGAGCTGCTTGGGGTTAAGGGTCTTGCTCAGGAACCCAGTGGTGGAATGCTGAAGATAAGGTTCCAACCCATGACCTCTCAGTCCAGAGGCAAGTATCACACACATACACATACACACACACACACACACACACACACACACACACACACACAAATTTGTATCTAAGATAAAAGATAAGATCTCTCACACTCTGCCCGTCTAATCAAGAAGAGAAACAGTCCTAAGTCCTTATTAAGTATGTAGATACATAATATTTTATTTATTAATTAACTATACCTGTACTCTATAGGTAAAAAAATTATACTCTTTAAAATGGTTATATACTGTATAACTAGTATAGCTTAAGATTTGTTTTTCCATGATGAAGACGGCCCTAGTCTCTGTGGAAAAAACATCACCATTCCAAAGCACATACTGTTCACCCACTCTCTTAGTTAGTAAAGTGCTTGATGCCAAATTAGTTCAAAAGTGCCACTTCAAGCAAAACACACACCTCTCCCCACTTTACATCTCCCACCCGCTCAGTTATGTGTACTTACATGTAGCTTAAGAAGTGGCCCAGTGTGTTAGCTTCAGAGCCCCACTTTCTACTTCAAATAATCCCTCTCACTCCCATAGTCCACTAGAGAGCCTATCATATCAGCAAAGTCCTCCAGGACTAGGCTGGTTGAGTCCTCACCAGAAGGCATCTCAGAGTCTGAAGGCCTGGGCTGTCGCTGAGAGGCCTGAGGTTTGGGTACAGGGTCTTTCCCCTGGCCTTGTTGGAAGGAAGGTGCTCCTACCCGCTGGTTGGAAAGTGCTGGCTCCATGGTCCCAGTCACCTGATCCCCTTGGCTCCCTCTGGGTGGGGAACTGGCACTGCCCTTCTCACTGCTTGGTGGAGAGGGTGCAAGAACATGGTAGAGACTTGGCAGGCGGATGTCAAGCCGTACACCACTCTTGGCAAAAAGTTTGTCGTTGAGTGAGTACAGTTTGTCTGCAATGTCACTACCAAGCATTACAGAGAAGAGACGTGCAATATAGCGATCCTTAGACAGAAGAAGATAAAGGCGTCGCCGATGCCAGGAGATGTAACGGCAATCTGTTTCTGCAGTTAGGGTCACCTGAGGGTAGGAGAAATTTGAGGGTTCAAGAGATGCCATGGTCAATGCAGTATGTACACTTTTAAAAATAAAGGTGCCTAAAGGGGTTTTGGAGAACCACTTTTAGTTCCCCAAAGAACCTGTGCATAGATGGTTCTTTAAGGAAAGACTCAGAAATTAGAATCAGAATTAAACAATTTCCATACCATATGTTTTGCCCCCAGAACCAAACCAAGAACCATTTAGAAATGTTTACTTTTAAGAGTGATTATATCACTCACTATAGAGCTTGGAAAAAGCATTTATTATGGCACCTGGAAATTCCCCTCCTCTGTCGGTCTAAGGGACTCCCATTCTGGAGAATCAAGGAACTGGTGAGGAAAGATGTAATGAAGAAACTGCCCTTCTAAAGACACTCGAATCCTACAAATAAGTGAAAGAAAAAGAAAAACATTGTTTGCTGCACATACTACTACAACTAAAAAATGAGTGGTTGTGATTTTAATTAATGGGATATCGAAAAGATTACTTTTTGTCATTTCATGTTGAAGCATTAGCTGTGTGCATACATGTGGTTATAGGAGGCACTCTAGCTCTGAAGATGGCACATGTGCTTAGTTCAACAAGTCATTAGGTCATTACTAGAAATCATCTGTGATGCACTTAAGATGTGCAATGGCTAAATTGGTCCTGTTTTTGTTTAATACATAACTAGACAACAGTATTAAAAGCAAAACAATGTACAGTATGTACATGTAAGTCTATGCAATTTGTATACCTTTGATATACAGTAAACCCCGAAATAAGCGAGGGTTACATTCCAAGACAAACTACGAATTGTGAAAGAACACAAATTTGTGATGTGACTAAAATAAAATGCCTAAACATTTAAGTGTATAATGTTAAAAGTTAAAAGTTATAATGTTATAATGTAAGCCTTAAATATGCCCCAAATAGGCTCCCACGTTATTTTTTATGAACTTAATACATTGCCCTTAAGAAAATTGTAAAGGTAAAGCTGTATTCATTCTCCTGCAGTGCTAGAATATAAAATCCTGATACCACTGTATAGACAGTGCAAGTGTGTTTTTTTTGGGGTGCGCTGTTGTTTTCTTTGATATAAGCAGAGTAAATACAGTAATAATTCAATTTAATTTTCAATAATAAAAGTACAGGGATTGAAGACAAACAAAATGAAAAACACAAGAACACTCAGGGAAACACTTGAAATAGCTCCACGTGGGAAACAATACCGGAACGTTGGACTGCATGTGCCAGAGATAGGCCACAGTGCGGCAGTCAATATATGGCTGTTTTGTGTTCTCTCGACTGTACTAAAATGTATGTTACCAAATTAGTCAATTATATTTGCCTTAATAATTTTGTACTAAAATACATGAAAATATATATTGCCAAGAAAAAAACAAATCCGAACTCTGAACCACAAATTTGCGAGGGTTTACTGTACAATGGTTAAAAAAGGTAGGTGGGTTAAAACAACTGAGTAGCGGTGGTAGTGCCCCATTACATCCAAGGCATATATAGATGGAAGTAAAATAACAGCATTGATCCAAAGTAGATGGAAAGGGGGCAGCAGTTTTATAAGAGGTAGGATTATTGTTATTGTCTATCTGAACACTAACCTTCCAGAGAGCAGAAAGGAGAGCTGGTCTATAGGTGTTTTTCCCTCCACAGCATAGGTCTCTTCAGCCTCCAGAGAGATCACTTTGTTCTCACAGGCACCAGTGATCTCTTTGAACACCTGCACAGGAACATCCAGTGGCATATAGACCGCAGAGTAGAGAGCAGAAAGCTCTTCTCTGCCCAAACCATCCTGCATCAGCCGAAATATCAGGTGGCACACCTGGGCAAAGCACTGCAGCATCAGCACCAGGTTCCAGATGAAGACATCAAGGCCACATACTGAAAACCAGCCCCATATGGCTAGACACAGAAAAGCAGGAGCCAGGAAACTGAAGATGTAAAGTGCTCCATAAGCTCCACTTCCGCCCATATACCCCAAAAAGAGGATAGTGTTACCCAGATGGTAGATTGCCCCCTCGGTGCTGTTGGACCATCCATCACATAGTGGGTGGCCATAGATTATGGTATCAAAAAAGGTGGTGTTTTCGTTGCTCATGTTGCCCTAGTTGTGATCTCAAAACATCCAGAGCTTAATTCGGTCCGATTGATGCGTCTTCAGACTGCTGTTCTCGTTTGTTGCATCTTAGAAAATCCCTTTAGGTCAAGCCAAAGCGTTCAAAGAATGCTAAACAAATGCAGGTCAAGGGATTGTTCCCTTGTGTGTCCTGTTCACGGTAAAGGGACGTATTCGCCCAAATTCCTTTTGTCCACAGTCAAAAACAAAACTAGAATGCAGCTGCATTCATTCTCTGAGCTTCTCTATCTGTCCTGCACCCTCTCCACCTTTTTAATTTTAACTATATCACCAACTATGTGTCCTGTTTCTGTTGCCTCTGTTCTACAGTGGACTGAGCACTGCTGGCAACATAGAGCAAGAGAGCAGAGGGGATGGGTGGAGGGGGTGAGACATCTCTAGTAGGATAACCATGTTTGGAATTGAAACCCAAGGAGAAAAGAGAGAGACAGAAAGCAGACCAGCTACTTAACATAACACACCAGAGCCGGGAGAGAGAAGAGCCATGATAACAAGTGACAGTGGGAAAAGGTTCCAAGAGTGTCACCCAAACATTCCATAATCCCTGATTTCACTCAGCAGAGTCAAGTCTTTTTTTTTACAACATAAAATATATTTTCTTCTCAGCACAGCTGAGGCGTCTAAAGGGATGTGGTTCAGAACATTAGTAGGATGCTTCTGATATGGGTAGAATTACATAGGTCATGTTGCAATGTTTACTGCCTTCTCCCTGACAGTCCCTCCTCATATCTTGGCCCAATAGCCTTCCAGAAAGCTGCATCTTTTGACCCTTCAGCAGGGGAGGACATGTTGGGATAGTTTGACTAATGTTTTGACATTGCAGACCCTGCAGTCTTAGCAATAGTGTGAGAAACATGCAAGGCAAGCATTGCAGGAGACAGAATGTGTAGCTGTCTTGAAATTCATGTGGATGAAAATGAGAAACTTCACTTGGTATTTACCTTTATTTACCTCGCTTTTTTTTTTAGTATCAAGCAAGCTGCAGCCGTGCTGTTCGTTATATCTAGACACAAATGTCTTTGTGGAGAGGTGTGAATGTTTTCACAGCTGAGGTTTGTTACTGCTGACATTCCACCTCTCATTGCTCACTAGCTATTAAACATTTCACACAGCCTACAGTGCCTTGGTTAGTCTGATAAAGTAATGAGGAAAAATATTTCACGAGATTATAGTAATTAAAAATAGTTTTCTGTTCTATTAGTGGAATGATTGTTAGACAGCCTGGAGAACTACATTCCATTAATGTCAGTCTGCAGATATGAACGCTTGTATTAATTTATGTACATTGCAGGGTTTAAATAACAATGTTGAAAATCACAGGCAGCTAAAATGGACACATTACATGTTCTGCATAACTTGTGATTGCAGATGTATTTGATCACTCAAATTAATACATTTTCATATTTAACCAAGCAAATCCAATCAAATAGGCAAACAGTCCAAGATGTACATGCAACAGAATGTTCTCAGGCACAGTTGTTCTCCAACAAGCAATAATCTATACAGTATTGTCATTAGACAAATACACCCTCTTGCATTGAGGAGTATTACTCCTTCTGGCAGAGCAGTTTTGCATGCGAGTCTCTCCTGTGGCAGAGATAAACAGGATACACTTCACAGCAGTGGAGCGGCCTGCCCATACAAGGCACTGAGCCAGATAGAATGCAAGGGCACATGAATCATACGCTGCTACTGAATACAGCAAATGAATGTGCCAAAATTGCTTCGTTTCATCACTGCTCAGCCAAATCAGTAAGGAAAACAAAGCAAATTTTGCATTAATAGATATGCTCTAGTTATTTAGTATTTACAATTTCTTATGAAACAGAATTATGAAACAGAACTTTTGATATTTTTTCAAACCTTATTTTAATTAAGATCAGGTGCTGAGGAATACAGTGTGCCTAATAGAACGCTCCTCTTACTTGCAGTGGCATGTTCCAAATAAACAATAGTGATTGTGGCAAATCTATGCTGATACTGTTTTGCTTATATCCATAATAATTCAGTCGCACCAAAATGCATTATTCATATTTTATATTGTACTGTTGTGCTTTTATTCTATTGGTTATACTGGTTTTGTTCTGTCCACTTTACTAGTGTAACAATACAAAATTCCCACTTGTGGGGCTAATTAAGGGTTCTCTTATGGTCTTTAATAGAAAATCATATTCCAGTATGTCCACAAAACACTTATGAATTCTTAACCAGATCTGTGTGCAACGGACAATAGAGAACTCAGATAAGCTGAGAGCAGGCCTGGGGGCAGCAACTCTATTTTAGGAACATGTGCAGTTAAGAAGAACAGCTGTCACCAGCCAAACTCTGTGGGAAAGCATGTAAAAAAAAAAAAAGTGCAAACTGGGCACTTTCACTGTGTATTTTGCTGTGATAGGGACAGTTTGGTTAAATGTCACCCCAAAATTCACTGCTCATAAATGTTTTCCTAAAAACAAATGCTTCACAGGATGTCTATAACACGAGGACTCAGAAAGTCATGATATTTACTTTCAGAGTAACTTCCCGAACTGCAAGCACAAGTTTTATTTAAAGGAATGCGAGGGAAATGGGGTGGAAAATCCTTCAGCGGTTATTTGTTACCATACCTAAGTGGTACTTTGAATTTGTACTTTATCACATTTTCAAAAGAAAAAAGTTTCAGCTTAACTTTCATTCAGATCCTATGTTTTTGTTACATAACATTTTTTTCTTTTCCCAACCAAGTTACTACACACCAATATTTTTCTATAAACATGTAATCAAATTCAAACTGGTATTGCCCTCAATCTTCATGCAAGGATGTATGGCCAAGACTGCTGAGGAAGATGGGATATACTATGTAAGCAGGAAAAGTCTATGTATGTGTCCTAGCCTGTAAATGTCTTTTCTAGTTCGCTGGAAGGGGTAAGAAAGAAAGACTAGACCGTTATTGAGATGATCCGCCTTAGGGGTATTGAAAGCTATTTCAAAGGAAAGTGTAGCAACCTTGCAGAAACAGAATTATTACCGATTCCTCCATGTCTGCACTGCTTTACTGAAGACCCAGATGTAGTTTCAGCAAGTTGTAAGAAGGCCTGATGTTTTTGTTGGCTTCTAGTGTCAGACATTAACATCCTGGCTCCTGTTCTAAAATACAGATGCAACATTTGGACTCCAAAGTAAATGGGAAACGTGATGCTTTGCCAAACATTTCTTTAAAGACTTCTTTCCATTCTGTAAAAACATTTACTTTTGTATATTTGCGTGCCTTTAACTGCAGATCTATTCTGACTTTTACTGTAGTACATTTTGGCTATTAACCTATTACGATCGACACTTTGGCCATAAGAGTATCTGAACTTTTTCAACCCCTAAATTCACCATAGAACAATCACAAACAGAAGACAGGATTCCAACATTGCATAGGATGTTTATTCAATATAATTTACACCAATATTCAAACAAAAGGCAGAATAGAAAACATTTTTAAGAAACAATCTTCCCTCTGTAGAATAAATAAAAGTAGTCCAGATGACCTTTCACAGTCCGCCCGTCCTGCAAATAAGATATTTATTTACTGAAGACTGAAAACAGCTGTTGGGACATAATGCAGACATTCGCAAACTGGACAAAAGAGTAGCTTGGACACGTGACAGCAAATAAGCTGACAATGCGCTGCCAACCTACAAGGAGCACTACAGTTAACAAGCAAAAACTCATTACAAGGCAAAAAATAAGGAGACTATAGTACAGAGTATTTTAGTAGTCAGAACAAGGGTAAACCTGAAGCAAGCGTATGAGAAATTAACTGGTAACACATTTATCAAATGTGCACATTGTCAAATATAACTGTGAAGGACTTGTAAAGCATTATTCAAGTAAAAAAGAAACAAAAAGGCCTTAAAGTGAAAATGAAGCAGTCAGCATCACATTTGCTGTGAAGTTTCTATCTTATCTGTCCTAGTGTCCAAATAACAAACCAGCTTATCCAGCTGTATGCAAAAGGCTGAATAATCTTTGGTTAAATAACATGTTGTGGGCAATAACACACAATCTACATTCCTTGTGCATTATAACAGGTTTAATTTACACCTGCAAATCCAGTTTAAAATAAGCAGTGAGGAAATTTTGGATACAGATTTTCAATCAGATCGATTCATTCACTGCAATGCAGAATAAACAAGTTCTAAGTTGACACATGGGCTGCAGTAGAACATTCATCTTTTACAGGTTTCATTACATCCCAGTGTTAACCCTTGTACGATGCTTTTCACTCAATTCCCACACATTTCAATATAAATTGATAAATCAGTACCGCAGGCAAAATATTAATCTGCAATGCACTTATTTAGCCTTTCATGCTGTTTATTTCAAAACATCAAAAACACACAAGTTGTACACTGTGTTCTGCGCACACCGGTGTACCTTTGTAGCGCGGTAATGGATGTATCGCATCATCTGGTAGTGGAACTAAAGTGCATTTGCAAAACTGCCTACTTTTGTAACAGAACTAATACACAGAATTAGGCAGTTATGAGGCTTCACATAAAAACACTAACTGCAAAAGAGTTTATCAACTCACAAAGCATCATATTTGCCAAGTTAAGCTAAAATACGAAGCTACAGATGATGCTAAACTAAGAGC
>JBBJLR010000002.1:11090783-11105282 GCA_037577145.1 Brachypetersius gabonensis | reverse complement strand
TTTAACTTGCAGCGTATTTTCATTTTGTTTCTGCTTTTTTAACTTGCAGCGTATTTTCATTTTGTTTCTGCTTTTTTAACTTGCAGCGTATTTTCATTTTGTTTCTGCTTTTTTTAACTTGCAGCGTATTTTCATTTTGTTTCTGCTTTTTCTTTCGTTTGTGTTTTGTCTCTAGGGGCCACCGTACATATGTGATTAGTGAATAAAGATTTCCTGCACAAACTTTGTCAGTCTTTCACTGAAACTAACCAAGTGACATGCCTTTCCAATGAAAGTTTATGACCTGTTGATTTTGCTGAAATGTCTCAGGCTATATATGCTCAAACACACATGTGCACTGTGAGACAGTCTGCCTCTTCTGAAGGGAGTGAAATTTCTAATGTCTATTACATCAGACTTCTGTATAAGCAGAGATCACACTTTGGCCAAACTTAAGCCCTCAGTTGATGCATTTTGACACTTTCGATATTTCGCAACACTCCTCCTACACAACTGTAGTAGAAGTTTAAAGGTGGAACTACACATCGTTTTTTGTACTTTTCACATGAAAATTAAGAGATAAACTTTGCCAAGTATGATAAATACTTACCATTGTATTTTTATATCTTAAAGCCAAGTGCTCTCATGCACTCCTTATGAGCCTCAATAAGATGTGTGCAGCTTTCTTCCCCCTTTTCAATGATGCTGCAAAAAAAAACAAAAACAATTCAACACAACAAAACAATATGAAAACAAAAGGCATACAAGTGTGTGTAAACCCATATTCGCCTATTTTAATTTAAATTCCCTGCCAAGATATGCAACTCGGATGGTCGCAGGGCAAAATTATAAAAGTATTGGGACTACGCGGCGAGGTGAACGGGTCCCCTTGTGTAAAAGCATCCAGGAAAAAAAAAACTCCAAAAAAAGCAAAACAGACAGAGGATATTCTGCATAAAACTGAGTTCGGTTCTGAAAAAAAATCTGCGTGTGACTGAATCCGTGACTCCTGAGCCACGTAAAACTGGGGGGTTACTGTACTCCATAGGGTGTGTTTCTCTTATGGTTGCAGTTTATGAGAAGGTGAGAAGGAAAAGTAAAACAGCCTTGGATATCACTAAACGAAATCCACTGTATACAAAAGAATACAAAATATTTTTTAGAATACAAAGTATACTTTAGAATACAAAATATTCTTACCAGGCATCCCTTGCTTTTTTTGTTTCAGGGCAAGCACAGCATGGTTTCAAAGGCTTCTTTTCCTGTGACCCCTCGATTGCAGGTGTGGCCTCTACACTAGCAGCTGATATGGTTGACATTGTCTTGCAGGAAAAGCTGCAATTGCAGAAAAAAACTATTATTGACATTGCAAACTAAAAGCTGGTTCTGGTTTCCAGCTCACAGTGAATTTGCAAATAAACAAACTGGTGTGTGCACACACACCAAGATATTTACAGTGCACAGGTGTTTGAGTTTCTATTCATTCATAAACTGAATGAAGCTCAAAATGAAGGTAACACAACATTAATCAAAGGCATGCAGGTTAAATGCGCAAAATATGCATACAGAATGACATACATTACATTACTGCAGATACTTTACTGTAAAAAATTGCTACTCCAGGGTACTTTAATGCATAGTTATCTATAGACATGGACACTGTATTCTGAAAAATTATATGCAGCATACTTTCAGAAGCCTTTCTCTCTTGACTAGTAGCAACATTTTCCCAAATGACAACAAACTAGAGGCTGGAAACGTTAACCAGAAACAGCCAGAGAGTCGGTTTCTTACAAAGATCTTTCAGTCTATGGCTGCCACAATTACTGATTAAAGTACCCATACCATCAAGGGAAAAGGACCAAGACAAACTAGAGATTAATTGGGTGGTGGACAATGGTAGTGTGTGGCTCGTCCATCTGAAAATCAGACCCAGTCTACATGTAAGCACACGATCAACTTTAATGTCAGAATTATCCTAAATCTCACAAGGAATGCTCGCTCATTTTCCCAGGTGCTTCCTCAGATGACAACGGGTCTCCAGCCTCCCTGATACAGACTTACAGTCAGGAACCAAAGACAACTGATTCAATCTAATACATTTACTTAACACCAGGGTACATGTTCACACGAATGTATTGGCGTAGTATTTAACAGCAATAATTTCATGTTTGTTTAACATTTATCCAATTTTACAACCGTGTTGTAAATGAATGTCAGGTTAAAAAGTGATAACACGTGCGTTCTTCTAAGAATCTGAATATGAAGATTAATCAATATATGAACGTTAAATAAAGTTAAACACGTAGAACAGCCACCACGTGAGTTTACCACGAGTTTGAAATGTTATATTGAAACTGAAAAATAAAGAAAATCTACATAACGACACGTTCATATCTCCAACACGAGCAGGTTCACCTCTAAACGGACACAGGGGCTAATGCTAACTAGCAGCTGTTACACAACTACTATCCAACAACAGGAGAGAACCTGAAAAAGTGTTTGTAGACGTTCTGAAAGGTGCTTCTTCCAGTTTAACACATAAACGCCATATGAGTTCGGTGTAATCTCACTGTTTATCACGCTTACACGCAAATCAGCAGGGTTTAATACTCCTTCCTTCTCACAGAATGGCGCAAAACAGACAAACCGTCGTATACTAGAGTAAAACATCCAGGTCAGCACCGGACAAAGCTCGTCAAAATAAAAGTCTCCAGGAAGGGGCTTAAATGCGTCGTTTCATGCTGAAGTGTGAATCTCAAATGGAGAAATGATATCTTCCACACAAGGGTCCCTAACAAGAAACGGGCTGTGAATCATTGGATACTGTACAGAAAAAAATATAAACTTAATTTTATTACTCTTACATTGCATTTTACTTTATTAAAAAAATATTTATTAAATAAAAAGTAAAAAACATATACAGCCATATTAAAATAGATAAAGTGACAATCTGGTCATACGTTAACAGCACGAAATATATCCTCTGCATTTAACCCATTCACCAAGGGAAGCAGGGGGCTGCTACGAACACAGCGCCCGGCTCAGGGTACCTCAGAGGTGACTAGCGGTCTTTGGAATCGAACCCGCGACTTCCTGATCACAGGGCGAATACAAACACGCACGCACGCACGCACACACGCACGCGCGCCCAGGTCAATATCTGAAAGACAATTATGTCCCAATACTTATGTCCATGTAGTGTAGCTCAGCATACTGAAGAAACATAGACATAAAATAATGTATAAATAAATGAACACAAAATACAGACATTATTTATTTATTTCTATTTTTTGCTCTTATGTTAACCATACATTTATTAATTTGCACCTTCTGAACTGGTTCATGGGCCTGAACGTGTTACGCGCCTTCTAACAGTCTCTGAACAGTGAAGAGAACCGAGCGTGTTTATGTTCGTCTGTTTAAAATAGTGACAGAGTGAAAAGCGACCTGTTTCAGGATGGATTATTTTAATGCCAAGACTGTAAAAGCAGCATCCGTCCAAACAATTGATGAAGAAGCTCTGAAACTCTCCCAAAAGAACATGAAAAGACCTGCCACATATAACAAAGTGTATGTTCTCCTGCCATGGGCTGAAAAGACTCTGTTTTCCAGGAGGTAAAAAAACACACTCTTAATATATTTGGAAGGGAGGCCGCAATCCAAAAAGAGTCTACTCATCAGAAAGAAGGTAGTAAGAGGGATGTTCATCCTCTGAGTGCCCTCAGGTGACCTAAATCCTGACTAATTCTGACCAAGACCAGATAACTGTCAGGAAACTGACCCAGCCAAGTTAACTCCCAATCAGCTTGACAAGCATGGTAGTTTAGATTAGCTTTACTTACACTACAGGGAAAAAAGTATTGGGACGCCTGACCATTACACCAACATGGACTTTAATGACATTGCATTCAAGTACATAGACTTTAATATGGAGCCGGTCATCTCTTTGCAGCTCTTCTTGGAAGGCTTTGCACAAGAATTTGAAGTGTTTCTGTGGGATGTTGGACGAGAAGGCCTGGCTCACAGTCTCCATTCCAGTTCATCCCAAAGATGGTTGAGGTCAGGGCTCTGTGCGGGCCAGTCAAGTTCTTCTGCATCGAACTCATAAAGTCATGTGTTTATGGACTTTGCTTAGGGCCCTGGGGCACAGTCATGCTGGAACAGGAAAGGGCATTTTCCAAACTGTGTCCACAAAGTTGGAAGCATGGTGTTGTCCAAAATGTTTTGGTATGCTAAAGTATTAAGATTGCTCTTCACTGGAAGTAAGCCCAAACCCTGAAAAACAGATGTGTCTCAGTACGTTTGACCATGTAGTGTATATGCTAAATGAAATTGGAATTACAGCAATATTTTGATTTTTTTTTGTATATCTAAAACATTGCGGCGTCGTATCCTTGACCATTGCCAGGCTCATTACAGAGAAAAAATGGATTATTAAGGATATGCTCAGCCTGGACACTGCTTGGCAGTCTTAAATTCCAGTAGAGGCCATATAAAATTTAAATACCTAGGCTAGTAGCAGCAGGATATAAGTTTATAGCTTACAAAATGTAATGACTGCTGCACACAGCAGTCTTGAGGCTATTTCAGATGACACACACAGAAAATGCTCTGCTTCTGCATTTTTTCATGCTCTTCCAAACAGTGTCAGCTCCTAGTGAAACCCTGTGTGACTCAATCATTAGTCTGAGGGACAATCTGAATCTAGTATAATGATATATTGCACTCATTTAACAGCAAAAACGCTTCATTTTGTTCACTGTGAATATTCTGTATTTACTGTGGTGTTTCATTCATGGACAAGTAACAAAATAACTTGTGAAGTTCATGCTAGCTCACCCTACCAGCTTGGTAGCATCGTGTGATACTTGGGGGAGAAGGGGCATGAAAAAAAATACAAACAAACAAACAAATCACTCTGTTAATCAATAGTTCCCCTAAACAATAACTGTCAGATACCTAAGGTTTTGAAAACTGATTAAAATTTAAATCCATGATTGGTCGTGATTTCTGCCTTTGTTCTAATGTGCATCAGTGAAATGATTTTTGTAGTGCTGTTTAGTGGTAAAAACTAGTGATGCTCCGATCGATTACTCGTTAAACTTGGCCGATCTTAGGAACCGATCACAATTGATGATGTCAATTCAACCCCATTGTAAAGGCATATTAAAATGTTCACTATATAATAAATACTTCTTTGTAATTATTTAGTACTCTGTTCAAACAATAGTTACATTAGATATTAGATACATTAGAAGGCACCATTTATAGTATTACTTTATCTAGAAAAAAAAGTTAATGGTGATCAAAGAGCTTACATATCAGTTATATAAACTTGAAGCATCAGAATCAGCATTGGTATCGGCCGATCACCAAGACAAAAAATCGGTGCTTGGCATCGGTGGCAAAAATCCTGATCGGAGCATCCCTAGTAAAAACCCTTGTGAACTATGTGAGCTCTTATTTAGTTTTGCATCACAATTTTAATCTAGCATCACAGCACACAGTGTGAACAATATGTAATTCTTTCTCTGCATTTAACCCATTCACCAATGAGCGGCACACAGGGAGCAGTGTGTGGGGACGCTACCTTGCTCAAGGGTACCTCAGTGATGAAACTAGCAGTTAAGATTCGAACCCACAACCTTCAGATTGCAGGGGCAAATCCCTAACCACTAGGCCACCAGCCGTGTCTTATACGAATAAAACTCACTAAACAAATAAACACTAACTGAATGGATTGGTTCACTACAAATTCAGAGATGCAGAACTACCCTCTTACCCCAGATGTAGTTCATCAGCCAAGACATGTTTTGTGCTTTTACTTCTGTAGTTTGGCACTGATGCTACAAGGCTGATATGATACAAGTCAACATCACCAAAATAGATTTTATGTGACTTCCATTGCATTAGCCATATAGATCCAGTGTGTTCTGTAAGCTCAGAATACATTTTTTGCAAGTCACGCATATCATTGACTGTCTCCTAAGAGAATGTTTGTTGTATGGTTTTAAGAAGCCGAGCTGGAATATGGTGCTTTGCCAGTTGATGCTGAACTACACGAGTGTTGTGAACTGCTGAAAGTGATGTTTTTCTTTATTTGTTTGTTTACTATTCATTTAAAGTGTTCCTGTTGTTGTAAAATAAACACACATAATGAATGCGTTTGAAGCGTAGAGGGTGGTATTGCAATTGTTTGTTGTTAATTGTTGTATTTTCAGAATTTTAATGAATAACTCACAACGTATGATTTGTTTGCCAACAATAAATAACTTGAATCACTTTCTCAAACTGTATCTGACAGTTTTTCTCAAACTGTAAACTCAGCAACTCTAAACGTTTGCAGCTCTCTGAGACTTGAAGAGTAGTTACCCATTACGTTGTTTTCAATGCCACTCTGAAACTTAAACCTGTATCATGACACCCAGAGCATTTACAGGGACATTGAAGGGGTAACTTCACATCTGTAATTCAACACTGTAAAAAATGTGCTAGAGAATCAATGACCTGCAACAGTATTATGTGCTAAGCTCATTGTGTTCTTTCACATGTACATCATGGAAACCAAGAATAACAAAGGTACTAAAGGAATGTATTTCTGCTGAAAACGATTAATCCCTATTTCCTAAACATGTAGTTCTGACAAAAATATTTTTGTAGTTTTTATGTTTGTATTTTTTGTGTTTCTCCATTTTCATTGATATTTCCTATTAGTGGGCACTTTCCTGTGTAGCTTAGATATCACTGACCCCTGTAGTTGTTTAGATGGTGTTTAGATTTCAGATCCATCTTTCTGGGTCAGATAACGTATGATCATGATATTCAAAACCGCTCATTGTGAGGGCAAGCCGGTCTACATTTCAGACGTGCGTAATTCATGTGTGCATGAAGCGGAGAGGCTGAATAGTTGATGAGGCCCAAGACTGACAGTGATGGACTGAAAGAGAGAATGGAAAGTCTGGCACTTGCTGTGTCTTTGCCACCCTGCTCGGGTAGGGCCAGAGAACAATGCTGGAAAATTACTATGTGTGTGCGTTCGTGAGAGAGCGAGGGAGAGGGAGACAGGAGCAAGGGAGAGAAATAGAAGATCAGCAAAAAAGAAGTCCAGAAATAAAGTTGTCAGAGCGGTGCGATGACGTTAAAAGAGGCTCCGTGATCACAGTGCTTAGTTGGCGAGCAGAGATGGAGAGGCCAGCACCTGGAGGCAGGAGATGCTTCAGCTGGGACTGCTGGAGAAATTTGCTGCTGCCCCAGTTAAACAGGCAGTCTCTTTACGTCTATGGCAGTGAAGTGGCTGTGGAGAAGGAATGTGTCAGACAAAGGGAAAGAGGAGTTTTTGTCATTCATCCCTTCAGCCCTTTTAGGTACTGTATGTTTCCTTTAAAGGTTTTTAAACAATGTACTGTAATGAGACAATGCTGTAAGGAAAGCTGTAATTCTTTTTTGGGCAGGAGCTACTACATAATGTGCATGGTGGCTGTCACATTTCTGAACCTGATTGGGATCCCAATAGAGATTGCATTTTTAGACGGCCAGACTGGAGTCGGCTGGGAGGGTTTTAATGTGTTCTCAGACACACTGTTCCTGATTGATGTTGGGCTCAACTTTCGGATGGGCATTATTTCAGAGGACAGTGAGGTAACCATTTCAGTTTGGATTACAAGCGGCAACAGAAGTATTTCACCTGACATGTACCTATTTAGGATCAATTAACACTTTCTGTCCATCACACAGACAGCAATTCTTGATCTGAAATGCATTCGACAAAATTATTTAAAGACTTGGTTTATACCAGACATGATTGCAGCATTTCCAGTTGGTTACATAATATTGATTGCGGTAAGGTCCCATTTCTTTGTGTGTAACAATTAGATAAAAAAACATCAGAACTTTTTTGTTAGTTTTGAATATTTCATGCTTGCAGGATCTACAATACCACAGCGACTCTGCTTCTTCCAAAGCCAGCAAAATGGTACGAATTCTCATGTTTGTGAGAATTCTCAGCCTTGTTCGTTTGCTGCGTGTGTCCCGGCTGGTCAGATTTTTTAATGAAGTGGAGAAAGTAAGTGCTTTCAGGAGGAGGATCTGTTATCTCATCTCACAAAATGTGCACAAATCTTTACATTGTGGAAGTGTTATGAAGTGGCTGTATTTACTGCTTTGCCATGTATTCTAATCAGTTTTTAATGTTGGATTTTCTTTCTCAATAGGTTTCAAATGCAAATCTGGAGGTGGTTAGAGTGTTCTTTAGAATATTGTCTTTGTTTATGATGATTTTTCTCCTTTGCCACTGGAACGGCTGTGTGCAGTATTTTGTGCCAATGCTGGAAGAGTTCCCCTCAGACTGCTGGGTCCGTCGTGAAAATCTTATGGTACTTGGTTAGGCAATATCACCCAGAGGTGTGTCCTAGAAGTATTTAAAACATCTTCTGGGCTCATTTATTTATTTAGTGCTTGATTCAGATGACCGTTTCTGTCTCTTGAAAAAAATAAGGCATTTATCAAGTCATAATGTGAGAATGTGTAATGTGTAACATAATGTTAAGATTTAATGTATCCTCCTAAGACCCGACAATTCATTTTTGTCCACTTTAATGGATTCATGTTTTGCAGATTTTATGTTTCTGTTGTTTATGATCATATTGTTTCTTCATTAAAGAGTGTCTAAACGTTAGTAAGATTTCAGAAAAGTGCAGTAATTTTAACCCTTTTACAGCTTTAATTCAATGCCCTCTGTAGTGGACATCAGGACTACCTCTTGTTTTAATCAGTTTTCATAATACAGGAGTCAGGGTGGTTAATGAGGCAGGAAGGGTATTACTCAGGTGTGAAAGGGGTGTCAGATGTAGAGATGTCAGGACATGATGTGGAGGATGTCCTGACAGTAGAGCAAGACAGTAGATCAGGACATATCAGCTTTCAAGACCCTGAACAGGGCAAAATGACAATCCCCACCGTCCCTTTTGGTTAAGAAGCAACGTATAAGCTAGAACTCTGAAGTTTATTGGTATTACAGTCTCCAGAAAGGGAAAACATACACACACACACACACACACACATGTGCAGTATACAATTAGCTTAAGCCTGATTTGCCAAAATGTTGAACTGCTGAATATTGAATTTGCTATAGTTAATTATACATTTTTCTTTTTTCAATTAAGTTTCAAACCTGTTATTGGCAATAATTTACTGGGCAACACTGACCATAACTACTAAGACTGGAGGACTTCTGATAACTTTTGAAGAAATATTTTAACCAAAATCCAATCAGAAATTAATACAATATCATTACATTTTGTGATCAACCAAGAGCTGAAGTCCATTACAAAAGACATCTGATACAAAAAGAAGAAAAGAAGAAAAACCCCCCCCCCCCAAGAAATAACATTTAAACAATGCTATAAATACCTAAACAATTTTGTGGGTCTTAGGAGGATATAATAAAGAGAAAATACCATAATTATGACATTACCTTCTAATTGTGACTGATAGTAAATTATAATCATGACATACTATATCATAACTGTGAAACAGAATCTTTGAGACATCAGGTCATGCTTATTAGCTAGCATCATGTATTAGCATCCTATAAGTATGATAAGTTTTCTTATAATAATGAGACATTGAGTTATGAGAAGTTCTTTCTATTAAGTTCTTTGTAGTTTAATCTACTAATCAGATTCCCTTATTACTATAAAGAGGTTGAATTATTACTTTACTATGCATTAAATATTATGTAGAGCCTGAAACAAGCTTCTATATCTTATATTTCTGATTTTTATTAATGAAAAAGTATAACATACACTGTCTATTTTTACAGAATGCCACAGTGGGGGAGAAGTATTCATTTGGTATATTTCGTGCACTCTCACATATGACTGCAATATCATATGGCTCCTCTGAGACACCAACAAGTAAATATATAGTCAGTCAATCAATCAATCAATGAATCAATTCTACTTTCAGGAGCTATGAGTACTAAATGTAATGTCTTTTCATTCTTACTACTTTAGATGAGGTGGAACTGTGGATTGTCATGACCAGCATTGTGTCCGGAGCACTGATGTATACAGTACTAGTCGCCAACACTGTTGCCCTGATGACTGATGCAGACATTCCTGCAAGAATCTATAAGAGCAAGGTGACAGAAACATAAACAGTCATCAAATAGATGGATAGATATCTTTGCATTACAAGTGCTGAAGCAGTATTTGTATGGGGTTTTTTTTCTATTTCAGATGAATGACATGGATGACTACATGACCTTCATGAAGCTTCCTAAAGCCTTGCGTGTTCGCATCAACAATTACTTTCAGGCTCGCTATCAGGGGAAGTGGTACGATGAAAAGGATGTTCTAAATTGGGTGTCTTCATCTCTTCGAGAGGTACCATTTAGTCAGTACTAAAAAAACTCAATCTTGCTCATTTCATGTTCAATGTTCTCAACTTGTTCGACTTTTTGAAGGAAATTCTGATGATCATGTGCTCCGGCCTTGTGAGAAGAGTTCCCATGTTCCACAACTGTGGTGTGAACTTTATTAGTGCCATTATCGAAGAACTACAGTATGAGATTTTTCAGGAGGGTGATGTCATCATGTACCAGAATGCTCCTGGTGACAGCATGTTTTTCATCGAGCATGGACAGGTAGTTGCAGAGACTGATGGTTTTTTCCAGGAGTTGTGTGATGGTGACTATTTTGGAGGTATGACAAGAGTCATGAACCCTTCAATTTTAGAGTAAAATACTGTGCTATGCTGTTTGTAGTTCAAATTTTGTTTCTTACCTTTTACAGAGACAAGTCTCCTGACCAGGGAAAGGCGTTTGGCTACAGTTCGAGCTCAGACAATGTGTCAGCTCTTCTCTCTGTCTGTGGACAGTTTTAATCGAGTGCTTCAGGACTACCCAGAAGTTATGATGGACCTTCAGAGAAAAATTTAGCTTATGTTTTATTTCCTCAAAGGCTTATACTAGCGGTTCCCAAACACCAGATCATCAGGATATGTGTATACATTCATCAAGCATGTATGTTTATTATAATAATAATAATAATTATTATTATTATTATTATTATTATCAGTAGTCTTTTTCTATAATATTCTGTCTTTTGTTTCAATCTTCAAATACAAAAAAAAATGGATTTCTATTTGACACTCTATTTGATTCCTCAGGGACATTTGCTATGCTAGTTTGTAGTGCAATGGATTCCAAATAGAAAACTGCCATAATCCGGACACCGAAAATTCTACTGCCCTTCCCAGTCTGTGGTTAAAAAACATTTAGGAATCATTAGTTTTAAAAACTACACAATACTTTTTATGCATGTTCAGCCTGGTTCACTTTTATTGGTTGTTATGATCAGAGACATGTGAATCACACTCCAAAACGGTCACACCATTCCATTATACAGTAGGTAATACAATAGTTACTGACAGGTAAATTTTATCGAGTTTCATTGGCTAATATATATTCAGGGCATTAAGTATGTTAATCAATTATTTTTTATGTATGTTAAAATGTCACATACATTAAATCTAGTGTTCTATCCAAATACACAAACTGTTCCAGAAGCCAGCCTGTGCTTGTATTCATACTGGTAGTATGAGGCCTGAGGAAAGTTGCACTTCATCTCCATTTTACCTGGTACAACATGGATTGCAACACTTGTGCCAAGACCTTCCTGTAGCTTTTTTAACATTCGATTGGCTAAATACAGTCTAGCTTTGCCTGGATCTTCTTCTATTGCTGCATATACTTCAGGTGGCGGGTTTGGGATCTTCCACTCCAGGTCCACTATTAGCTGATGGATGCGAGCTTTATCCAGCGAGGAAGGGGTGTCCCTGTAACAGGCAACAATATTGGAATTGGGTACCTCTGAGCAAACAGAGATAAATTGCTCAGAGCCCAGACTGGGCTGACTGCTTTGCTCTTCAATTCCATCCTTGCCTTCAGCTACTGCCTCCTTCCAGGATCCCACAGGGGGATGCACCATCACAGCCCAATGCAGCCAGTCGTAATTTCGCTCTAAAGTTTTTAGTACCTCTGCTGCTTGCTCCTCTGGAGTGTGTGTATTAAACCGGATCTCCAAGATCTGCTTCTTGACGTCCTCTTCAGCCTGCTCACGGAAGTATCCAGAACAGAGCCCTCCGGTGGTTTTCATTTTCCTGTAGAGGGCGGCCATCCTTTCTGACCAGTTCTTCATGAGAAGGGCCCGATCTCTGCCAGTTAAGGAGGCCTCTATAAAAAGACATAACAGTCCTGTCCCAAGCACAAAATTCACCTGTAACAAAACAGAAACTCCGATTTTATATGAAATAATGTGAATTAAGGAATACATTAATGAGAGAAGTAATGATTTGTTATTATTGTTATACAATGACTGTTTTTTTTTATGCATATGTGTTGGCATTGAAGAAGTAAAGGTCTGTGGAGGTTCTGAATAAACAACAAGGAATTATCATTTGTCATTTGTTTGTTCCTGCAATTTAACCACTGAAATGAATGCATTCTTCATTAATCTTGCTTATCAAGGTGTCCAATTAAGTGGCCATTGACATGTTATTAACTGACTGCACAAAAAAAGTGTCATTCAGCACACTTGGTGCTCGCATAAGCCAGTAGAAACAACATGGAGTGCTTTGCTCAAGGGCATTAGCTGAGAATAGAACCATGACTTCTTGAGTCACAGCAAAGTTCTCATCTACCAATACCAGCCAGAAACTGAAGTTTATTTCATTCTAGGATTGAGTTTTATATGCTCATCTAGATTCAGAAGCTTGAAGTATAAACTGTACTCCTACCTTGACACAAAATTCTTTAATCTGCCAGCGTTTGGGCTTCCGTGTTTGAACGAGCTCCTCAAGCAGGGTAGGCTGATCAGTCAGGACAGAGATGCCCATCATACGACTATACAGTGCTGTCAGCTGCCTCTCCAGGCGATACTCCCGAACGTAACTCAGAAACATTTCCTTTTCCTGCTTTGTGAATTCTGTCTGGGCTCTTATTGTTGCTCCTAGTTGATTGTACACCACAACCACATCATCTTCAAGACAGTGGACCTCCTGATCAGTGAGGAGACCTGGTCCAAAGGAGCCAAGTTCATGATCAATGTGGTCCATGTTCTTCTTCACCAGGTCCATGTCATCAGATGTAACACTGCCACTCAGATAAGCACAGATTCCCTCAACCAACACACGCATGGACTGCATGAAGCCAACAGGTTCCAGCACTTTCCCAAAGAGCGCCATGGCTTTGACCACAATATGGATCAGTAGACCTAAAGACACAAGCTTAAAAAAAATAATAGCATCATAAATTAATCATAAATTGATAATGAAATCATACCATAAATTATAAATACGAGAAACCTAAATCTGAGTTTATGCATGTAAGAGCCTCACCAAACAACAAAGGAAGTACAGTAGGGTTTGATATGACCTTCACTTTGGCTCCAGAATTTATACTCACGCAGCAGAACAAGTAATGGTTTGATAGCACGTTTCACATTGCTGCCCTTGGAATAACATTTGCAGCTTGAACAAAAGCTTAGTGTTATCTGCTGATAGATAAAGTGAACTAACATTTTCACAGCCATGGTCACTTAATTCTGATCTGATAGTTTTACTACATTAAATACTGGTAATGAGTAGCTCATAGGATTCAGTTAAACGATTTAAAAGGAACAAACACATTTTTTTGAAAGCAGATACATAAACAATGCAAAATATACAGTATACATATTAAAAACGTACTATGCAAACTTTCTTATAAATCTCAGATCACATTTTAATGTAAACTCTATGTATATTAAAGGTCTGTTGAAAGATGAGGATTCAACATTTCTTCTTAAATTAAAAGTGGACATTGTCACCCTACGGCTGCAGGAACATTCACTGTTCTCCTGGGATTTTTTTAAATTAGATACTGGAACATTGCTGCGAGGATTTGACAGAATTCAGCAACAAGAGCATTAGTGAGGTCAGGAGATGATGTTGGCTAATTAATTCTGGATCACAAGCACCACTACAACTCCTACTGGATTGTGTTACAGCACTCCAGAGAGCACAGTTCCACTTCTTCATCACTTAGCACTGGGGGACATTATACCCTACTAGCAGTGCTTGACATTGGGCATGATGACCCCATGCATCCAAATCTACTGGCAATGATTTTTTGTTGTGATTGTACAAGCTGTGTGTGTGTGTGTGTGTGTGTGTGTGTGTGTGTGTGTGTGTGTGTGTGTGTGTGTAATTTAACAACTGTGTCAGAAATTGACATAATTCACTGGACTTAATACACTTTATACACATATTAGCATATACTGCATCAATGGAACAAATATATAAAGAAACAAAACAACTGAACTTAGTAAAATATATATTTACAAAAACAGTAAACCATCCATGTCATGTAATAGTATCTATTCTATTCTATTCTATTCTATTATATTATATTCTATTATATTATATTATATTATATTATATTATATTATATTATATTATATTATATTCTATTCTATT
>JBBJLR010000002.1:11019433-11062829 GCA_037577145.1 Brachypetersius gabonensis | reverse complement strand
TGTGTGTGTGTGTGTGTGTGTGTGTGTGTGTGTGTGTGTGTGTGTGTGTGTGTGTGTGTGTGTGTGTGTGTGTCACATGTGCAAGACCAAACATGCACTCTCCTGGCTCCATTTTCACACTGTGTATGGAACCGAAGTGATGCACTATATAGGCCACAAAGTGGGGCATTCTTTACTTAAATGTGGCAATGTGAACTGAGGGAGCAAACTACTGAGTGACAAAGTCTGCCTTTTTACTCCATGTGAGGTGACCTTAATCGTTAATGAAATATGACTTCTGCACCCAACATAGTGCATTCTAATGGCCATTTGGGAGTCATAATTCATCCTAACTCTCCCACCTGCGCCCCAGCCCCCACAGACACACGCGAGGCAAATACTAGAAGAGTGCTTTTTTACCGGGGCATGTGTCCTTGGCTTAGAGTGTCTGAGGCGAGCATGGTGAGTTGGGGACATTCTTGGAGTGTTAGAGAGCGCACAATGGAGTAGTAAGAGAGTATAAAAGGGAAGGATGTGATGCTTAAGCCCCCTAATAGCCTGCACATACATCTTGGCTATCTGGCATTGAGCCCCACTCAGCACTCTTATAACCATTATGCTAACTAAATGTTCCCTCAATGTTTGCAGCACTCCATCTTTCCTACAGCCCATATTCTGTGTGAACTTAATTACCCACCAAAGCAGCCACATACTTCCTCTTCAGCCCAGTCCCACACCACTCCTATTGCTAGATAAGAGACTTATTTAACCCACAATGCATCCTCAGAACACTTCCCACCCACTTTCTTCTTATAATTATAGTTGTACACTAATTCTTCTCACTGTCTTACTATTTCTGATATACCCCTATTCTTTAGGGCTTTTGTAAAGCTGAATCATAAAAAACTACACAGTACCAATTCTTTCTCTTGATTGTCAGTTGATCTGTATTTCCTCTGTATCTATAGCCTGGGTGTAACTCCACACTCTTTCTCTGTTCATATCCAAAGTAAGAGCTGTCAACAACTACAAGGCTGAGTTATGACTTTATATGCCTGTGCTTACGCTCACCATTTGCATTTCCAGCTGTTTCTTCCTTCACAGTTTTGTTTCTAGCATTTGTTTTTCTGTTGCTATGTATTAGATTTTTTGCTGTATTTGATTTCCACTTTTCACTTCACTTAAGCTGTTAAATGTTAGGGTGATGTTCTTTACCCACATGTACCCTGAGACAAAAGGTTTTATAGATATTATGCCACTATGTGATACAAATTCAAAGCGAAATTATACAATTTATACAAATGACACATTAAATGATTACCCTTTTTGGATAACAAAGGGAAGGGGAATATGTCAATAGCCTTGGGGAAAGTTTATTTATGAATGAAAAATGAAGGGAAAACAGTGACTGATGCAGTTATTTGAAATAATGTAACCCACAAGGCTTTAAAAGTGGACTAATACAGATTAAAGTTCAGGATCGTCAGAAACAGTTTACTGTGTGTGCGCGCATGCACGCATGTGTACGTACACACATACACACACGAGTCATGGGTTCAATTCTAAGGTATAAAAAAATAAAATGCCTGTATTCATATTGTAAACCCTAAGTATGGCCCAAAATATGCTCCCAAAACATTTTAATTTCATTTTAAATTGTTTAATACATTACTCTTAAAGAAAAAATTATGGTAAGCCCTACTTATTGTAGAGATGCAGACATTGGACAATGACTGAGCTCAACAGCCTCTTTTAATTTAATTTACAGTAATAAAACTACTGGGGTTTAAAAAAACGAAAATCAAAATAAACACTCAAGATGGGTCAGGGGCGGACTGGCAATCTGTGCGTCGTTCTCGACCGAGACGCAAACATTATAAACAATAAGTAGCTTTAAATTAAAAATATGGAATTCTCTAAAACACACTAAACTAGGAAAAATAGATAAATAAACTGCAGAGCACAGTCTGAACAGAGCAGTCAGTCTGGATGTTGCCGTGCCACCCCCTACACTTATTTATATTGAGCTGAATTCATATTTGGATTATTATTTATTTGGGATGCACTGAAAATTCGACCACCGATTTTGCTAATTAATTAATTAATTAATTAATTTTACGGACGAAACAGTGATGACAATCAACAACCACAACCTGCACACACCCGACTGGATTACAGTCAACATGTCTGCTGAAAAAAAAACACATTGAAAAAACAACCAACACATTGAAAAAAAAACAACACATTGCCACGAAAAAAATGTGGAGAATATTTGCAGGTTCCAGGTTGTTGTGGAGATTTCAGTGTAAAAAATCTGCATGTGACTGGATCCGCGAGTCTATATATATCCCTTTAACAAACACAATGATACAGAGACAGAGACATGATATATCATTGTGTGTGTTAAAGGGCTCCCAAGTGGTAAGCTTTGGTCCTGTCATTGAGAGGTTTTGAGATCTCTTGTGGTTCCTCAGCTAGTCTAAGCTCTTGTGTATATAATGTTATTGATGGAAGTTCATCTGATGCTGCACAGTTTGAGTTGGTCATACTCTTGTCTGTGGTCATTTTCTGAAGTTTTGGTTGGTGGGATTTTCTCCATGACATTTTGAAATGGTGTTTTAAAAACTCACGCAGCTCTGCTGCAATTGACACACACACTCTATCATGCCACTACCAAACCACTGCCACGTCAGTGTCACTTCTTTGCTGAGAATGATCGGCATACATATTTGTAAAATTGAAGTAGAAATGTGAACTGAAAGTGTTTTAAAGAAAAAATGTTTGTGCTCTGTTGGCCAACACACTGCTGAAAGATCAAGAATGTGCATCTGTTGTTATTAAAAAAAAACAAATATTCAGGATAAAAAAAATCCTGATCTCATTTCCAGCTTTCGTGACCTGTATGCATCAATAATCAGTAGTCAGACATTAAGATACTTATTTTAGTCTGTGTGTATGATCCTCTCCACCTCTTTACAACCATCTCCCAATGGGCCAGTGTCGCTAACCCCTGAGTGGTTTGTTTGCATTTGTCAGTCCTACTGTCTCCCCTGTATCCTTACAGGACGCGTTGGTGGTAAGTGTGCGTGGCTCCAGGCTGCTGCTGGTGGTTAGGCATCGGCTCCAGGCTTAGTTCTCCTCCCTGAGTGGCCTCCGCTCTCTTTCCCCTCCTTAACTCAGGTCACACAGAGTTCTACTGCACCATAGCTATTTTTAAAAAGGCAATAAAGCCAGGCCTGTTTAGAGGGGAGGGAGCTGAGGAAGAGGGGTACACAGACCCACACCATAATCACTTTTGTCTCTCTTTCTGACTTAAAAACCTACATTGTTATTGGACTACCATCTGGTCGTATTGTTGTGTTCTGTACAGCAGTGGTTCCCAACCTTTTTTACCTTATGCACCCCTTGCCTGTGTGCAAGACAAGCCAGGCCCCCCCAACCCCTACCAGCTTAGATGCATGAAAATAATTAAGTAATAAATTACAAACTTTTATTACAGCGATTGTAGCTTTTTGTTCTTATACATACATACACACACACACAAACACACATTTATGTTTCTCAGATGTTGGGATTTTATTAATTTGATTTTGTCCAAATATTATTTTGGTAACCTCAGTGCAGACAAAATTTCCCGCACACTCTGCGATCTCCAGGGCCCCCGTAAGGCCTACGAGCACAGACCCCAGGTTGGGAACCACTGTTGTACAGTACATTACTGTACAGTTCTGCTCAATCAAAATCGAAGCATCAGATTTCTGACTCCGGTTATGTAGCCTTTGAGTTAGTGTTTTAGTGTGCGAGTTAGTGTGTGTGCGTGCATTTGCATGTGTCTGCAGGGAGTGACTGTAGGTCCAGCCCAGAGGAATGCTTGGCGTTTGCCGGTAACTGGCCTTGATCACGCATTCCTGTGGGAGTCTCTTTCTTTCTCTCTCTGTCTCTCTCTCTCTCTCTCTGTGTCTCTCTCTCTCTGTGTCTCTGTCTGTGTCTGTCTTTCTTGCTTTCGTCCCAGTGGGTTATTAAGTGACCTTGAGGTTCAGTTGATGTGGGAGGGGAGAGTTGGGTTTAACTGTAGTAGCACTTTCTGCAAGAGACAGAAAGAGGCAGAGACAGGGAAAAGTACGAGTGAATGAACTTTCCACTGCAGAAAGGGAGACATTGCAACAGACAAAGCTATTGAGGTAGAGGAGAGGAAAGTTTATATTTTGTCCCTGTGCCTGTGTGCATGATGATGCTGCTGACCTTAACTGAGACCTCACTGGGCAGACACTACATTGCAATGTTTGAAGCTACTCAGAATGTCATGCTGAAGCCTACTGAGTCGTGGAGGGAAGCCCTTCTGGACCACAGAGTTATGGACCTCTTCTTTACTGTGAGTACAGAGTCATCGTTTATTTGTCCATTTATTTTATTTATAGTTTCTGTTTTAATACATTCATTAAAATGGTTGTAGTGTGCATTTAGTCCACATATCTTTTTTCATCCCCCTTGCTGTTTACTTCCTCTCACTCCCGCTTTCCTTTGGATGGCTGCTGTTTGTGTTGTACTGATGGGTATAGGAAGCTTAAGATATTTGTGTTGAGATGTTTTGTTTTGAAGCTTTTCCATAATTCAGTTTTCTTTAGCATGTATAGGACTAGCTGTATACAAGTTCAACTGAAGAAGTCCACACCAATTAACTAACTAGCTGAGTTAATTAGCTGAGTTCTGTCAAGTGTGTGTGTAATGAGGCAAAACACAAACTCTCCAGAACTGTGGCCTGGGAGGAACTTGAGTCTGACATGAATTATGAATTGAATTATGTGAGAACCAGAAACAATGGGAGCTAGGTGTTGTCTCTTCAACACAATTGTTTTTAGATTTGCTGTTCAGAATAACCAATGAACTTAAACGTGCCATTTAATTTGTAATATTGATCTCTTGCGCATTTAGGCAAACACACCTGCATTCTGGCTTGGATTACATGCAAACACTTGGATGTAACTGACAGGCTAAAGTTTGCCTAAAGCATTGTGTTTGTGTGAAATAATTTTTGTCCAAAATGAAATTCTCCTGCTATATTTAAATGTAAAGAATCTCAATGTTAAAGTACTCAAGTTTACTTTATTTTATTGTGTTGCACAGCTTAGCTTTGATTTTGCTGGTGGAGATGCATCTAGTTTTAGTTTTAATCACAGAACTACTTGGTTTTTACATAAACAATTTTTGGTGCAAACTGAAATGAGTGAAATACCATACAGGGGGTAATAAGACATAAAACTCACTGTGGTTTCACGTTACTATTTTAAAAAACAGTTCTTCCTTCTGTATATTTGAAGTCATATGTGGTCAGCTTTCTATGACATTCTTTAATCCCTAATAATTGAAAACCAATTAAAAAAAGAAAAATCTGTGGGCTTTGTCTCATAGGATTGATACATCAGATGTAGTTCAGAATGAATTTGTTTGACAGAGAATGCTGATTGCTCTGAATAAATAAAAGTGTAATTAGGAAACCTCTCATTGTGATGAACATGCCAGATCAATCAAAGTGAATGAGACCAAGTGAAAGTTTTAGGATAGCTATTTGAGGGCATCAACCATAGGCAGTCTTGGCTGATCAGAGAGGTCTTGATGTGTGGAACAAATCGGTCAACTTTCCTTCACCGTCTAGAGCATGGCTGCCAAATACTGCTCTGCTTTCTTCCATTACATATGCATAGTCTCCCTGAGCAATGTTTTGGCAGATACTGCTCTACTTTCTCCATCAGTATCAGTGGATTCTGCTTTACTGTCCTTGTATGCTCCTGAGGAATTGTGTCTACGAGCTGCCAGGGTGTTACTGTGTTACTGCGCATCGCCTCTGACGAACAGCTGTTAACTGGAGGCTTTTGATCAACACTGCCTCTGTTTTTTTCTGTGTGGGACTGTTGGAGGGTCATTGACTGCTACCCAGGGGTCAAGAGAGGAAAAGAAACATAGGCTAACTTGGTAAAAGCCCATTTCAGCCTTGTGCAGGTGTTGATTTTGTGCTGGTATTTGAGTTTGATGCATTTTCATGCAATCATGGACATGTAAGGGCTCATTGAGACCACAACTGGCCACGTTCAAATTATAGATAGGATGATTAAGCAGTGCCTTCTTGTCCTGTCTTGTTGCTGCATAATGTGCTGAAGTTTGGTGTAGTTTGGTGCTTATATACATCTGTTTAATATATTTTATTGTAACTTTTTTTTTTTTTTATGAGTAATGCTTGAATAGAATTGGCAGGACACCAAATCTGTCAGTTCATTATTTTTGCTTTAATTTTATGATGTAATTAACATGCGCAAAATAAGTGCTGTAACACTATTTAAATGTTGCTTTCACATAAATTCCAAAGTGCCATTGCTAAGTAGTCTGTTGCCTCTTTCAGTGTAGCACTTTGTTTGATTTGTTGTTTAACAGGCAGCTGATTTTTCATTAACTTAAAAGGCCAGTGTGGCCCATTAAAAAGAAAAATAAATGGTATTGATGTTGCAACTTTGGCTAATATAAAATGCTGGAAATGTGCTTGTGTGTTTATACATTTAGACTACACAGTGTAAGCTTCAGGTTAACAAAAGTAAATCAGAATTGGCCAATCTAGCTGTGTAAAAAAAAATTTATCAAAACCGGCCATAAAAATGTATATTCCTAATATGTATGTATTGATGTGTAAAATATAAATGCATAAATAGATTTTACAGTGTGAGAAAGTTAACAAAGGAGAAGTCCAAGTGGAAGCTGCTGCTGTTGGTTTGTCTTTTTGGACCTCTGGTTTTGTCTGGGTGGTATTTGCAGAGGGGGGGTTGTTTTCGTTGGAATAAAGTGTTGTCAGCTGCGTGTGTGTGTGTTTGAGTGTGTACCCATCAGCTGCTTGCCCTCACTCCTCAGCTGTGATGGGGGCAGGTGGGGCATGTAGGCACGCGCTGCATGGGTCAGAGGTGACTGTGGTCGAGTGGCTGGATTAGACCCTGGCCCAGGACTACGAGCCTCTGTAAACATCCCCTGATCCCTTGGGCTGTTGGTCAGGGTTCTTGCAGGCAGATATGAGGCTATTCCTTCTGAAGGCTCTGGCTTTCCTGATGGAGCTCTGAGTGCCGTGGGGGTTTGGAACCAGACAAGAGAGTCAGAGAATGAAACTCGGCCGAAAATAAATCCACTCTCTTCTCTTCACACCTAATAAAGCCATGGCTATGCTAACATTTTCCTACCCAAACCCAGCTCTGGTGAGGAGTGTTTTTGTTTGTGGTTTTGGTTACATACACACACAATTTCCCTCCCTCTGTCCTTCATACACATTGACACATACTTGCAATTGGTTGTCACCTTTTTTTTTTCTAGCGAATGTTGGAATCGGACCAGTTTGTGGCGTGTCCTATACTGTATGGGGTGTTTGTGGCCTAAACCGATTTAGTTATGGTAGAATTGGTCTCATGTAATTGTGGTGTTGATTGGTCTTTGCTTTAGTAACTGGATCTGAATAAACACTGAACCAAAAAAGAACAAAAGGCAGGAGAAGATCTGACCCCCCCCCCCCCCAGAGACGCACAAGGCTTTGTCTTCCACCTAAAAATATACTCTCTCTGGCTCTCATTCTCGCTCATATTTTTTCATTTAGATGCCCCCTGCCTGTCTCTAACTATAGTTAGGTTCGAGGCAGTTGAAATTGTTTGCGTTGTTCTTCAGTGCAGCTGTTTTTACGGAGCGTGCTGCTCACGTAACTTTGCGCCCCCCCTTTTCTCTCTCTCTCTCTCTCTCTCTCTCTCTCTCTCTCTCTCTCTCTCTCTCTCTCTCTCTCTCTCTCTCTCTCTCACTGACTGTTAAGTTCTATCTTATTCTAAGTCTCATCTACCTCTAAATCCCCTCCTCCCTGCTTTGTCCTCCTCCCATCTCTCGGCTCAGAGCAATGATATCACACTGTGGAAAGAGCTCAGTCCATTACTATTCAGCATGTTGGGGACCGCGTTTAGCCCAGTAGCTGTGGATTGTCTGTCCTGTTGTTGTAGATAGAAGGTGATGGCTGTGTGGAGACTTTTCACGTAGCTCTAATAAACCACTATTTGTCTTTTTGTTGATGCATTTCGTCTGACTGTTTGGACACACAGTATGTAACCGAAAGAGAGAGAGTGAGGGATTGAGCCGAGAAAAGAGAGACTCAGTGAGAAGGGAAGAGGACTATGTGCCAAACATCCGCTCTGCAGTGGAACCACATGTGTTTCTGGTAGGGGTGAGAAGGAGACTAGTCTGGACTACACACACATGCACTGTTATCCCTGGTGCCGTACCGCTAAGGCCAAGTCCTTCTCCAACTTTCTTGAAACCTGGCTTCTGTGACTGTTTACCTGAGACGTGAAAATGTGACTGGGACCTGATCTATGGTCTGAAGCGGCCTGTGGTGGCATTCATCCTCAGCTTCTTTGCATTTGAAGAGAGTAAAGGCGAGGGTGTTTTTCCTTTGCACTTCAGCTGAAGGTGAGCAGTCCTAACTTGATCTCCCTGCATTGTACCTGTTAACTTTAAGAAGCCTCCTCATGCTTGCGTGAGATGCCAAATCAAAGACAGATCCGTCTGTGCAAGTAAGGGCGAGAGGAGGAGAGAGGCTCGTGTGGAAGGAGGAGTGTGTTTGTGTGAGCGAGGCTTCTCTGCGTAGTTCAGAAAGACTGTGTGAAAGCTCCCCAGCCGTGTGTTTGGTCAGCTGCCAGTGAGCCAGTCTGCAGTTCCTGTTGGACTTTTTGAGGGAGACTGTTTGGCTGTATTGCTACAGAGAAGACCTACGGAGGGCTATATCCCCTTACACATTCTTTAGCTTTGTGTCTTTCTTTTGCTGTGTCTTCTTCTGCTTCATTGTCTTCAGTGCCATGCCTCCTGATCCTGGAGGTTATAGCCTGTTGGTGAGAAATCAGCAGACCTCAGAGGATCTGAATTGTTTTTTTGTTTTTTTTTCGTTCTTTCTTCTAATATAAATGTAGACATACAGTAATTGTCTGAATTGTCTGAAAATTATGGTGGATTTAAAATTGAGTGTTACAAAGCCTTAACTGTAATATAGTTGCCAAAATCTGTTATTATTATCTGTCTGTCTGTTATTCATCTATTCTTTATAAACCGATGGATGGACAGACAATATGTGGTTTTATGCCGTCTAATTATATGCAGTTCTTTCTATGGTATGCGTTTTTGTTCTAACTATAGATTAGAATATAGTTGTACTACATCACCACTGGGCAAGGTGATGTAGCACAAAACAACAATTGGCATATATCCTCTTATTTAAATGAGCATGATGTTTGCCATTTTTTTATTCTACAAAAGCTAGTGATTTTTATCTTTTTAATTTCTACATATTTAATCATTTACTCAGAACTCGGGAGGTTTAAAATGTATGTTCATTTTTGCATGGTCCAGTGTCTGGTATAAGACTGGTAATGTTTAAGTTTGACTAAATGATTTTCGTATCTTTGATATACCTGCTGCCTATACAAAATTAGAATACTTACAACGGGATGTGGAATTGATATTTTGGCTGACATTGTTTCTCTTTGGCTTCTGTAGGTACACAGGAAGATTCGGGAAGACTCTGACATGGCCCAGGACTCTTTACAGTGCCTGGCCCAGCTGGCCTCCATGCATGGACCCATTTTCCCTGATGAGAGTGCTCAGGTCACCTATTTGGCCCACTTGGTGGAAGGGCTGCTTAACATGATCAATGGGTGAGTGAGAAAGTGTTTTGTACACATGCACCTTATGCTCTTACTAAGCCTTTTGGCATGAACAAATTTTAATCAGGCAGAAGATTTCTTTTTGCTGTAAAATGATTTGTACAACTGTGGTACAACTAAAGGGCAGTGTCTCACGTTTTGGTCTTGTGTGTTTAGATGTCAGAGCTTATTTGGTTTTACACTTCCGAGACTGCTGAAAAGGTTTCTGTGGTTTTGTATTAAAAGACAGAAGGATGACTTTATTTAAAATAACACATGCATACCCCCTTCTGCATAAGTAGGTGAAGTGATCAGGATCTTTCTCTTTCCCTATCCTCTCCCTCTCTGCCTCTCTTACCACTCCTTAATCACCTATTCTTGGAGCTTTTTCCCGTTGCATCATCGGAAAACCATGCGGCAGGTCCGCCAATCTGCCGTGATTGAACTGTTCTGCTTGCAATTTAAATCCATCTGATATGGGTTAGAGCCTCAGTGGGAAGCATAAGGGAAACGGACCTCAAATGCTCCTCCAGCACTCCTGAGGGGAAGCATTCCGAGAATCCAGGTGCTAGTCCAGCGCTGCACTGTGCCGTGCACGTTTAAAACGTGTTCTCATTGGAATTTAAATATTGGTTAAATATGAGTACTCATGATTAAAGCTTCACAGTTCTATGCTTGCACTCTTCTTTTTGTTGCAGTATTGCAGGTTCACATAAGGTTTCTATGGCCTGTTTTAGAAGGGCTTTGTAGACTTGAATTACTAGTCTTAAATTATGTGTAAGCCTGAATATATTTGTCAACCAAACTAGTTTTGGCTCTTACCTTTAGGAAATGTGTGGTTAATTTTTTTGAGAAATACTCAAAATAGTTCAGTGTTAACAAACAACTGATTGGACTTTTTAAGTGTGACGGAAACGATTTCTCTGGTAATTATAAAATGAGATTTTAGCAGAATACATTTTTTGAAATGTGATACAGCATGCTTTAGTTAATATGTAGTGGTGTGACATTTCTCTACAGAGGTTTGCTTATGACATGTAGTTTTGATTAACTGTGCTGGTGGAGGGCTTTCCAGAGATTTACAGAGATACTAGATTTGTTTGACTTAACCTGGTGCTGCGCAGATGGATCTCCTCCTGGCTCTGTGCTGTGCTGCCGGTTAGATTTTTTGTCTGCTACTGATGCATCACAACAGTGTTATCAGTTGCAGTTTTTGAGGCCAGATGCTGCAGTTCTTCTTTAGCTGGCTGTGCAACTTAAAAGAAAGTTTGAAAATACAGCTTTATCTTGATTGGCTAGAAACTCAATTTGTGACTCCCCCCCCCAAAAAAAAATATTAAAATGTTTGTGTTCTCCTGAACAGAATTGAGATTGAAGACTCTGAGGCAGTGGGCATTTCCAATATTATTAGTAATCTAATCACCACGTTTCCCCGGAGCGTCCTTACCGCTCTCCCTAGTGAACTCTTCACCTCCTTCATTAACTGCCTCACACTGCTCACCTGTTCCTTCGGACGCAGCGCTGCCCTCGAGGAGGTGGTAAGTAGAAGAGCTTGACTACATTTATTTAATTTGCATTAATCTTATAGGCTAAATGAATTGAAAACTTGGTTTTTGAAAAGAAATCTGTATACTTCACACTTTACAGTGGAAGTGTAGTAACTTGTCCCACAGTGCACACTGAACTAGGTCTAGATTTACCTAGCGTGGCATAGGGGTTTTAGTGTATTGTTGGAAGAGTGTGTCATTGTTCTGCTGCATGATGTGGTTGTACGATTAGACATATATCATATGGTACAAGGGTTGCTTGCCATGCTCCTGGTCACTCTGTCCTGCTTGCTTAAGTGTTTATCTTACTCTCCGACACCTCAGTTGCAGAAGGGCTTGGTAATGAGCAGATTAGTTAGAACAGGTGTTTACAGCATGATATCCAAGACAGCGATTAGGAGCTACTTTTTTTGCCCCACAGTTTTTCAGGTTTACTATCTTTGGTATTGGAAATATTCAGAATTAATGAACAATCTTAGACTAAAATGGCTTTCAGCAGCAACTTCTAGCATATTGATTGGAGAAATTCAAGCATTTTTTAAATAGTGATATTAACTAGTGATATCACGAATACCTATGAAAGTTATTTTGTAGGCACATTTGCCCCCTGGCAGCTTTTTTCTACCCCTGGTTCTGACACCTTTTCTTTCTTTATTTTGTATAGCTGGATAAGGATGACATGGTGTATATGGAGGCATACGACAAACTGCTAGAGTCTTGGCTGACGCTGGTGCAGGAGGATGAACACTTCCCTCGTGGCTGCTTCATCCAGCCAGCCGTGCAGGTCTTCAACTCCTACATTCAGTGTCACCTTGCAGCCCCTGATGGCACCAGAAACCTGGTCAGAGCAACTCCACACATCATCTCTCCGCATACATTTTTAACTGTTTTTCGATTTGTGATATGACTGACTGTCCACCAGTGTTCCCTGTCAAATGTTTTCATTAAAATATGCCTGTTCCCTCGCTCCACCTCCAAACCTGTCAAGTGACTGCTTTTTCTTATCTCTTTCAGAAAGAGCAGCTCTATATTGTGACTCATTTTCTTTTGTCTTTCTGTAGACTGCAAACGGTGTTGCGTCTCATGAGGAGGAAGAGATAAATGAGTTACAGGAAGATGATAGAGAACTGTTTTCAGATCAGTTGGCCAGTATTGGCATGTTGGGGCGCATTGCAGCAGAACACTGTATCCCTTTACTCACAAGGTAAGAACACATTTTTTCTTCACACTTTGAGTGTAGAGTATATGGTACTAAGGAATCGGTTGTAACCACTTATGATGTAATGGAATCCACAGTGGGGGAGAGACACTCCGTCTTCAATAACAGCATGCAGGTTACATAGATGCGTTGCTATGTGGCTGTTTTAAATTGTAGATTAAGATCAGTATTAAAATGTGCTCCAGCTATGGGATTCTAAACAAGATTAAATGCATTTGATGCTGTGTAAGCATTTAATAAATTTTTGGAAGACCACCCCCCCACCCCCCCATGAACATAGTTTTTCATTTGCACAAATGTTATCATATTTAATTGGGGTTTTTTTTAAGTTGATGATAATTCAAATAGCATTATGATTCACAGCATTATGGCTCAGAACTGAGGACGCAAATGAACCATGAAAAGGGTGAACCGTTACAGCCCGTGTATCCACTGACTTATGTATTTTTGTTAGTTTACTGGAAGACAGGGTCACACGGCTTCATGGGCAGCTCCAGAGACACCAGCAACATCTAATGGCCTCCTCAGATCCTGACACAGTAGACAGGAAAGTGCTAGATGACCTCTATGAAGACATTCATTGGCTCATATTAGTCTCAGGTCAGTCCTAAAGCAAATCAAACATTCAGTGGGTTGCACTCGGTTTGTAGTTTTTATTAACAGTAAATTACTGTCGACGTTGAACTGTGGAGTATAATGTTTGTATAAACCCCATCCCCTCATAGATACATATTTAGTTATATTTGGCATTTAATTTTATGAACAGGCTACCTCTTAGCAGATGACCCTCAGGGTGAGACGCCACTTATACCCTCGGATGTGATGGAGTACTCTATAAACCATTCTACAGAAGTGGACATCAATACCACCCTGCAGATCCTTGGCTCACCTGGAGAAAAAGCCACCTCTATCCCAGGCTGCAACAGGACTGACTCAGTTATCAGGTGAAAAGATTGCAGACATGGTTTTGAATGGCAGGAAAGTTTGAAAATGTGGTGCTAAGGGTTTTTAGATAGCCATGTTAATGATTCTCCCAATAACAAACCAATTCATACTGTAAATCAAAGCATGATATTAGACACAGAAATGTTAAATAAAAATACATTTACTTGAATATTTGTTCATTATTTTCAGGAAGCTACATAAGACTAAAAATAATTAGCTGGTTTAATTTAAGTATACAGGAATCCCCAAGTTTTACGCAGATCAGGAGTTGCGAATTGAGTCACACGTGGATTTTTTTAAAGAACCAAACTCAACGGTTTACGTAGAAATCCCCACATTAACGCGAAAACTGCAAATATCCTTGCCTTTTTTTTTTTGTAATTACCGTACTGTATTACCGCCACCAGCCCAGCAGTGGCAGTAATACACTGATAAGTTGTCAACCATCATAAAAGAAGAAATTCTTCTTCAGTTTATTTAGTTTTAGTAAGCTGTGCTAAACATAGAGAGTGAAGAGTAATTTCAATGTTTCTTTTGTGCATTAATACGTTGCTAATGCTAACTGTTAATGCTAAGTGTTTCTCTCTGTGTGTCCGAAATCGTGCAGTTGCGCACTTTTAGTACGTGATTTTAGGGCATAGTGCTCTCACACTGAAAACCAAGCTAAAACTTCGTGCACTGAAAGTACCAGGATGCTGCACTGAAATCGGCCAGAAAACGCAGTGCAGAACGATGGACATTATGCGCACTAAACGGGCGCCATTTTGACCACGTGGCGGAGGGGGCGGGACTTTCAACGTGTTTTCGAGTTGAATAATGGCGGCAAACAGTGAAATACTAGCCCAAGCGGAGGCAGCTGGTTCGTATAAATGTAAGTAACGTTAATAAAATTATTTTACTGATGTACACTGTGGTAAAACCGGCAGATATTTTGGCGGCTGGAGAATCGCGAGCAAATGTTAGTCCGTCACTTCCGCTAAGTACAAAACGTTAGTGTTCCGTTTAGGACAGCACTGACCCGCAGCAGTGTGCACTACACACGAAATCTGTAGTGCGGGATTTCGGACACACCTTCTCTCTCCCTCACTCACTCACTCACTCTCACACTCACACAAACACTCACACACACAAACCAATATTTCCTACCTGGTCCCTTACTTAACTGGTTATCAGCATAGAGGGCTGTCTTGTTCTTTTGTGTACGAGTCTTTGCAAGCTATTAATGCTAATCGTTAATGCTAATGTTTTTAAAACAACAAAGTTTTATGATTATGGATATTTATTTACCTTTAAGAGTAATGCATTAAACTGAGTTTGAAATAAAATTTAAGTGTTCTGGGAGCATATTTTGGGGAATATTTAGGGTTACACTAAAAAAAATGTGTTTTGTTTTGGTTTTTTTTTTTAAAAAAGCCTAACGCGGTTTTTCAATATGCGCGGGTGCTCTTGGAACGTAACCCCCGTGAAAAGCGGGGGATTACTGTATATGTCACGAAACCTCAGAGCAAGCACTCCACCACTTTTCATGTGGCCATTGAGTCTGTGATGTCTTGGTAAACCCATAGTGTCTTGGGTCTTTCAGACAGCCTTTGTTTAAGATGCACAGAAAGTTGTCTGCTTCAGTGTTTAGACCAGCTTTCATGCACATAGTGTGACCTGACTTAAGTGCAGCCAACGTGTAGCTGTCAGCAGAGTAACTATCTCTGTAATGTCAGATGAATGCTATTTTCATGCCAGACAGAGTCTCTAGTGATCAGCTGTTTGTACGGCTGGCCCTTAGCTTGCCTTTGTGGTCCACAGAAGCGGCTAGTGAAGTATGCTGTAAGCCTCTGGTTACTTGAGATTTGTTGCATTCAAAGTGTAGCAGCAGAATATGGGTCCTGTGTGAGCAGGCGTGGTGCAGCGCAGAGTGTGTGATCCTCCCTGGTAGCCGCAGCTCCTTTGCCCAATGGGGAATGTTCTGGCCCCTTCCCAGCCAGAGTGGCCACGCGAACAGCAGCTTGAGCCTGGCGCCAGCCAAGGCTTTAATGCCACACCCCACACATTATTCAATTAGAGCCAGGCCAGGTGCTCCTCAAACCCAGATACAGAGGACAGGAAGAGATTTGTGAATGGAAGGATTTGCTGGTGTTTTGTTTATATATTTATCTGAAGGGCTGACAATTCAAACCCTTTAAACTTGATCCTGTGTGACCTGATCATTAACTAAATCAGATGTGAAAAAATACCTTTTAACTGAAACTCCAGTGGAGTGGGAAAACAGAGAGGGGCAAAAAAAATCTCTCCATTGACACAGCCAACATTTGGTCTTTATTTGAAAGTGAATATTACATTCATGCAAGGCCTCATAGCTAAAAGCATAAACAAATGAACAAATAAATTGAGCCCCATTTTATAAGGACATACACATGAGCATAAAATATTACACATATCAACAATGCTAATATTTTCTGTGGTTGATGTTAAATTTGAATAAATCTAGATAGCTGAGCCATTGCTTTGCTGTAGTTTTACACTGGATTTACATTCAAATGAAAAGAAAAAATCTCTCTTACTTACAAATACAAATGCAACATCAACTGAAACTTTTGAAACAGTCGTGATCAGAGGGGGATGATCATGGCATTCTATAATGGGAGAGAGGATATGGAGGTTGGAGCTGAGGCATTGAGAGGATGCCGTGTTGATGAGTTCATGATGCGTTAGGGAATAGGAGAGCTTTTAGAGACAGTAGGAGGATAGAAGAGGGGTAAAGGATTTGGAGAGACGGTGGGTTGGTGAAGGGGGGCGTAGGGTTGGACAGAGGTTAGAGGATTTGGAAAGACAGTGGGCTGAGGGATTGAGTTTCCTAATAACAATGTCCGACCCCACAGCTCTGAAATGTCAATGGGGTTTTGTTTTTGCAAACAATGTGAAACATTCGGCTGTGCTTTGCTGGACCCACAGTTAAGGGATGGCTATCTCACAGGCCTGTAAGCTGCTGTAATCCCTTTCTTATGTATCCTTCTGTTCTTTCCACTGGAGGTGTGGAAGAATGAAAGTTTGTTAGTGTGGGTTTTTTGTTGAGTCTCTGAGCAAGCGAAGAGAACTCTGTTCCATATCCTCTTTCTGCTTGTTCCTCTCGCCCTCCTTTTCTTTCTCCATCGGTTTCCCCATGTAAAATAGGACTTGTTTTGTTTTTCTTTTTTACCCCCAATGTTTCCATACTTTAGCCCATTTTCAGCAGTAGGACCAATTCCCTCATGGGAAAATGTTGCTTCATGAAGTCTGTTGAGCCGATCTATCTGCGATGTTAAACAAGTATGTGCATATGGACTGTGAACGTAAACTTGTAATGCAATCTATGGTCAGCCACGCGTTCTCCATCATCAAGTAAAGACTGCAGGCATGCTGTCAGCAAGTATGAAAAAGTCTAAAAATAAAACACTGGGGATTTATTTCACATCATATTAATATGAGAGTGAAGAACAATTGGCAATGTGAATCAAAGATATTTGTAATATCAGACATGCTAACATTGAGATAGCATCCACTGTTCTAATAAAACACTTCTGATAACCACACAATAAACTCACACAATAAACTGTGTTCATATTTATTTATGTGAACATGAACTGCCAATGGGTAAAACTATGTCACCATCTAGAAATAACTCTGTCAAGAACCACTAAAAGGTTAAAAATATAATTATGATGAATGATGCAGACTGAGTTCTACTTCTGTCCCTGAGCTCACAAAACTCTTTTATTATGTCAACTTAATTATTGGATGACTACATGCTTAACACGAGGTTAACCCAGAAATGCATATTAAGTTTTATGAAACTGTTGAAACTAGTGAACCTAACTGCATCTACATGTTATGGGGAAATGCTATATACATTTGGACAGATGGAACAGTCAGATACAGGACATTTCAAAAGTATCCATATCAAGTCTTCACTCAAGGTTACTGTGAGCTGAGACTTACCATTTTTATCTCTCTCGCTAACTCTTGCAATCTCTCTTGCTCTCAGATTGTTGTCGGCAGTGTTGAGGACGTCTGAAGTGGAGTCTCGGGCGACACGAGCAAGCCTAACACAGCTTTTAAGTCCTCAGATGGGTAAAGACATTGTGTGGTTTCTGCGACGCTGGGCCAAAACATACCTGCTAGTGGATGAGAAACTTTACAGCCAGGTAAGCTCATACAGGTCTGCAGATCCATCGATTCTTTTGTGTATCTGTTTATTTTGCATATTTGAGTTGTTTCTAAAGTTTGTAAACCTGGTACTAGCTCATTATATTCCATAAAAATGTTTATACCATTGAGACGGCACAGAAACAAGTGGTTATTGGGTGCTGGCGTGATATGCCATCATTTTAATACTTGCCGGATGTTCCTTCTAAAACAGTCAGATTCGTACAGACATTGTTTTATGTTTTGCTTCTGTTTAGGTTCCCATTTGTCCCACCCTTAATGGTAAACAATTGTTTTCATTATTCTCTATTTCTTTTGCCCTTTTTGCTTTTGGTTTTCAGATCAGTATGCCGCTAAGCACAGCATTTGGTGCAGACACTGAGGGTGCGCAGTGGATTGTGGGCTACCTACTAGAGAAGGTGATTAATAATCTCTCAGTGTGGAGTTCTGAACCTGAACTTGCCCATGACACAGTGGAACTACTGGTCACTCTGGTGGAAAAAAGAGAAAGGTGGGTGTGAATACATGCTAGCAGTGAGTAAATTTAATGGTCAGTAATGTCATGCAGCTGTGCATGACTGATGGACAGATTGCCAGTTGAAATGTTTCCTTCTTGCACCACCTGTTGGTGAAATCAATGTATTGCTTTTAAGAGCATTAATTAAAACCCAATTTAAAACATATTCTGTCCTATTTTACCTATAATTTTACTTTTTGATTTGACTGCCATGCTTGCAAATTAAATTTAAAAACTAGTTTTTCTTATACTCTTACTGTTTCTATCTACTATCTATACTATAGTAGATAGAAAGTATAAGTTATACAGTACAGACTATAGTTAATATAATTAGTTTTTATATTATGAGTATCAGGCTTCACAGGTTGTACTACAGGTACTTTCAATTTTTGAGGTTGCCGTTTTATATAAGCAAAATCTTTCTTATCTGATAGTTTATCACTGTTCATAATAAGTCACTGTTCATACAATGTCTTGTATTCCTGTAGTTGTCTAGTGCTACAGTTACATGTCATCTGTGTTAAATGAACATGTCTTCTCCTTGAAGATAGTCTTGGTGCTCTGTGCACTCACACAGATATATACCTCATCAAGCTTTCATTCATCCCTTCCTGTCCCTCAGGGCAAACATTGTAGTGCAATGTGAGAACTGGTGGAATTTGGCCAAGCAGTTTGCAAGCCGGAGTCCTCCTCTGCACCTCTTGTCCAGCCCCATCCAGCGTACCCTGATGAAGGCTCTGGTTCTTGGAGGATTTGCACACATGGACAGTGATACTAAGCAGCAGTACTGGGCAGAGGTCTGTACATGAATACTCTGGTGTTTTATGCATTCTGTGTGTGAGGGAGAAATTAGAATAAATGTAATAGAATCAGTGATTATTACCTGTCTGTGATAGTCCTCCTGTCTGTGTTCCAGGTGCTGCATCCACTCCAGCAACGCTTCTTAAATCTCATAAACCAGGAGAACTTTTCTCAGATCTGTCAGGAGGAGGCAGTGAAGCAGGAGATTGTGGCCACTCTGGAAGCCCTGTGTGGTATTGCAGAGGCGACGCAGATAGACAACGTGGGCTCTCTCTTCAGCTTCCTTATGGACTTTCTGTCCAGCTGCATCGGCCTTATGGAGGTCTACCAGAACTCTCCAGAAACTGTTAACCTCATCATTGAAGTGTTTGTGGAGGTGGCCCATAAGCAAATCTGTTACTTAGGAGAAGTAAGTTTTATTCAATAAGTATAATACAGTCAAGTCCATAATTAATTCAGTAATTATGTCGTCATGTCCAAAACAGGTAAATGGCATGAGAATAAATTGTGGGTGACACTGAATGTGTATTAATAGATGTTTATGAATGTTTAAGTACGCTGCAGGACAAATTCTTACATGTATAGGGCAAGGGTCCTGGAGGGCCAGTGTGCAGCATAGTTCGGTGGTTTCTCTGCTCTACACACCTGGTTTAACTCACATGTTAAATGCCAGGTTTAGTCAGTGTGTTTGAGGAGAGGAACTAAGAAACTGATGAACACCGTCCCTCTGGGACCAGACTTGATCAACCTACCCACCCAGACAAAGCTGTCCAATTAGTTTAAAAACGAAAGGGTTACTATATACGAAATTGTTATAGTTCTTACAGCATTCCTACCATTTGGATCTAAACATCCTGAAATTAAAGGTGACTGTTTATTGAGTGCATGGTCATATTCAAAATATAATTTAATCTTCAATATGCTGTGAAAAATTACTAAAATGACTGTCAACATCCAAGTATTTATGGAAGTGACTGCATATGTATGCTATGCAGGTGCTGTCTTGATTTGCTTGTATAACAGATGTTTCCAGATGGCTGTGTGTCTGTTTCCCTGCAGACTAAATCTATGAAGCTGTATGAGGTGTGTCTGACGTTGCTGCAAGTCTACTCCAAGAATAATCTAGGCCGTAAGAGACTAGACGTGGCAGCAGAGGAGGACCAGTACCAGGATCTGCTGCTCATCATGGAGCTTCTTACAAACCTCCTCTCCAAAGAGTTCATTGACTTCAGTGACACGGGTATGAGCACACAGGGAAGGTGTGGAACACACACACACTTAGTCCTCAACAGTATGATTTTTCTGCCCATTTTCGGTTTATGTTTAAACTAATATGCCTGTGTTTGTAAACTAGATGAGGTGTTTCGGGGGCAGGAGCAGAGTTCTGGAGCTGGTCGGACAGTGTCTGCTGCCGATGTAGTGCTGTTTGGGGTCAACATTGTGCTACCCCTCATGTCTCAGGACCTTCTAAAGGTAACTTGGTGTCCTCATAAAACAACATTGGCCTGTTATTTGCATTTATCCAGTTTTAACAGTGGTAACTGTAAGATCTAACACTACCTCTAATTTACTTCTCATACTTCAGAAGTGCTTAACAGTGTAGACTTTCAATGTGTGTGACTGTACACATTTTTCTCTCTTTTAGTTCCCGTCTCTGTGCAACCAGTACTATAAGCTCATCACCTTCATCTGTGAGATTTTCCCTGAGAAGATCCCTCAGCTCCCAGAGGAGCTCTTTAAGAGCCTAATGTTCTCTTTGGAATTGGGCATGACCTCGTATCCTCTTCGACTGAATGTGTGTGCACCCATTTCGCATGTGTTTTTGACCCTTTTTGATTTTTGCTTGATTTTCTTCCGAGCAGTAGTCGTTTCATATTCCATTCACTGAGCAAGTCTTTTACCAATCTGGAATGATGAGGACTACCATCTGCTTCCACAACGAGGAAGCATCTGAAGATTTTTGAGCTGCTTTTTAATGTAGAACATTTGAACACACTTAAAGACGCATATACTGATCCTGACAGCATTTACTACAATGTTAGTGTTGCTTTGATTGAGAGGTGGGAGAAACTAAGACCTTGCTGTTCTTCTACCCCAAAATATGGGCTGTCTTGGACTATCCATGGTATGTTGCTATTGTAGTAGGATGAGAACCTCTCTCCTCTATGTGAAGGCTACCACTGCATCATCTTGTCATGCACTTAGAGAAGAACATATTTCTTTTAGCTAGTCAAATTAGTAAAAGTCTTGCTGGCCTTCAGTGATGACATGCATGATTCCGATATTTTAACTTTTTTTAATGTTAAGGTTATTTGGGGAGGTTAAAATACATGATAGTCTACCATTACTGTAAATTGATATTTAATCATAGTTAATTTGTTGTGGTGAAAAGATTGTGGCGTGTTCTAGTTTTACCTTAACATACATTGTGCAGGATGAGCTCAGAGATTAGTCAATTGTGTCTGGAAGCTCTGTCTCCTTTGGCTGAACAGTGTGCCAAGTCACAGGAGAAAGACACCCCCTTATTTATTGCTACTCGACATTTCCTCAAGGTGAGTTTCTATCAAACTTGAAATCTTAATCTCTCACAGTAATTGTTATAGCCTCGTCTTTCCCACCATCGCAGTGTGAAACTGACAAACACCCCTCTTGCCCTCCTTCCCTCTCCAGCTAGTGTTTGATATGCTGGTACTACAGAAGCACAACACTGAAATGACTGTGGCAGCTGGAGAAGCCCTCTACACCCTTGTGTGCCTGCATCAAGTAAGTATTTAGTTGAACAGAGAAATTTATATACAGTAAACCCCCTTTTTTACGCTGGAGACTTTCCAACGAGCACTCATTTGTATTTTTGGCCCGAGTAGATCAGGGGTTATGTCCTGAAAACGGTTCACCTTGCTGGCGTGTCCCAATACTTTTGTCCAGCGACCTTCCGCGTTGCAAATCTCGTCGGTAAATTTAAATTAAAAGAGGCGAATACATGTTTAACTTTACATTTTCTTTAAGGGTAATGCTTTAAATTGAGTTTAAAATGAAGTTAGTGTGTTTTGGGAGTATATTTGATGGCATATTTAGGGTTCACACTATAAAAATAGGATTTTTTTTTTTTTACCAAAACAACACGTTTTCTCACTATACATGGGTGCTCTTGGAACGTAACAAAATAAGCAATAAATGTTCGTGTAATAAACTTGTGTTCTCTGTAGATAATTAGCAAAATGTGTAATTTGACCAGGGGCACAAAAACCTTTACATCGAACTGTACTTTAGCAAGGATTATAATAAGCAGATATCCATTGTGTAATGTAGAACTGTGGAGAAGAGCTGTGTTTGACTGTTATGATCTGTGTTAGGCAGAGTACTCTGAGCTGGTAGAGACTCTGCTTTCCAGTCAGAGAGATGCTGTGATCTACCAGCGCCTTGTTGATGCCTTCACCAACCTCACCGCCAGCAGCACGCCTCCAACCATGGACCGCAAACAAAAGGTGGCCTTTCTAAAGAGCTTGGAAGAGTTTGTGGCCAATGTCGGAGGGTTACTGTGTGTCAAATAACCGCTGCCTCCAACTTCCACTCATCTCTTGCCCCTCATTCCCCCCAACTTCTCTACCACTGAAAGAAAAGCTCTTCACCCTTGGAGAAACCCAGCAGAACTGCTATGTTGGAGCAGAGAACTGGTATCAGGTCATTTGAGAACTTCTCATTCTCCCCTGTCCTGGGTCTCCTATCACAAAAGCCTGTGGAAGCAGAGTGGGGAAAGTTGGGGAAACCAAATTGGGAATAACCTGTCATATTCATCTCAGTCCAAGCTGATCAACATCTTCTTTGCCAGTGGAAGGTTAAGATGAACTCAAAGGTTAAGGGGGTTAACCTTCCTGACATTTTCTTTCCCCCTTTTTAGACAAACATACTCACTTAATGCCTCTCCTTGGGTGCCTTTATATTTTGTTTGTCATGTTTCAGATCTAGCTGTCTTCACAGCAATGAGTGGAACTGTCTTAACTGCAAAGCCTATACTCCCATCGTCAAGGGTTTTGGAGCTAATAAAACCCATGTTTGGCTTTTCTGGCCTTCACTGCCTTTGCTGTAGGACTCATTTTACTCATTTAAACTGGACCAGTTGCTTCAGTTTATTGAAATCCTCAAACAGGGATGGCCACCAAGCATGGATATAAGAAATCAAGTTGGGCTCATCATGGTATAACCAAATCACCAGTCTTTCTTCTAAAAGTCCCAAAACACAGTGGTGGTGATGTATTATGCTCAGGTGAGGTGTTCAAGGCAGTGGTCTTCCAGTTGCACATACCATTTTAATGTGCCATTATGGTCTTAAATTCCTATTTAATGACCAAACTAAACTGCCTGCCCAGTTTAGTGTTGCTTATGTTTGACCAATCGATTAAAGCCAACATTAGCTGAAATGGTAGCAGTTAAAGTGCCAACCCTATCATGAGTGGGTGAAATGATCTAGAACCCTGGGGCAGTGTTGCTAGAGAAGCTGTTGGAGATGAGGTCTACTAAATAGCTCTGATTGTTACTGGCATGATGAGAGAATCCTTTCTCCTAAAATTGTGTGAAAGTAGTTACAGAGAGAAACCAAATTACTTTGTTCATCGAGGGTGTACATATATTTTCAAAAAGAAAAAATGTATGTTTAAAAACAAAAAGGACTGAAGTTTTATAAAATTGTAGATTAGTAGGCATTGAAACCTTTTATGACTTCATTGGATGGTTAAGGGGGCTGTTTGTTCTTTTTGATCAATTTTTAATGTTTTTTACCGACTCTTTACCATCATTCTTTTTCCCTGTTAGTAGTTCTGAAAACCATGACAGAAACCATTAGGTTTGATCAAATTGTGATGGACATTTACAACATACATGTGGGGCCACAGGAAGATAAATCACCCCTTGCTTTTATTTTTCTACTCTTATATTCTCCTGGTGCAACACACAAAATAGCACACACACTCGTATAGATGCCCAAAACAGAATCGTTGAGCAGCCAAGTGGGCCAACATTGCTGTAGCAATAAAAATACCAAAAATTACAATGGGGAGTCAGTGTTTTGGTTTTTTTCCCTCATTGTCAATGACTCCTTATTTTGTTTCCATGGTTTTGAGCACTAATCTTGATGGTTTTTTTTGAATGCCTAAAATGTAATGTAAAATGTACATAAACTTATATAAAATGTATTTCTTGTATTTGCTCTCCAGAATATTCTCTGATATATGAACTGTTTGTGTGTATGTGGTAATGCGAATTCTCTTGGTGAACTTTGCTCAAAATTTCTTTCTAAAAATAGTGTTCAATATAAATGAAACACAAGTGATCCCTTTAGTGAGCCGTTTCGTGTCAGAATTCTATCTGTGTAAATTACACTTGATCAAACCAGTCCAAGGATTTTTGATTCTAAATCTTCTTTCTGTACGTTTTGTAAGTTTACCTTAGCCTGGTTTTTAGTAACTGCAGGTAGGAGTGAGTGAGTGAGTGTGCGCCTTCCTGGCTGTCTGTGCCTCAACAAGGTTAACATAAATACCAAGACTGGGAACATTCTGACATATTTACATCATAAAGGGAGTTCGTCCTAAAGCTTTTAAAAAGGCGTTTTGGAGAACAGCCCAGAAGGCATCTTGGAAAGGACAATTTGATACCATTTACTATTATAAAGTAAAGCAGCCCCTTATAGTCACATGTGAACCCATCACACCACAGAGCGCAGTGTGCAATTCTTTCTCTTAGGGAGGCAACTCCCTAAACACTACACCAGCAGCTACACCAGGGTAATAAATGTTTTCAAATGTAATAAGTGTTTTTAGGCTATCAGGGTTTTTGTAGCTCTTTCGTCTTTGGGGTGGGGTGGGGGGGGGGGGGCAGAAAGTTCAATAGCCCACCTGCCACGGATTGTGCACATGGTCGTTTTGAAAATGAGTTTGTCCCATAACGAGTGCCGTAGTTGACGAAACGTGCCAGGCTCAACCTAGCCGACTGCTAAAAACAGTTCGGATGCTCAGACACATGTGAAGTCACGGTAAGATCGTTTTCATTCTTCATTTAAAACGTTCACGTTTATATAATGACACTGTATATTTAATCAACGAATTTAGGACAGTGTAGTCTCTATGCTTCCGTAAGTCTACATTCAGTACAGCTTTCAGCTCTGGGACATTTCCACTTTAAAAAGCAGTACCAGAATGGGACGATCTGGATGGGTTTGAAGCCCCCTGGTCTGGAGTAGCAGCCTGCCGTCGGTACTGTGGTCGTGGAAAGTTTGTGAACCTTTCAAAAGTTTCTACATTTCTGCATGAATATGAACTAATACTTCATCAGCTTTTGCACACATGCCCTAACAGCAGATAAAGAGGACACACATACTTGGCCTGTGATTTATAGGAAAAATTAATGTAATAATTCGTCTGTGCGAGGCAAAAGTGTGAACCTGTTATTTTTGCTAACTGGTGATCTGTTCCGCAACTGTGCTTGGAAGAATTTCGACCCATTCCTTCATACTAAACAGCTTGGTCTCGTAATGTCAGGACTTTGACTTGTCCGTTTCAAAACATTAACTTCTTTTCAACCGTTCTTTGGTGCAGTAACTTTTGTGCTTATGGTCCTTGTTTTGGTGCATAAACTTGAGCTCATGGATCGACGTCCTGACCTTTTAATTTAGAATATGCTGGCATAATTCAGATTGCATTGTTTCAGCAAGAATGGCAAGCCCTCTTTACCCAGTTGGAGCAAATCAGGATAAAACTGCGATACTACCACTATCGTGTTCTCCTGATGGTAGACTCATGTTAGCCAATGAGAGTGGCCTTAGATTTCGACTTGGGTTCCTTTGGGACCGCGCAGGCTTCTTGTAGAGCACACCTTGCTTTGGAGTGACCTTTTTTGGGTTGACTTGTAACTTTTTCCAGCCTGAACATCAGCAACTTATTTTTGTGAGACCCCAAGACATGGCTTTATTCATGCCATGAGACACTTTCAAAAACACGTTATGAAGACCAGACTTTTGATAAATGCCCATTATTTAAGCAAAACCGGGCACACACTCAAATTGGATGAGCAGGTGTCTACGAAGTTTTAGACGTAGGGACATTTTCTTACACCAAAATGATTTCCAATGATAAGATGCCATTGGTGCTAGAATTTAATCTAGGACTGGGCTTAATCCATCATTGGGGAAACTGGCCTAGTTTCATTTCCTCTGAAATGTCTCTCATCTGTTACCTGCAGAATCTTTCTCGCCATGAGTGACAGCGATGATGACGTCCCTCAGCTTTCAGCTGAAACTCTTGCAGCTCTCCAGGAGTTTTATGCTGAGCGAATGAATGAAGCAGGACAGGAACAGGCAGTGTTGACAGACAAATACACTGTTGGAGCCCTTGAAGAAGACTGGGTACATGCAAGCCTGTCTAACATGGCCTTTTGTGTAGTGTTTAAGCACAGTAAAAGGAGCTAAAAGGAGTATTTTTGATTACTAACTAGCTTTTCTTGTGACTATAACCAGCGGATGAGCCAGTTTTGGTACAGCGAAGAGTCAGCTACACGGTTAGCTGAGGAAGCCATCCAGCAAGTGGGAGAACAAGGCAGGTTGGTTTTTTTTTTTAATATAGTTATTTGTCCTGTGCACATAATTTTCTACTAGGAAGCATAAACAGATTTATCTAATTTAGTTCTAAGCATCTGGAACATAGTTCTTCAGCTCTGGACCTTTAATCCAGTCTCCAGTCCTGACATGTGTAGGCCCAGTTGGTATGACACTAGATGGTCAGTAGATGACCAGTGATCGCAAAACCCGGGACCAAAATCTGGCTTCAAGATACATAGACCTCTTCTCTTAAGTGTACAGTCTTGATCAGCATACGGTTCTTTCTGGCCCACAGGATAGCCTGTGTCAGCGCACCCAGTGTGTATCAGAAGCTGAAGCAGCTGCACTCCCAGAGAGAAGAGGGGTCACACTGCGTATCGTCCATGCTGTTTGAGTTTGATCGTCGATTTGAAGCTTATGGCGATGAGTTCGTCTTCTATGACTACAACAACCCTCTGTGTTTACCTGAACATGTACTTCCACAGAGCTTTGACATTGTGGTTGCAGACCCTCCATACCTGTCAGAAGAATGCCTCAGCAAGGTGGCACTGACTGTGAAATATCTGACTAAGAGCAAAATCCTGCTATGCACAGGTTAGTGGGTCCGACTTCTTCCATTTTTAATTTATTTTTTTACCAATTACTGCCTTGAAAGTAAAGTCTTCAGAAACAGACTTGATGTGTTAAGCAAATGAACTGAGAGTGGGTGGAGTGGTGGTTGTGGTGGTGGGCTTGGAAAGTTAATATTAAGTAAATCCCAAAAACTTGCCTATAAGGTCAGAAAATAATTATCTGGACCAGCACAGCTATGCATTGACCATAGGGCCCAGTGGTGCAGAACTCCTCTGTGGCAGGGAGTCCAACAGAGCATGATTTGCTTTGCTGTTGCTGGGTGATTTGTGATAACAGTAGCTCAAAAGATGCAGTGGCTCGCTTGCTAGCCCTAACCCTTCTAATGTTGGTGGCATTGTGTGATTGGAGGAGTTCTAGATAGTGGATGGAATTAGACAGCAATAAATTTGGGTGGGGAAAAAGAAGAGAAAAATCTGATTTACATTTTGTCTTTATCATTGTGATTTCAGGGGCGATCATGGAGGAGCATACAGCGAAACTCATGGGTTTAAAGATTTGCCGTTATCTACCAAAACACAATCACAACCTCGCCAATGAATTCCGTTGCTACATTAACTATGAGTCAGACCTCCTCTCCTAATGGGCTGAATTGGAATGGACCTTAAATTCTGGTCCATTCCGAATGTCATTCCTGTGACAAAGTAACTCAAAGTGTGAACTCTGCAGCATGCAGGCATCTTGAGTCGTCATTTAATAATTCATAACGAACCAATTTTGTCAGGAGATCTGGAGGGTAGAAACACCTGATGTCTTTTAATGTTTGACCTTCCACTGGGTGGAGCTGTTTGTTTTTTATTGGTTATTCAGAACTTGTACATACTTTAAAAAATGCATCTTGGCTCTTATAAACAGACTACACTGTATGCAAACAGTTGTCTTAAATAAAACAAAACATGTAGGTTACAGTCAGAGTACACATGTAAAAATGGTAATGGATACTGCATATTGCTCCTTTTGCAATAATTAAATAATGTACATAATACACAAATGCATGATAAGCCTACCCTTATCCTGCAAGGGAAAAAATGCTGGGTTCATGGGCAGCACACTACTAATAATATTCAGACAGAATGGATTGTAACTAAAAAAGACTTTTCCCATGAAAGATCACACCACTGTGTTAAATGCAGTAGGGCCATTGAGGCCTCAAGCAGTCTTAAAGTACTGCTTTAGTAGTTCCACAAGCTAGATTGGTTTAATTCTTGTTTTTCTTGTCCTTGCTGTGTTTACGGCTGAGGCTGCGTGTGCTGCTGGTACACAGGTGCAGCCCACTGGCACAGACACGTAGCTCTCGGTGTAGGAATGACGCCCCCCTAAGCAGGAGCCTGTTCGCCTCAGCACTGCCGTGGGGACGTAGACTGGTATGCTGCGGTATTGCTCACTCTCCTCCCCATTTGGCCCGGTCAGGCAACCCCTACACAGACAGTAGGCCTCTGGGATAAAACGGGGATACCTTGCTGGATCGTGGCTGATCCTCCATTCGTAGTTGGGAAGAAATGGCATTTATTTAGCTTCTGAAAAGTACAGTTCTGTCTAGTGGATTCAGAGATTTTGGGATATTTGAACATATGGAATACAAAACATAAGGGTCATTCTACGAAATTGGTACATTTTTAACTTCAAAAACTTTAAATAGAAAATCATTTTTTCTATTTAAAATTATAAACAACTTTTTTAATCTTTCTAGAAAGAAAACATCCTTAAGTGACAAATTTTATGGTGCCATCTCAGGCTATTTAATTGATTTATTTTATGCTATTTATCTGTCAAACTTGTTATGGACAAAATGTATTTAGAATTAGAATTGTGTAACAGTTTACACATGTATGAGCAGTACATCAGTCCCTATTTTCACTAAGATTATTTCAGATGATGAATATATTTTTAAACCTTTCAATTTTTTCAGATGACCAAGAAAATCTAAATTGTAAAAGTAGACCACGTATAAATTAAGATATACAGGTATTTTTATGAGAGAGGTATTGAATAAAAGGTCTTCCAAAATGTTTTACAGTGTTAATTGGAATGGTAATACAGGGGTGGCCCATCTAATAGTCATTTTTACATTATCAAATTAATGACAGCAACAGGGCTCACATATGAAGTAATATGACTGACAAGAGTAACAGGGACGATGAGACACATTCTTCAGCACGCTGCACAGATTTGTATCTTTAAAAACACATCACTGTATTTATTATTAATGTTGTTATACCTTATATACCCTCATTGAACAGCAATACAAATCATCAAAGTGTATCATCTTCACATTAAAACCGAAAGCATACTTGACCCTAAAGCAAGGATAAAAATAAATGCTTAAAAACCTGAGAACTTATGCCAAGTGTGTAACCTTTGTGTAACAGTTTAGAGCCTAACAACTGCACAAACATAATATTAGAAAATAAAAACTTTCCTGTCATTGTGGGAGACAGTGCCATAGGAAAATGAGATTTAAAACTTAGAATGTAACCATACTATAATTAATGTTAATAAGAAATGGAGCTCAGCTGTTACTGCAGAAATGAATGTGAAAATCCTCTCATTTTACTTTGTAAGATACAACCACATATCTCTTTGGAAAGCCACATGGTGACCAGTGATTGGTTGTGGGGCTGGGATGAAGCTGAACACATCATCATAGAGGTACCAGATTACATCATCATGAAAAGGCCAATGGAATTTATTTGGACCTCCACTGTGCCTACATTTGACCTGGATGTCAGTGTCGTCTGTTGCAATGACAATACCTGGGTAAATGTCACCATCATACCTGACTACACACCATTTCCAATGATGCCTGTACTGGACCAATCAACTGCACTAGTTGGGCTCAGCGTTTGGTTCAAGGTACCATACCAGCAAATGTTACTAAGACTAATAAATGCTCATAAGCACCCACACTGCATAATATGGGTATCAGCTCAATGATACAAGATAACTGTTAAAAATGTCAGCAATATAACTTTTAAACTGTGTGACTACAGTGAAACCTAATCAATGGCACTCCGGTTACTTGGATGTCAAACATGTTACTCTGGAAAAGTAACAGGCTGACAGTAACAAGGTTGGTGATTTCAAGCTAATTTTCCCCCAATTAGCTAATGTTCAAGGTCGCAAGAACAGATGCCATACAGTTTGAAAGGATATTACTTATAGATATGGTAAATCAAGATGCAAAAAATATTTTAATTGAAATGTTAAAAATTGGTAACAGTATATGTTACCAAAAATTGGTAACGCGGTATGATGTTCCCACCCCCAACAATCTCATAAAAACAATAAAATTCTACATTATAGAAGAGAGAAACTTGTGTTTTAAATGTTGGAAATCCTTTTCCTGTAAATTATGTCACTGCTGGAATGTGCCTTTATTTTACAGGCTTTTTTGTGTCAGTAACAGGGAATCAGGAGACACTGATAAAATGATTTAAATTTTACAGAGAAAACATTACTTAACAGTGAGATTACTTTTAGAACAATATACAAATATAAACATTTAAGAAGACCTGCTGAAAAATAACTTTCAAATCCCTGCTTTATCAACAAAAATGCAAATTTAACCATGGACAATATTTAATTTACCTAATTTTGAGGTAGCATTGATGAGACATCCTAGTGACATGCACACAATGTCTTGCTGCTTGACACACTGACAAGCTAAATGTGCATACATACAGTAAATAGTCATACAATGGCATGATTTTTAAGGTCGGCTCACATGTCTAGGAACCTTCTAGAAGATATACACAATCAAATGAGATGAGAGCACTTGGGAAATATCTTATGTTTTCAAATTTTGCATGTTTCTGGTATAATAGTGATTTTATGATTATTTCTCTGGGACACAATATGTACCGACTCCACAGAATGACCCATAATCTAATCATTACATATAGGACATACATGACAGACAAGCTTTTAAAAATCCTTAAGAGCCTTAGTCCAGCAAAGTTGGGTGATCAAACTGTGAGACAGGAAATTAATACATAATTAAATTTGTTCGCTGGACCTCCATTTGGCTAATGTTGAAATAACACACTGCAACTGGAATAAGCATTTCAAATAAACATGGTCTGGTCTGGTGGCCCAATAAACCTGAATCCATTCTATATTAGGATTTGTAAAATGAACAGTGATATATGTCCAAAAGATAGACACCTTGTCTTCTGAAATTGAGAGTGTAATGAGATTAATTCCCCCACTTTCCACAGCATATTGCTGTGAGGACTGCATTCAGCCACAGGTCAGATACTGATGTATGATCCCAAACACTCAAAAATACTGAACAGAGAACGCAGTTCCACAGCCCAGTGATACGCCTATATCTAATGCAGCAACAGGTACAACCAGCTGGTTTTGTGTTAAACTGAATTCCAAGGGGTGTCTAGATACGATTTGGACATATAACGTATGATCCATGTGTGCTCTGTACCTGTATGCCCACGGTGAGAGGCTGAGGAGGTTGACGGGAGTGTGTGAGGCTCCGTTAGGACGCGCGGCTGAGGGGCAGCTCAGGTTCTGGGGTCCCGGGACGAGCTGCAGCGTGTGACTAAAAGCGTTCAGGATACCCACAGACTGGCGCCCGAACATCTGCTCCAGAAGCTCCTCGGGCAGGTCAGCGCACGGACGCGTCTTCCACGCTTTCCGCCTCACCTTCATCACCTTTAGACCCTTCAGCCCCTCGGTGCTCCAAACCAACACCAACACCAGGAGCTGCAAAGAGAAGCGGCCAGAGAGCATATTCACTCAGGACCCCCAAACCTGGACCTCTCCTGAACGAGTAGAAGGCTAGTGGGTCTGGGAATAGCTTCCCGAGCTCAGTGAGGCTCCTCCTCTCCAGCTGTTGAACAGCTTTTACTTCACTTGTCTTCTCGTGTTTCCGGACTCTTTCTTTCCCAATCCTGCAGAGAGAAGGCGGTATTTGCAGAGGAAGGTACCACAATCATTACTGAATTAAGAGTGTCTTTCCCAAGCCGTCGCTCACACAGCTGTGGGAAAATTCCCCACACTGCCGTGATTTTGGCGTGGGAGGCGTCATCTGCAACGATCAGCTCGAGGATTGAAGTTTGAAGAGGCTCTGCTGTCTGGTCAGTGTCTATTTACACACAGTAAGAAAAAAACTGGCCTCATGTACTCGTTTATCTAAATAACTTTAATCTTACAAATCAAAACATTTACAATTTTCCAATGCTTAGTAAACATACAGCAAAATAAAAAGGAATAATATAACTGTATAACATTGAATTTTAAATAAAGGATACAAGACACTATAGTGTGTGGATGACAATATAAAAGTATATTTTTGTTAGAAATCTGTAATAAAATGTGATTACAGGTAATATGATTACAGTACCTAAGGATCACACATGGAATCTATATTAATCAACAGTGTGTTTGAGAGTGACCAAATATTCCCTTTAAGAATCTGGGTTCATAGGATTGTACTCGTATTACCCTTCCGTTTATTATGGAAATGCAACAGGAAACACATCACTCTGGCAGTAAGTCATCCCCCAGCTCTTCGTCTGCAAACTCATCTTCCTCTGTGCGTTTCTTTGCTGCAGTTTTTGGTCTATCCATTTGTGGTCCCAAAGGATCAACATAAGAAGCATCTGAAAATGTGGTGACAGAAGAGTTTTAATTTGTAGTGAGGTGCTCTGTAGTGATGTTTTCCAAGTCACACCTAACCTCTGAAAAGTGTGCAGATATATGGTAACAACGACTAGTTTATAAAATTTCACACTGTAACAAGGAATGTGTCATGCATGGGTGAGAATCTACACTGGTGCAGGCAGACGCAGGCCTGGCATCAGGGGGCAATGCCACCACTCAATTACTTTCTAAACCCACAGTTTTGTTCACTAGCTTCTATAGTGGCAAGCTGAAAAAACATTTTAGGGCTGTTTGCTGTGGGAGGATAAAAAAGGAGACGCGTAGATCTTTGAAGATTTGGTGACTGATACTCTGTGCCTGTATAATTTGAATACAAGTTTCCTAGTAACACCATGCTTCACTCCTTAGGAATATGATCCACATATGGAAATTATGCAACAAACATTCTGAATCCATATTTTATCATTTATGTCCACCTATTCTTGTAAATAAGTTAAGTCTTGCCTACACACCAAAAAGTGTTTAAACCTGAACAAGGTAAATACAGTGGTTCTTCATGTAAATTCACAGTAACAAAAACATGTTTAATTCTAAGGGATTCTGAGACATTTAAATATGGTTCCGTACAAAATAACATTTGTGATAATATACTGTTTGTGTGAGAAAATCTCAAACAGTCAGGGCAGATATTATACTCGGTAAGAGGCTCTACCTGGTACACGGTAAGAGGCTCTAGAAGCGCTGCTGCTCACCTATATCTTTTTGGGTACTGGCCTCGTATGGTTCATTAGATCCTGGAAGTGTCTTCAGCTTCATGCTCAACCGCTCACCCTTGGCACTGGCACCATGACTGCTCTGTCCGCTGTCTAAAAAGCACACCCACAGACAATGATAACAGAAGCATAGTTCAGCTTTGGACGAGAAATACACCAGAGTCTGAAAAAGACTATCAAACATGAGACTTTGTATATACAACTCTAGCTTAAAACTCAACCACAGAACAGTTTCACCTACAATGAAAAACAAAAATCCAGCATGTTTTTAAGGAAGCTTAAAGGCCAAGAATGCAACAGCTTCAGCTTTTACTTTTAGCCTGTGCAGAGCACATCTAGTTATACAGCAGGGATCTCCTGGAACAATGTCAAATGTGATTTTTATGTGATAAAGTCCCACTGATGTATTTCAACGCTCGGCTGCAGAGCAATGTAATGACCCCACCAGAACGCTGTGGGACAGATATGAGTCTAGACTCACCATCTAAAGCCAGGTAACCATGGAAATTCCCCAAAACAATAGAAACACAGGGAGTAGTAAAAATCAAAAATATTTCTCTCTTCAGAGCAACATTCCTGAAATATCTAGACAGCTTTTGTTCATAAAGTAAGGGAAGAAAAGTTTAGAGGGAACAGTTTAGAGAATCTGTTATACTCAATCAGAATTGTCAGGATTTTCCATAAATAATATAGTCTGGATATTAGGATTCAAATGTCTAATGATATGTTCATCATTACTTCTCTAATAAATGCTAATTAGTGTCTGTAATGCTTACATCAAGGCTTATACTGGTTGTAGCTGCTCTCAGTTGTGCGCAAACATTAGCTGAGACCAGAGCAAGCAAGACTGTTTCACACATTTTCCTTTTTGGCTGCTGCCGCATTTCATGTCTGCATCTGATTTTAATATGGCCGAGTTTATGGGTGTTTGGAAACTGTCATTATAAGATCTAAACTAGGCCAGCCCACTGAGATGATGTTTATGCTTTATTTCACCTCAAGCAGGATTTTGACAGGGTGGTTTAAGAAGCTTTGGTTTATTTGTATGCACAGTGCCAAGGACTGATCCTATTCAGTGAGTATAAAGAGCACTGCACAAGCCTATGTGCCACATAGCACATACCTCTAGCCCGCTCCAGTGCAGGGCTGCAGTTCATCTCGGAGCGAGAGACTGCAGGCCAAACAGAGATTGTGTGAACAGGGAGAGATCACAAAATAGTGAATGGCAACAGGGGAAAACTCTGCATAGATCATCTGAGGCCTCTGTCTTCTTTCACACAGTGCTCTTGGTAGTACTTGTGCAATCATATAAGTACCTAGGCATTTTAACCTCTTTACAACTCCTATATTACAGATAACATTAATCTAACAGCTCACTATTTAGCCAGTAATATGAAACAAACATGTACATTCTGTAGTGATGACAGAGAGGAACTGAAGTGTAGGCCCACATTTAGCCACATTGGGTTTAAACTTTAAGTCCAAAAAATACTTTTTTTCTGTCACTCATGGATCACCAAATTGCTACACTTGGCACAGTAACAATAAATTTGCTACATGAATATGCATACCACTGGTTTTCATTGGTGGAGAATGAATAGGACCTGATATGCTTGCTGGAAGGTTCCCAGCCATGGATAGCACAGAGAGATGATGGAAAAAAGTAGAAAGATCAGAGAGAAGAGACTGCAGGTATGAAGAAATTCACACAAGTGGTAATAATAATAAGACCGTGTCTCTCTCTCCACTGTAAAGCCAGAAGTAATGCCCTAGTCAGCACAATAACCAAGAAAATGATATGAAGATCTGCATTTCAAACTCTCCAAATGAATCTTAATGTTTACACTGCTAAACATTACTTGAATGAAATTTTCTAATGTTCTGCCTCTCAGAAAGGCAAAGCAAAGCTGCACATGGACAATATGAACAAGATATAAGATAAAAACAGTCAAAACAAAATACTTGATTGCGAATTTGACAGAACTATTTGCGTGTTTAACAACTAATGTTTAACTAATGGGAAAGCAGAGCTACTAAAATACATTTAAAAACTCTGTTTATATAAAGCGTATTTAGTTTCTTGCTATTAGGCGATAATTAAAGGGAGTAAAGTATAAATTCCCTCAAGGAGCTCCAAAGCATCTCTATTCTAGTCTACTGTGAGAAGGTAAGTCATACCATTTGGTTTCTTTGGAGGTGTCTGGACTGGGCTTGATCTGCTTCCTAACATACCAATACAGAGTGCAAGACTGATAAAATAACTAAAGACACACTTATACTACTTACTAAAGCATGAGGCACAAAAATCCAGACGGTGCAAAGTCTGAGAGTCTGGCAAATATACTGAATGTTTATCTTAAACCATTGGTTTAAAATCTTAAATGTGTCCTGTGAAATGATTGCTCACCTAGACCGATTTCCACATCTGGTCTCCCATGAGGAGCATAAATGATAGGATTACAATTTCAGTTTTTAAGCACATTCAATCTTAGGGCTGGGCAATATGGCAGTATTTACTGTGATAAATTGTGACAACATGCTTTTCTGAGCATATTTTGGATGTCATTGGTACTTAACCCTGCATGTTACAAACAGAGCATGTTTTGATATTTTTAATTGAATTTGGTGTAGCTTAGCATTTGAAATACTGAAAACATTTACTGTACTTAAATGTATTCTCTTGTAAATATACTGCTTATACATGCATACAACGTTTTGTGTGGTATGTGTTAAATGTGATTCTGCTTGTTTGTTTTTGTCTATTCCAATTCATCAGATGTCTGAAAAATTAGAAAATAAAAACTTTCCTGTCATTGTGGGAGACAGTGCCATAGGAAAATGAGATTTAAAACTTAGAATGTAACCCTACTATAATTAATGTTAATAAGAAATGGAGCTTATATATAATTATAAAAATGAATAATTATAATTCATATAAAAGGACAAATATTAAATATCCTATCAATTACATATCATGCATATCGCCCAACCCTATTTTACACATTCATTCTTCTGATTAGTATTAATATTAATTCCTACCTGATCAAGATATGGTCACACAGGACGCAATATAGGATACAATGGAACTATGGAGAACTTTTGGACTGTCATTTTAGCATTTACAGACATTATGGACTGAATGAGGGTTAATGGAATGTTTAATTGGAAACTATAGGTCACAGACAACAGACATATTTGGGAAATGGGGAAGGACTAATTAATTATTTATAGCAAAACTCATCACTAAGTTTAAAATCAGTGCATGATCACTGTATAAGTGCATTACAACTGACCTAATCTTAGAGGATGAAAACATTCTGAGAGACATATAATAAAAATGAAGCTTCAAATATGTGGGTGCTTTTTTTCACTGACAAAATCATGCAGTGTAACAGGCCACTAAAGTTAATATGAAGCGTGCCAGCCCTCCTAGAGCTGTAAAAATAAGTATGTACCATTCATTCCACTGGGCTTTTTAGGAGTGTGTTTGGAGTTTGGGCTACAACCTTTTTCATACATTGCCAGGGATAGCAGGTGGAGGAAATCAAAGAGCAAAGTAAGAAATAGTTAAATCCACACATTGTGGTTTAGGTACTGACAAGTGTGGATGAAGAATGGCCAACTCACCACTGCTGGCACTGCCTTCTCTCCGGCCTCGGGCGCTGCTTTCCTTCCCTGACTTCACCCTCTACAGGACGAGGAAAAGGCAGGTGAGACAGAAAGAGCCAAATGTAACACAAACTCTAGAGAATAAAGGATGCTGGGATGATGGACAAATGGACAGATGAAAATGTACAGTGACTAAATTGCAATTAGGTCATAAACACCAGCCTGACACTAATGTTTCTTTAACTTGTGACTTGCAAAAACTGCATTACAGAAAGTCATTAGTCAAAAAGTTCAGTAGTTCAGAAGCTCATGCAACCATTTATAATGTCTGATCCAAAAAGAAAGTTTCCAGAAAAGAACAGAATAAAACTTGAAAAAGAATGTTCAACAGGAAAGGGGCTGATACAGGGTATAATTCCTTTCTCTGAGTATAGCTCCTGATCCAAGAGTCCCTTTTGATTTAGAAACAGCTGATTCTTATTCAAATTCAAAACTCTTGTGCTTGATTTCTTGCTTTAACCAGACAAGGCAGAATGAAAGCATTACCCCAATTTTCAGGTCTAGTGTAATCAATAAAGAAGGAATTGACTCTGTACCTGCTCTCTGATCTCCTTCATCTTCTCTACTTTTTTCAGTTTTGTAGCATAATCTTGCACTTCCTTTAAGCCCATATCAGTGCATAATCTCACAAGGAATCGCAGACCTAACCAAAACAAAAACTAGCATGAAATAAAGCCATTAAATGTTTGTTCAGGAAAATAAAATAAGAGATACAATACTGCAGAAAAAGCATGAATCACCCCTCATTTTTGTATATTCTACTTTGCATAACCTATCTGGTGCAAAAATACTCTTTTACACCTGTCAAACTCTCTTATCTTTGGCATATTGAGTAGATTTAAATGGCAAAAAATGCTTCACTTTAACAGGCTGCAAAGTGTCTACAGATATAAGGTACCTAGATAAAGGTGTCCCAAACACAGCATTCAGATCCACCAGTATACTGATCAACGGCCTGATCATCTGAAATCATCTGCACCCGTTTCTTCACTGATTCAGGCCTTAGGTTAGATGTGCTTTGTTATGCTTGAATTATACATACATAGATCACTGTCTGGCTTAACAAACAAAAAAATACAGGTCAGGTTCTTGGCCTGGACTCAAAATGGGAGTCTTTGAAAGCCCTTTAGCAGGGCTAGAGATATATTCCTCAATACTACATTAAAATACAAGACGGTCTGGGTCTTCGGAAGCAAAATATGAAGAAATAATGGGTGGCTCAAGACTTTTGCACAATACTGTCCATCATTCCAGTTGTGTACATTACATTCTACATTATCAGGAAATTTCCGGTGAATGTCCTTGTATGTCTCCAGTGCTTTCTGATAATTTCCTAAACGACACAAATATAAGTATGTAAAAATACAAGGGAAAACTGATGGCAAGTAATGAAGCATTTTTTAAGCAAAAAAAAAAAAAATCATACCACTTCTCCTGTAGCAGCTAGCCACCATCAGTTGCCATACAACATGATTGGGCCTTGAATTCAAATGAGCATATATTTAAACACAAACATCTTTTTCAATAATTTCAGTAATTTATTTTACTATTTTTACATATGTATTCAAGACCAAACCAAAAAGAGAGATAAAAAGAAAGATAACAAACAAACTTACTGTATGAGTGTTGCTCTCTCAAAGTACTGGATTGCCTTTTCACAGAACTGTGTATCAATATAATATGCTCCCAACCATTCAATTACATCAATGTTAGAGGGAAAATATCTGAAAGACTAACAAAAAAAAGCATACCTTAATTAAAAGGTATCATTACTGGGGCAGTGCACAGCAATTGGAAATGAAAGAGAATAAATATAAATGTGACATAATTGCAAGATTCACTGTTCACTGTAAAAATAATTATTAAAAAAGCATTATAGAGGTATTACCTCATAATAGTATTGGAAGGCTTGAGACTTGTCGCCCTCACCGTCATACAACTCTCCTAGTTTGGCCAGCACCCATGGATCAGTGGGAGTGACACTAATGAGCTGCATGAGCCATTCAATAGCCTGATGAGGGTCCTCCAACATCTCATAGCTAAAGGCTGCTTAAGGAGCACAAATTACTAATGGCAAACTTAACTTATTATTAATTATTAAATTCAGACACCAGTAAAAGAGAAGACACTATACTGTGTTCAAATGATAATACAAATTGACACACTATGTAATCTCAGTAATTGTGGGAAAGGATACAGGTTGGCCAGTTGATACATGACCTGAGTGCTGTTCCTGAGTATGGCATGGAGTTTTAAGAAGCAGTCGAGGGCTTCTTCCAGTCGTCCCAGCCTCTTGTAGGTCAACCCTAAATAAACATTTCAGGGCAATGGTAAATGGGAAGCATGTGTAATTTGTCCTACATTTCTCTTAATCAAAGTGATATCTGAAACACAGAACGCACTTATCACAAATGGTTTGTCTCATGTTCTTCAAAGACATTGCAACACAGTTCCACAAGTCAGACATTTCCTGATTCTATACTTCTCATTTTTTCATAAAGGCCTGTTTAATATTTGTTTCTCTTTCAGTATTTTTTCCTGAAAACAAAAAATCTGTAAAATTGTCAATTGCAGTTTAAAAATTAGAAAGACATAGCTGACCTAAGTTATAGAGAGCCTCTGTGCAGGATGAGTCATTCCGCAAAGCTTCTTTATAAAACTCAGCTGCTTTTTCAAAGTCCTGCTTCACAAAAACTGTGTTGCCTTTGTTAATGAGGGCAGCAGGGTTGTAGCGGTCGGCGTTCATGGCCAAATCAGCATAGCGGTCAGCCTGGTCGTAGTCCTTCTCCTGAAATTCAAAAATATCAATAAGATACAAATTAAAAGTAAAAGGAGAGTGTATTATGATATGGACTATCAGCATTTTATTGTTGCGCCACCCTCTGAAGCTTTCACACTCACCCAAAAGTAGAGGAAGGAAAGGTTAGTAGCAGCAGCGCTTTTCACTCTGCTGTCTTTCTTTTCAAATGTCTTTAGAGTCTCTACTGCCTGCAACAGACAATTGGTATATTCTTGAAACCTGCACTCTCTATACCCCTTCAACCTGTTCAACTGTATTAGCATAATAATGCACTGTGCTTACATATTTTAATCTCACTGACAGATGTTTTTAAAAGGCATTCTAAACATATATAATAACTGGTCCGAACTAAGATGTAGTGAGAGAACGTTACACTGACAGTGTTTCTGCTCCTTTTCGCTGTCACTAAACAGTGGTACTCTGTGCAGCTCATTTCAAATTTTTAAATGCAGAGTGTAATATGAGATGGACTATCAGCATTGCTTTTACGCACTAACTTTAAATCAGAAGGGGCTAGTTAATGACATGTACAAGTGTTTTAGAGCAATGTTGGATAACACAAAAAAAGCAAAGGGATAGGGCTGAGAACTGTGAAACAGACACAATCAATAAAATTCACTCATTCAAAGGCATAAGATGTGACAGGACACACATACCTCAGCCTCAAGAGGTAAGCAGATGAAAATGAGGAAAAAGAAAAACAGGAAACATGAATTTGTGAAACATTGAGGAGACAGATAAAAGGGAAATATGAAAACAAAACAGAAGGGCAATGACAAAACATTCACATTCATCCAAGCATTTTAGATAGATCTTTAAATTGAAACATATATGCTCACCTGGTTGAATTCCTTCTGTCTCAAGTAAGTGATAGCTTTGTTGATTTCTAGATCATTTGCCAGTTCCACATACTGTGAACTTTTAACCATATCTACACACCTACAAAAGTAACAATGCTATTACTTTCACATTTAATACCAAATGTATTTGTTTCACTCATTTGGCAAAAACGCTGATTCTTTCTATTCCACAGTCACATAATTCCTCATAACGCTATCGTTCTGTGTTGTATGTGCTAAGGAAACTCACCAATCAAATCCAGCTGCAAAGGTGGACTCAATTGCTGGGGCAATAAGCTTTGCTGAGGTCATAATGTACTTCTCTGCTAAAGCTTTCCTATAGTAGATACAGCACTGTGTTACATTAATTTCAATTATCATACTCCAGGTCTAAAATATTCAGCAGATTCATCTGTACCTTTCTCGCTCCATTTGGTGAAGCTGATCATTCTTTATGGCTTCAAACAATAAATTTGCATGTGGGTCATCCTGACAAATACATTTAACCAGGCCATTGGTGACAAATCTGTGATATTTCAAAATACCCATCCTTTCTAGCATTTAACATAATATACACACACATGCAGAACTCACATTTGGAGGGATATACTTGTCTTCTTCATCAATACCAAGAGGTACACAAATTAGTTTCTGGAAGGATTTTTTCATCCTTTCACGGTCTCCAATGGCATAGTAGCAGAGGATCAGGTTGAAGCCCGTCTTTATGTTGGGGCTCTCACTCATTATATGTTCCAAAGAAGTGATGGCGTCTGAGTACTGGCCCATACGTATAAATGCAACACCAATGTTTTGCATTATCTTGATTCTATGAGACAGAAAAACAATAAAACAGTCATCAAAAAGACCATACAGAATTTTCAGTAATGTGCTACTGATTTGCTTGATACTTACCTCATCTCTGTATGTGCATTGGAGACCTGGTCTAAAGCCATGCGGTAAAATTTAATTGCTTTGGGGTAGTTTTTCTGTTTAAAGTAGATGTTAGCCATGTTCACTTTCAATCGTCCTACATTTGAGAAAAAACCAAAAATGAACATTACATTATGTCTGAATTAAATAAACATACTCCAGAAATCAAACTTGTCACTGAAATAGCATTACCTGCATTATTGAACATCTTGTTCTTCACTATGACCTGGTAAGTATTCAGAGCCTCTGTGTTCATGTCATTAATGCCATATTGGTTTGCTAGATTAAACAACACCTGAGCGGGAGACAAAACAATACAAAAGTAGCAGTCTCAGAAAAAAACATTATAGGAATTCGTTTTAATTGGAAATAGATGTAAAATGGACTCACTGAATAGGTCAGATCCAAAGTGACATGGTCTGCAGTACCAGTTTGTTCCCTTTGTCTCACCAATGCTCTTTCTTTTCTACCTGCTTCTTTAGCTTTCTCTAGAGCCTGAGTGAGCAAAGCAAAGTAATGCAGACAAGTGCAATGTTCAGAGTTACATTGTACCTTCATGGTATACAGTTCTTAAGTGGGATTTTGTTAAGCAGTGAATCAATTTGAATTTAAAAAGTCAAATCCATGCATCTTTACATTTGTAACATTTGACTCACCAGCTGCAGATCCCCCTGTCCTTGTGCCAAGCAACTCTCCTCAATCAAATCATTCACCTTCTTTTCTAGGATCTTAATCTTTTCTTCTGGACTGAAGCGGGAACAATAATGATGAAATAAAAATGTGTTATTAAAAAAAATTAATTTATAAAATTAAAGGACTATTGACAGATGTAATATGTTCTCATGCCTTAAAACAATGTTTCCCACCCTGCTCCCTGGAGGCTCCCTGCTCTGCAAATTAACAATTGAGTGTGTGTGTGTGTTAAGAATAGGGAGAACACTAAAATGTGCATGACAGGGGGGCCCCAAAAACAGGGTTGAAAGCATAAAATATTACAAAAACTGAAGAAGAAACATACGTGTCTTCATTTTTTGCTTCTAAGGGAGGAGCCGGTCCCCTTGATTGTCCAAGTGGATCAAAGGCTGAACCTGAAATTAAAACAAATGAATTTATATACTGTTGAACATTAAACAGTAAACATATGCACTAGTAATCTGGCACACTACAAGAAGACTACAATGAAAAGACACAATATGTTTATATTAGGAAAAACTTTAATGTTGGCTCATTTCATATGCCACTGCAAAAGAATGTACATACACACTTACCTCTGGTCATAGAGGAGGAATATCCTGCAGCCCGCACTGCAGTCATAGGACGAGCAGCTCCATCCTTAAAAAAAACCCAATGATAACAATAATAGAGAAACTGAGATTGAATGAAAACTTTCAGTAACAAATATATGGTTTTTACTGGCATGGTTTGGGTCCGCTTGTCCATTTAAAGAAAAAGGTAACTGAAATTCAGTAAGATGAATGCTGACAGACAGAGAATTTATCCTGTGACGAAAATTTTCTATCCTAATGGATGAGAACACCCTTCATGAAAGGGCATGAGAGACCCTGAATGGCTTGATGATATATACATACATACATATACAGGTGCTGGTCATAAAATTAGAATATCATGACAAAGTTGATTTATTTCAGTAATTCCATTCAAAAGG